>CM050165.1:68858753-69458753 GCA_027410445.1 Discoglossus pictus | reverse complement strand
GTTTATGGTTCCGGCTTTCGGAATAGCACCAGAGTTGTAGCAGAGTTCAAGCCTGCAGGAAGCACGCAGACATATGGCCTGTATACCGCGAGATGCGGGCTTTGGATTGAATCAGGCTTTATGTTGTAATACATACTAATTTTCTTTAACTTTACAAGAGTTGCTATGGGAATTGCATTGTGGCTCTGGCTAGCAACTTCTCACTTACATCTGCTTACCTGTACTTGTAAGAGCCCTATGGGTCTCTTAAACAGTTTCCTTTATATGACAGAGCCCCTGGCTATGTATCAGTCAGTGGCAGAGCTAGAGAATGGAGGGCCTAATGCAAAAAAAAAGTTTGCCCCCGAGGAAGAGTAGTTAAAAATGTTTGTGCTGGGCACCCTCTGGTTCCATCTCGCTCAGTGCCCATCCTAAAGACCCCCTTCCCATAGCAGCACCCCTTCACAAGAACCTTTCCCATAGCTGCTCGCCCCCAAGACCCTTTCCCATAGCTTCTCCTTCTCTTACCACCTGCCTGATCAAAGCTCCTCTGCCTCCTCTATGGGGTGGGGAGAGGGGCTCCTACATCTCACTACAGGAATATATATATCTCTAAATAGCAGCCACTCCCTCTCAGCAGCCATCTTCACAAAGCACCCAGTCCCTCTCAACATCCATCTTCACTGAACACCTACACCTCTTAGCAGCCCAGTCCTTATCAGCAGCCATCCCCTCCCAGCATCCATCCCCACATAGCACTCAACTCCTATCAGTACCCGCCTCATATAGCACCCATCCCTATCTCCCTAGCTCCACCATGGCAGAGCCCATGCCACCTGTAATTTACCGTCTTCCAGTCTTTTCTCTCTCACCTCTCACCTTTCTAACATGCTGAACTGCTCCACACTGCCACCTATTGGAACTTCAGTAGATATGCTCTTTAAAAAGGCACGGACCAATTTCTGGGCAGGAGGGGGGGAGGTGTGACCAATGAGACCGAGGTATACCTTTGCGCATTGGTCCAGGGTGGGGGCCACAGGGGGCTCCTACATTACAGAAAAAAAAATTATAATAAAAAAAATCTACACAGCTCTGCCCCCCCCCAGAGAAGGTCCTCACTGGGTCCTACCACTGGTAGCCCTGCTCATGGTATTAGTACATTTTTAGCTGAAATAGCTTGCTGTAGCCATATAATAGAGACTTAAAATTTCTTATAAGAAGATCCTGCGAGAGCCATGTAATCAAACTGTTCATTTCTAAAAGTTTTTCCCCATTATCAAAAGTTTCTCTTTAAAAGAATATATTTTACATTTGACTATTGCAGTCATTTAAAGCGTATATTGGTTCTAAACACCACTGTGGAACATAGCTTTCAAAATAGGGATCTGATAAGTGAACTTATCATTAAAGAACCAAGCCAGATCCTGGAGTCAACAAATAGGAAAGATCATGTTATAAATGAAAATGTGTTATTTAAAAGGGACATAATTATTTATTTTTTTGTTTCATCTGAAAAAGGGTATTTCTTAATGTGTTACTGTCTGATTCTTTATTCAAATCAAAGTCTCCAAGCACAATAATCTGATGCAAATGTATAACTGATCTGTGGGTGGGCTTGCCCTTGGCATGAGATGAGCAGTTATATAGGTATACAGTATATACATCATACTTGCCTGCCATTATGATCTACAGACTATAGTATGCTTCATACATTTCCGTTTAGTTTTAGTGAATATCAAACAGGTTTTACTTATTTTTTTTCATGCAAAAACAATTTTTAAAGATTAAAAACGCAATGATGTTCCATGTTCCTTTACAATTCTGACTGGCATTCTGTTTTTTTTTATATTTTTTATTTTGAATAATACCTAAATAGTAGAGAAGGAACTGGCAACCCACTCCAGTATCTTTGCCCAGATAACCTGAAAGGATCACAGCTTACCTCACAGATAACCTGAGTCGGACACGATTGAATGATTGGACATACCTAAATATATGTTTTTCTTAAACAAGATAAGAAATGACATAAATTAATTTAATGGTGATATGAACTACCCTACATTTTGCTCAAGATCCATACTGCACTGTTTTAAAAAACATAAAGAAAAAGGGCCCTATTGATTGGATATTCAAAAAATTTAAATTGCAACAGTTACAGAGTGATTCAATTGAGCAAGGCCACAACTACCTGGCCAAGAGCCTAAACCTTAAACCATGCAATCGTAAGAAGCATTTCGAAGCGTGATCATGATCAATAAAGCAAGGCCAAAACTCCTGATTTAGAAACAGCCAATAGAAAAGGAGACCGTCATCATGACATCATTAAAACATGGAGGTTAAACGTCAATCAATCAGCGTTTAGAAGTCTGATATGCGATCGGTCTCGAAATCCGGCAACGTACAAAATAATAAAAATGAATGAAGGAAATGTTATAGTCCATGTGGGTTGCCTGATCTGTATTAACTCCTTGATTCCCAAGATTGATATAACAAAGAAATAAAACATTGCTGATTTGCAAGCTTGAAACTGTTGTGCAATTAGTTCTAATGTCTTTCATCGCTTTCCCCGTCTTTTAAAGTGCAGTAATAATGTTTTATTTGCATTTACAGTCCTACGAACAAGTGTTTAACCCCCTTGCGAGTCCTACCTGGTACCCCTATGATTTTCTTCTACATTTGCCATTTACAGGTGTGAGAACATTTGCAGGCTTGAGGAATTGTAGCAATGAAATAGCGATTTGCGATTGTAACATTTACGGGCTTGAAAAATCAAAGGCTTAGCTGGGTTGTAGTTATGATTTTAACAACCGCAGAGATTTTCAGCCTGTAACCCGCAAATTGTTTGCGGTTAGCTAAAAGATGCCAATTGAATAGCAAATTAGTTTATGGGCTACATTACGGGCTCCTTACAATTGCTCAACTGAATAAGATCCTATTTTTCTTTAAAACTTGATATATCTTAACAAAATAGAAAAAAAACATTTAATTTCAGATCTGGAAGTTGAACTGGACAGAAAGGTTTGTTCACATTAAGGAAAATTGTTTTGGTGTAATGGGGCATGGAACACTATACATTTTTCATAGATTTAAAAGTGGATGTTTTAAATTAAACAAAATTCCTATCATGACAAAAAATATTAGTAATACGTGTTTAACCTTGTAAGGATTGCATTAAAATACTACAATATTTTATATCATTGCCCAAACTTGATAATTGGTACAAATCTGTTAATGCTCATTGGAACACATATTCGTGATCAGTTACACATTTAAACCAGAATATTCACCATTTAAAAATAAAAAAAAAGCACTGTGAAGATTTCCTATTAACCTTTTTCAGTTGTAACAAGTGCACAATGTTTTCTATGACTTTAAAAATGGCAGAATATTTCCAAATGAAATGTAGCATAAAAGTGCTGTCTGAAATATTGGGTGTAGCGAAGAGCAAGGTAGTTACCGTATATACTCGAGTATAAGCCGAGGCACCTATTTTACCACAAAATACTGGGAAAAATGAGTCACTCGAGTATAAGCCGAGTGTGGGAAATGTACTGCCCCCTGTGTCCCTCTTGTGCCCTCTGTGTCTCCCTTTTGTGTGCCCTTTTCTTGTGTCCCCCCTCTCTCTCCCCTTTGTCTCTTCTCCCCTCTCTCTCCCCTGTGTCTCTTCACCCCTCTCCCTTCCCTGTGTCTCTCCGCCCTCTCCCTTCCCTGTGTCTCTTCCCCCTCTCGCTTCCCCTCAATCCCCCCTCCTCAACCTCCCTCCTTAATGACGTGGCGCGCATGTGACGTCACGTCATTAGCATATCCGGGTCCCAACGCAGGAAGGAGCAGAGGCAGGAGGAGCAGCTGCAGATGGAGGTAAGTGAGGGGAAAGGGAGAGGGGGAGGTATTTAGAGGGGTAAAGTGAGGAGGGGGGTTTAGAATGAGGAAGGGGTGTTGAGGATGAGGAGGGGGGAAGGAAAGAGACACGGGGGGTGAGAGAGACATGGGGGGTTAGAGAGACATGGGGGGTTAGAGAGACACGGGGGTTTAGAGAGACACGGGGGGGAGAGTGACTCGAGTATAAGCTGAGGGGGCCCTTTTTAGCCTTAAAAAAAGGGCTGAAAAACTCGGCTTATACTCGAGTATATACAGTAGATACTTTTGAAGTTCTGGAACACAAAAAAAACAATACTTAATTCAGCATTTCCCATATTTTGTATGTTTCTTTACCCAAAAGTTTATTTTTTAAGCAAAGTGTTAACTTAGCACCTTCAGTCGCCCACAGTACATCTGTTTCCTGGCACAGTGCACATTCTGTGTAGTT
The DNA here is from genome assembly GCA_027410445.1 of Discoglossus pictus. Taxonomy (NCBI): domain Eukaryota; kingdom Metazoa; phylum Chordata; class Amphibia; order Anura; family Alytidae; genus Discoglossus; species Discoglossus pictus. The sequence goes on along the minus strand of CM050165.1, from coordinate 69,454,468 downwards.
TTATTCCAAGAAATGTTTCCAGGCAAATGCAATTGCAATTACTTAAAGTCTCAGTCACAAGATGTATTTCCCTTGTGCAGTTCTGCCATGGGCTGTACAAACGCATGCCGTGGCTTTGTCTAATTATTAAATGCAATTACTTACAGACATAATTGAGTTTGGTATTAAAAGTACAAGGCCTAAAACAAGAGTGGAAATAGATAGATTTAATTTACTTGTGTAGCTCTCTAGCAGGATTTTAACATTTCTTTGGGGAAAGGCATAAATTAGTAAGACTTACCATTCTAATCATGCATCCTTATCACTGCAATAAGGTGTTAAATTCAGCTACGTCCAATACTCATTCTGACAGAAATCTAATGCAGTGAGTTAATCATAATAATTACAATAAACACTACAGTGTGAATGTAATTAAAATCAGACTAACATGTCCCCAAGATATTATAAATTATTATGTAAACCTCTCTGACCATTTTTTGTAAAATTATGACTTTTTGCTGTTTCCGACTTCTAGTAGACAGACATGCTTTGCCTTCACTTTCTTGTCGCTATTGGGGAAAAGAATTGTGTGCTTTCAGGCAGTAGCGATACGTGTTTTTTCCTAATATGTTTTTCTGTTGAGATATGGACCACAATACACACTGTTTTTTTTTTTTTAAATGCAAAGCTCCTAATTTAAAATAAGTGTCCTTCATCCAGTGGCAAAGGCAATGAAAAAATATGACCAAAATGTAATTTTTTTCTGTTAGACAAGATCTGAGCTATATTTAGCACTATGCTATGAAACTATATTCATTTGAATCTCTTAAAGAACTATAGAAATGCCTTAGCAACAAGCGCTAGATGTTTTAATTAGGCATTGATCATTAATAAAATGTATTTTAATTATTTGAATAAGCAATATTTGTTATTAAAGTAGCAATAAAAAACAAACTAAATTGCTTCTGGTTTCTGTCCACTATAAGGTAAATAGGGGGAGATGGCAGTGCTACATTTTCAGACACAAGCTGTATTAAAGCGATTTCCCTAAGCAATGAGCTATAACGGTGGGGAAAGACTATGAATGATTGCTTGGCTTCTTATCTAACTTGATTAAACCATTCAGATCTATTTCTTAGCCAAATTCTTCAGTCCCTTAATGCCTTATTCACAATGGAGACAATCAGATTAGCTGAAGACCGGTACTATATTCTTTGGAAGTGAATTTAATATTGAATATTGTTACTATAAATCATTAAATTGGATTGAAATAACTAGCTCTTCTCCGTAGCATATTACAGTGGTAAGAGAAATATTTGGCATTTTGCACACTTTTAGCCATTATGTAAGCCTAACGATTTACATACTCTTACAGTAAGATCATTTATTATCTGTAACAACAAGAATTGCTACCAGATTATGTCGAAATCCCCTTCTGGATCTCTTCCTTGTTGTGGTGAATGGGCTTGTGTACTTCAGTGAAGCTGTGAGCTATATCATGTAGGGTCAACTAAGATTGGCAGGTCATAGAGGTCAGACAAATAGCGATGTACTCCTGTATATTTACCAAGAAAACTTTATGGATAAGCACAACCAGACACAATATGTGCCTGTCGACACAAATGAACGACTTAACATATGTAGAAATATGTCCTAGCTCAGTTTGGCATATACAGATTAACCTTGCTGGTTAGACTTGTTTTGGCTGTTTTGTGGTTCACAAAATAGCACAACTGTTCTAAAGGATGTGAGTCTAACGTGTCATTTCGGTATATAATCTACTGTATATAATATTGCGCTTAATCTCTCTGTAAGCAAACTTTCTGCTGTGAGAGCTTCCTGCGTACACAATGCAATAAAGAATCCTTCTGCTTGTTCAACGAGTCTCTGTTCTTCATTTTCAGATTTCCACAAATTCTATAACGGCAATGGCTCTTTAATTCATCAGTTGCCAAACAGCCACATGTGAATTAAAATTAGTAATGCTTGTATCTGAAGAGACAAAACACAACAGTAAAACAGGATTGCCATCTCAAAACTTGCCATGATAATATCCATATTAACCCTAAAAAAATTAACAGATACTTCTCAATCTTCACATTATTTAAGATGGTGTTAAGCAGGCTCTTGCTAACCATAATATCTTCCGATAAATTAACTCAACTACAATAGACCATCAAAGCTAATGTGATTGCAAAGCACTCAAAAAGAATGAAGAGACACTAGATTTAAAACAAATCTAAATCTTTATATATATATACTGCTGGTATCAATTTTCATACATGCCAGTAAATAATACACTTTCATAAACAGAGGGGCATTTATCACCCAATGGCGGAGCTACCACCGGTGCACCTGGTGGCCCTGTGCCTCCAGAGGGCCCCTGGAGCTCTGAACCGCCTCCTGGTACTCCCCTTGGCACCTCCTGATCCCCCCTCGATCCCCCTCCTGAACCCCCCTCAGTATCCTCCTAATCCCTCCCTCTGGATCATCCCCCCCTTAATCTATTCTCTTGAACCCCCTTCCCCTCTTGATCCCCTTCCCCGGCCCCTCTTGATTCCCGCTGATGATCCCCCTTGGCCCTTCCTACCGCTCCAGCAGCACACTACTGCAATGTATCCTTCCCTTGCTGTGCATCTGCTCTCAGGCATTGAATAACTTGTGTGTGATGTCAATGGGATTCCATGCCTGAGAGGAGATGAGCTGCATGGAAAGGTTACAGTGCAAGGGAAGGCTGCAGTGTGGTGGTGTGCTGCTGGTGAGGTAGGAAGGGACAAGGGGGGATCAGCATGGGGGATCGAGAGGGGCCAGTGGGGGGACTCAAGAGGGGGGATCAAGAGGGGCAGGGGGGATCAGGAGGTGCTGGAGGGGATCAGGAAAGGGGATCAGGAAGGGCATAACATTTTCTTTTGCACCGGGGCCCTCCATTGACTACCTTTGCCACTGATCCTACCTTCTTCTATACTGTTGATATAAGGTATGATACCTTAAACTAAACCCTACACTATTCTTGCCTTTACTAGCCAGTGGGATGGAGGGCGACTACAAATACATCCTTAATTACTTCTCCATCAAGTCTCTCCTTAGCCATATAGATATTGGAGGTCCATTATGACTCCCAGAGGCTCTATGGTTGATTGGATAGTAAGGTAGAAAATTCTTCTAAAGTGCATGCAGCGGATAAGCTTCCCCATAAAAAAATGTAATGTAATCTTATCATATGGAAAATCTAAAAAACTAAATAACTAGATATACACAGAAAATACACATAAATAAATTTATTTTTTCATTGTTGTTCCAGATGAAAAAAACTGTGTCTGATTAAGGATGCTGATTAATTTGAAGTATTTATGTGTTAACACCATCAGAATTTTCTCAGCTCCAGCAACACCATTCCTCACAGCTTTTTTTCCCTCTAATTACTCATGGAAGGAATATGTATCAGGTCCCAAACACAGCTGATTTGCAATTAAAAGGCAAAACTTATTAGCAATTGTTCTCTTCATCACATCATTAGAAAAAATGCTTTTTATAGCAAGGACTGAGACACTGTGGGTGTACGTATTGTTAGACAATATTTTTTTCATAAACATCAATGCAACAAAATATTTTTAATAAGCATAGGGCTGACTTGCAGCTATCTGTGTTCTGAAAAGCAAATTTCCAGAGCTATTCTATGGCTCCTGCAAAAAAAGGATCCAGTAAAACTTACTGATTCACACCCAGGGGGATTTGGCCAGAGCTCGCTAACTTTAATGTGTGCACTTAATCTGATCGTAGACTCTGAGTCTGAATGTCAGTAGACTCCATAGTAACGCTGAGGATGATATCCTATAAAAGGAACACACTACCCTAGCCCTAACACCCTCCCTTATCCCTGTCTATCTTTATAAACCCTTTCCCATGGCAGGGAAAGTTTAAATAATAATAAAAACTGGTGCACACAAAAATAAACACTATGCCACAAGGGTCCAATGGTATTGAATATTTACCTCTATACTATGGGGTCCTTATGGCCTCCATGGCATCTAAATGTAATCCCTATGCAACAGGGGTCAATATTATACACCATAGTGTTCCTCACAGTCAAAATAATAAATACAAATTCACCACTTATCCTATTATCCTATTACCTATCCTTTCGAAGCCCTCCAGGGACCATCATCAATGCCAAGGTTGCTCATTCTTCAGCCCTGAATAAGCGCGCACTTACGTTTTAATTGGAGAATCCATACTCTTCTTAGGCAGAGATACCATGCCCATGAGGGTTAAGGCAGGAAAATATTGACACTTTGAGCCCAATTTGGACATTTCGGCTTAAGGGTGTACTCACTTTTGTTGCCAACGGTTTAGACATTAATGGCTGTGTGTTGAGTTATTTTGAGGGGACAGCAAATTTACACTGTTATACAGGCTGTACACTTACTACTTTACATTGTAGCAGAGTGTCATTTCTTCAGTGTTTTCACATGAAAAGATATAATAAAATATTTACAAAAATATGAGGGGTGTACTCACTTTTGTGAGATACTGTATATTTATATATATATATATATATATATATATATATATATATATATATATATATATATATATATTTATAGGGTCTATTCGCGTTATAATGACTACCACCTACTTTTGACGTCAACAGTGCATAGCCAATGAAATACTGCACGTGTTGTGAGCTGGCTTGGTACGTATATAAGGTGACATGGGCATTCTGCAAACATATCAACCATTGTTGTCATGGGTAAAACATGCAATTTAGGAGACTTTGAAAAAAAGATGGCAGTATTTCTGAAACAGTGCAGTTTGTGAACGACGTCAAAACTGCAGAGCACCACATGCCATTGATGACAGAGGTGAACCTCGGCTGCAAAGGTGTGTGAGGGCCAACCGACACGCTACAGTTGAGCAACTCACCATCCAAACAAACCAGGGTGCTACCAGACGTGTGTCTAAAATGAGAGTACATCATACCCTGTTGAGTATGTGGCTCAGAAGCAAATGACTTGTCACTGGACCCATGCAGATGAGGGATTATCGTCAGAAATGGTTTAAATTTGCATGCCAGAACTGAAATTTAACCTCTTCTGATTGGCAAAGTGTTGCCTTCTCTGATGAGTCACATTTTCTGCTCTATTTCAAGCATTTACAAATATGAGCTTTACATGTATATGCTGTACAGTGGTCTTTCAAAGTTGTGGATGCAACATAGAGGATTATTATATCAACAACTGTGAGCAGCCACTCACTGTGCTCATATGTGTAACATTGTGCCATGAGTCTACATTAGTTAAAAACATAATTATTTTTCATATGACCCCAACATTTGTGTGACAATTTGTAACATATTTGTTTTAAACAGACACCTACGACAATCTATGATAATTTTCTCATACTAATGAAAATACAGAACAATGAACAGTGATGACTGACACATTGACAGAGAGTGAGTTGTGTAAAATAATTTGTATGTATTCACCCAAGAGCCAATCAGACGGGAATTTGCAAGACTGGAATCATTCTTAAACTCCTGAGTTATGTAGTATATGGGCATCATGAACATCCTGGGAGAAAGGTTGTGTGTTTTTATGAGCTCTCCTAACATACAAAGAGTGTTTGGTGCAACTTTAGCATGGCCGACTCCACAGCTTACCCCTGTTACGTTTTGCATACCAATCTTGATAATGCCTAGGTCCCCATGGCCTACTGTGGAGGCTTATAGAAAACAGACTGAGAGCAGTATTAAGGTCACATTTTATTGTGAGACATAAATAAATAAAATAATTAGCTGCTGCTTAGAAGGAAAATTGTGGAGGCACAGGGAGAGGTGACGGTTTTGAGGGACCAAAATGCTCAGAGTTGAAAGGGCTGAAGGTGGCCAAGAAATACTGTCTTGCTTGGAGAGGCAAAGTGTAGGCTCTGCTCTAGGTACAGAAAGAGAATGCCTCATCTATGAAAAAGGATGCTGGAGACAAAGGTGAAGAAGCCAGCGTCTCTGATAAATATGTAGTATCTGGGTTATCAGTTGAAAGCATGGAACAGAAGAAGGGAAACTGGTTCTTAAAGAAGAGAAGAGTTTTTACAAGATGAAAAAGATTCCCTGTCTGAGGCTTTATTCACCCTGAGAAAAGCTATTCACAACAAAGATGATGTGCAAATAGTGCCCTTGAGAGAGAGAGTCTGCAAGATGGACTTACTGCTACAGAGAATAAACTGCAGGTATGTGGTATTCAGTTAACCAAACTGAAGAGCCTAATAAGAGCTGTATGTGGGGAGGTCATAGCAGAGAGGTCAGACAAATCACAGTCCAGTCTTTGGCACTTGATGACTGAATCCTACCTGGCCAAGCTGCTCAGGGCTGGGGCGGACCAGAGTGCATTCCAGGGGGTCACAGCGGAAGCCATTGCTAAACGCTCTGGTCCCCAGCCCCACCCCCTCCATCCCGGAGGCATTACCCAGCCACCCGCAGCCTGGCCTTTCCTCTCCTCTCACCATGCCACCACCACTGGAGATGCCGCTGCCTACTGGGGGGTTGCCTTCCCCTGCCCCCTCCCCACCACCACCATGGAGATGGCAGCCAGAGGAGGAGGACCTAGGGGCTGTGCATATGTTTGTGCCTTCTCAACAGCACTCCTCAGTGACAATCTATTGGTTACAATGTTAATCTAATCTAGCCTGGCTACAGAGTCTTGGATCTTGGCCTATGTGATGGTGATATTTTGTATGCAGACTGCTACTTCCCATCACATGTTCCATGATCCTCTTCTCTGTGGACACGTAGGGATCTGTTGAACATGTCACCAATTGATGGTAACTGAGGAATGCTATTGAGAAGAAATTCTGCAATCCCTATCTTTTTTTAAGGCCTTATTTTGTAGTTGTTATTTTGTTTTGTTGTTTGTTTTGTTTTAGGTACAATTCAGGTCCGTGAAGGCATCTTCTGCATCTGCAAGCATTGTGAAAAAAATGTATGAGGTGTAAGGTTTTCACAGTGCCTCTCAGGTAGGCTTGGCTTCAATGACAGCCCCTCGCGCAGCGAAGAGAGCCATTAAACCGCTCTGTTGCGTAGTGCGTACGACTTAGCGATGAGCGCGAGGCTCGCCGTTAAATCGTAGCACTTTGGCAATGAGCGCCACAGGCGCTCATTGCAGGCGAGCCGTTATGTTAAACCGTAGCACTTTGGCAATGAGCGCCGCAGGCGCTCATCGCAGGCGAGCCTCGCGTAGCGAGGCGAGCAGTTAAACCGTAGCACTTAGAAAAAAAATGCGAGATGAAAAAAATTACAAGATAAGTGGCGGAACCAAAACACAAAAAAACCCACTAAATACACACTAAAAAATAAAATAAAGGTCACTTACAGCATGGGGAACCAGGCAGGACGTCTGGAAGTGAGTTGGAACTCCAATTTACAGCGATTTAGCCGAGTTACAAAGATCGAAAATCGACTAAGCGAGAAAAAATGTCCGTCGAAAAAAATGAAAACGAGGCTATACTACTACGAACTGCGTAAAACACAGCCACAGACGTATGTGTTTGAAAAACAACGAGATAAAGGATGGGGATTTACCGCGCAATGAGTAAAAAGACAGTAGCGAGTACATTTTACGAAACCCAATTACAGATTTACGCATTAACACAGATTTAACGCCTTTGGCTCGCGCAACATCGGATTTCCCGCCTAAACCAACGCATTTGATGAAATATAAATTGCAAGTTCCAAAAATAAAAATTTAAAAAAAAATAATTTGTATTTATTTTAAGAAAAAAAAAAAGGGACAAATGTAGCGTCATGTTGTTAGGGCAACATTTAATTTTTATTGACCGTCATTTGACCGTTTGACCATATTTACTGTTAAATCGTAGTACTTTAGCGGGCTTAGCGATGAGCGCCGCAGGCGATCATCGCCCGGCGAGCCGTTAAACCGTAGTACTTTGACAATGAGCGCCGCAGAAAAAATGGCGGACGAACAAAACGAAAACGAGGCTACAGCACTATAACCACGGAAAACACGTACCGATAATCCGCTAAGACGCATACCACACATTACCCACCATTAAATGACGGACGGATCATCCGCTAAGACTCATACCACACATTATCCGCCATTTTAGGATAATGCGAAGTACACAGCTACGTTAACGGTTTCGGCTCGCGCACGCACACTATTACACTGCACACGTTCATCACGCTTACACAGCACCTCCACACCACTAATGCTGCAGCAACATCAACACAGATTGCCAGCTCTTCAACACAATGCATAAAAAAACGTAAATTAATTTATTAATTTGAATTCTATATTTCAATTCCACATGTATATTAATAACTAAACAACTTTTAAAACATACACATCTCATTGCTGTCATTTTTTGACGGGCAATACGCTAGTATTATATAATAAGGGAGCAGAGATTGAGACTTATCAGTATCTATGTTCCACACACTAAGAGGGAAAGGAAATGTCCCTTCAATGAGATTAAGTCCTCCTGCTTACATCCCAGAAGCTTGTCTTTGGCGATGATTTTGACACCATCACTAGTTTAGAAGAAAGAGGAGATGTCAAGGACTGGCTGGGATATCACAGCATCTGTCTCAATAATATCGCTATGGGAGCAGGTCTGGATATGTACATTAAACTTTTCCAATATCGTGCTGGTTTACCTTTCTATTGTGGTAGGAGTAAAAGCAAGATAGATAAGATTTTTTTTTAAAGAGGGATCTGTGACTTCAACCCCTGTGTTGCACCCAGTGGTTTTCTCTGACCACTTGATGTCAAGTGTGACTTTGAATTAATCTGAGATAAGGGCTTCTGGCACCTTAATTAGAATCTTATGGAAGATTCTGAGATTCAACATTCATATGAAGTCTTTTTTTTTCTCAATCCCAGGTGCCTTGAGTAGGTCTTGTAACACTAAGGCGGAGTGGTGGAAAAGACTTAAGAAAAGAAACTGTCTGTTTTTTAGCAAACTAGTCAAAAACCTCTGATAAATATATAACTTATATAGGCCTCAAAGAGAAGCTTGACTATTTGTTCTCTACAGAGAGGGATTCTGGGGCTATCTCTCGAGTAAAGTCCCTCAAAAAAGCTGCCAGTATGATAGATAATCTTCACTGGTTCAGGAAAGAGACTAAGGTACATATCATTTGCCTGATCCTTACTTGGATTGCAGATAAGTATCAGCTTGTAAAACAATCTATTATCTGCATAATTGTTTTGGATCCCTGAAAAATGATACGTATGGGATCCAGGAAGTCATATGCCAACAATATGCAGACCTTTTATGGGGGACTGAGCTCAGTAGGGATCAGATAGATGATTTCTTGGATGACTACTCTTTTCCCGAGAATGGTGACTTTTCACCTGGATGTTTGACAGATATGTAAACAGTAGAGGTGACCAAGTGGCTATTGGTAGTCTTAATTGAAATAAATCCGCAGATAACCTATAACAGCTGAAATATTTTGTTGATGTAATTTCCCCTTGACTTGTGGAGGTTTCTAATGAGTGTTTAGAAAGGGGTTAGCTCCCCATTTCCATGAGGCAGTCTCTTTTTATTTTTCTGTCAAAAGGGCTTGATCCTGAAGCTATTGAGAACTGCCACCCCATTCCACTTCTCAATAGTGACATGAAGATATTGGCAAAACATATTTTTAAAAGATTGTATTCTGTTTCAAGCAATCATTTTACTCAGTATGGTAGTGGTAAATATCAAAGCGTTTTTGATGCACTCTTTGAAGTACGAGAGTGCCTGGAAAGATGGTTTGCGGTTATGCTTGGCAAGTGTTGGCTTTTTCGGACTGGTCTAAAACTTTTGATTGAGTCAATCATGAATACCTGTGGGCTGTACTGCAGAAGTATAGTATCCCTTCTATATAGGGTTGTGAGCTTTCTTCTTTCTGGGGTTCAACAAGGGTGTCCTCTGAATTCCCTCTTGTATGTATTTGTTATTGATCCCTTTATTTGAAAACTTGAGTGCAGTAGAGGGTCTCTCAAGACTCCCAGGTAATGTTTTATCGGTGGCTGCCTATACAGATGATGTCACCATAGTTGTGTCTAGTGCAGAGGAGGCAGACTTGGTGGCAGACATCATTCAGGAATATTCTGTAGCCTCTGGGTATAAACTTATTCATAATAAGAGTAAAGTTCTCTGGAGGTGGGGACTGAATTTCCCCCTGCCCAGGGGCAGATAAAATTTATAGGGGTGACATTTGGGAGAGGTGATTATAGCTTCCGCAACTGGGAAACTAGACTGGGAGAAGGCTTCAGCAGATTAGAGAAGGGAAAAAGTGGAAACTGTCCTATAGAGAAAGGGTTGACCTTATTAAGACCTATCTAATACCAGTATTTTTGCATATCAGCATAATCTGTTTGTTGCCAAAAATACTTAATACCAGATTGTATAGTTTAATTTATCCAGATGTTGTGGGGAAATATAAGTAATTTAATTAAGAGAAATGTTTCTTACCTGTCCAGACGTGACTATGTTAAGCCGGTAGACTAATTGTACCAACTGTTTATTAAAGCGTAAATGTCTACCCTTATCTTTCTTAAAATGTTCTTGGAATGCTGCATTCCTACTTTGCATGTGCATGTTGGAATAAAAACAAACAATTTGTACATTTATATAATTATATTGTTTGTGCCTTCTGATAGTGTCTTGTCTACTTTAGGAGGTCTTAATGCACATGAGTGCAGTCAATGACACCAATGATATTAGACAGACCTCTGACCTTTTTGACCCCTTCTATAGTGTTGCGGAAACCAATGTGGCTTTCCACATCATAGCATATTCAATTCTCACGTATCTTCCACCATAATGTCTAGCACACCTCATTACAATCAAAATTACATTTGCAGCAGTTCTCACAGCTCTCCTATAATAAGCATCCATGATAGCAATCACTGTGTTTTGAGCTGTGGCCGTGCTTTTTATAGGCCATGCATTATACCACCTGTTTTAGTCCATGTTTTTGTGTGTTGTCAGGGGTCTGATTTAAGTTAATGTGTGATAATGACAATATAGACAATAGATGATGTTCACAGATGTGCACAGACCACACATCATACTAATCATACTATGGTTTAGAATGACTAATTTCTGGCTCTGATCATGTTTTATGCTATCCATGTTTTACTTTCTTCCTCTTTCAAAGTAGATTTAGCAGTAGTTTCTCTTTAAATGGCATTCCAGGCTCCCCACATACATTTGTTATGCCTTTAAGAGTGGTTGAAAATACATGTAGGCTTTTTACTAAATTTTAGCACTCTTAAGGACTTACGAGTAAACCAATGATCATTCGTAACTTACTACTGAGACTATGTGACAGCTTTTTGAAATATCATTGTGACAGGTACTTGTGAGTTATGATTTCTGGTTGCTCATAAGAATTTTGAAGGCATTTCTCATAGTTTTTTTATTATGGTCTGTGAAGTGATGGCTGTTAGCTGGTTTACGAGTAAACTTTGCTAGTAATTTTTCCAACGTGAGACATGGAATGGAGCCCTAAGCCCTAAGTCACCAAAAGTACTGGGCATAAACAAGTAGAAAAGGTAGGTGATACCAATCACAAGTTTATCTTTAGTAAGGCCAAGAGTATGATTGATTGTTTTTGATAATTGCTTCTTATTTATATAACTTTAATATAGCATAGCAATTCCCATAATATTAATATAAAGTATACTTATATGGTTTATGACATTGCATTGCATCTCACACTTCTTAAAAAACTTCATGAGCTCAATAAATGCACATCTGTTCAAAGAAGTGCATCACCTACACATACTCAATATACATGCTCTATTATCCAAATGGCCAAAGCACACAGCCATCTGTGTAGGCTGCCATTGTGATCATACACTGCCGATCCTCTCCTTTCATATTCCAAGCAATGCCTAATAAATTATAGCTCTTCAGAGATGTGTCCTTGATTCTGCTGCACCAGATTTCCCTTGCCTTATTGCATTTGATTATTGCATACCTCATACCTTGCTTAACCTTTATAATTTGCTTATTGCACCCACTTTATTGTACTTTTATAAATAGTGCTATGGTAAATTATGTTTTTTTTAAATGAATCAAGATAAATAATATCTATTATTTCCTTAACAATGATTTAATTATATGTCTCTAATTCACAGCAAATCTTTGTATATTTATTGTTAGTTTGCAAAGACTAAAGGGTCACTCCGTCACACTCCATTACTTTACCAATGCATTTATATGGTTACTATGACAACCAATTTAAGGCTATAAATAGCAATTCCATAGGAAGTGGAAGTTTACGACCCCGATGAAGTTGCTGATGTGGAGAAATGTGCATCAACTGTGGTAATGTGGGGAATCTCTGTATTGCTTAATTGAAACCTAAGTGTGCTGATGTGGTATTTTACACTGTATAACTCTAAACATGAATGACCTAACATTTTAGTGAAACCATTAAAGTTGATTTGCTATTATGTTTATTAATTATGTAATAAATGTACTTTAACACATATTTTTGACCTCTGACACAAACCTATATGAAATTTTCATTTAGTTGTGCCCTATGTTATTAATGTGTTTCCTTATAAAGTTCTTAGTATGTGAAATAAAAAAGCTCCTGCAGTTCCGAAAGAGCTACTGCTAAAAGCCGGCATGAACTGGAGTGTTGAGTGAAGTTGATTTGTGAAACATCACTAAGTTATCACACCACTCAAGTAAATCTACCTCTGATTGCTCGAAATATCTCTAATATTATAAGCCCTGAGTGCTTGTCCATTTACTATTTTAAAAATTGTTATCACATTGCTCCCATAACAATATTTCATATGGATGAAGTTTACTTGCATTCTGACTGGTTAGACTTTTAACCAATCAGAAATGGAGCAGGAGTAATTCAAATACTCAATTCTGACTGGCTGTAATATGATTGACACATATTTCAGCCACTCTGAAACCACAGTAGATAAGGTGAAGGTGCTGTCAAAAAATCATTAGTCATCAGAGCGGGAGCTCCTCAGAGATCCTCAGTCAGGTAAAACATTTTGTTTTTTTGGAGTGGTGTTTTTTATTTTAGGAGGGGGATCATTTCCAGATGAGGACAAAGGGCTTCAATCAAACCGGATGAGGATGGATTCTTCAAACAACATTAAATGCCAACTTATCCAGGACTGAGGAGGGAGAACAAGGGTGCCAAGCATTATCATTGGATGGTCATCAAGGTATTGTTTAAGGGTAATTTTCCTGTCACTACCCCCTGGATTCATGGACACTTTTGTGATGGCAATCGGACATTGATGGACACTAGCCCACGTGACTACCTTTATTATTTTTTTATTATTATTATCTTTTATTTGTATTGCACCAACATACTCTGTAGCGCTGTACAGGGGATAAGAACATGGAAATACAATATTAACAAAATCAGAAAATGAGGCTCCCTGTTTTGTGTTTAGAATCTTTGTAAAAAGGGATTTTTTCCAAATCACCCTACAAAACTGGAAACTCGCTACTTACAGGTAAGACTTGGCACTGCTGGTGTTGTATGCTACTTTCATGGCTTCACAGAGATTATAGGCTTCTGTTTGCAGGTAAGACTTGGCACTGCAAGAAAATGGAAAACATGGCGTGAGGGACAGAAAGTACAGGAAGAGAGAGAGTAATAAGAATGAGCACCTACCTAACTGTAGGGCCTATTCTCATGGCCATTAGAGCTTCTTAAAAGAAATATATCACTTATGCTGTTGTATAATATTGGGCCGAAAGCCCTAGTCGCATGTCTTGGGCCTCCAAGAGCCCTTTCCACCAAGAGGGCTCTGGGTATTTTTGTAATTTTTTAATGTTTATTCCATGTGCATAATGTGTTTGGGGTGTAACTATTACATTGGTCTAATAAATAATGGGTTGTACCACATTAACGGTGGCCAGTAGATGCTTCTAATAGCCAACCGCGATACCCAGTTCATTCCCAGTCCCAGAGGCCGGCTATAGTCCTGTTTGGATTTAAACTCACATTAAGTGATGAATTAGGCTCTATAGACTTCTATAGGGAATTCAAGACATAAATAAGTAATCAAGTAAAGTTAACAACGCTGCCAAAACAGCAGTTGAAACACTTGGTTCAATAAACAAAGGTTAAGTGGTATCCAGTGATACCCCTTTGATTCTTTGTCTTGTGGCTAACAAATTAGTATAAGCTAAATATGATCATCTGTTTATCCTGGTGCATAACACCCTATCAACATATTAATGACATTTAATTTTAGGATATTTAAAAATCATCAAAAACGATGATGTTTATAAAAACCATAATAAAATCACATATATAGTTGTCAACAGTGCAGGTTTGCAAAAGTTGTTGCTAACGCTGCGGCCCTCGCGAAGGTGCTCCTTGCCAGCAACTGCGGACTTTAGGGCCTCAAATGAGGACTCTCGCGAAGCGAGGAGTCGCATTTGAGGAGGTGAGGCTCCCACCGCCACAGCAACATTTACGGACTTAGCATCCGCAAATACAAGCCGCAGGACTACCGCCCAAAACCCTTGCACATGAACACATTAAAAACACAAAAAATACACACAACAAACACATAAAAAGCTTAACCACAGCAAGGGGGCACCCAGCACCTCTAAAAGTGAAGTTACACCTCAATTTAAGTATAAACTCAAGAGTTTACACACCCAAAAATCCCCTAAGCAAGAGAAAAAATGGCCACCAAAAAAAACGAAAACGAGGCTCCACGACCCCGGACCGCCCAGACACCTACAATTTACCCAGGAAGGGTTCTGAGATAAGCTCAGAAACCCGGATTAAACCAACGGGATCCCAGATAAGCTGGGAATTCCACATTAACCCCACATTATCCCTCGCAGTGGGGGTCCACGATCGCACATGATCAGGGACCCCCGCTGCAATGAAAATTCAAAATTACCGCCTTACGGGTCCTTAAAGGAACTAAACAAAACAATTAACCCTATAACGCATGGGGCTCTATACAGAGCCCCATCATCCCTTTAAAACCCTGTCACTCATGGAGTTCAATATAGACCCCAATAAGCCCTTAATGAACCCTGTCACTCATGGGGGCCAAAACAGACCTCCATAAACCCATAATTAACCTTGTCACTCATGGGGGTCAATACAGACCCCCATAAGCACTTCATTAACCCCCTCACTCATGGGAATCAATACAGACACCCATAAACCCCTAATTAACCCTGTCACTCATGAGTGTCAATACAGACCCCCATAATACATATAATTAACCCTTTCACTCATGGCAGTCAATACAAACCCCCATAAGCACTTAATTAACACCGTCACTCATGGGGGTCAATACAGACCCCCATAAACCCATAATTAACCCTGTCACTTATGGTGGTCAATACAGACCCCCATAAGCACTTAATTAACACCGTCACTCATGGGGGTCAATACAGACCCCCATAAACCCATAATTAACCCTGTCACTTATGGTGGTCAATACAGACCCCCATAAGCACTTAATTAACACCGTCAATCATGGGGGTCAAAACAGACCCCAATAAACCCATAATTAACAATGTCACTCATGGGGGTCAATACAGACCCCCATAAGCACTTAACTAACACCGTCACTCATGGGGGTCAAAACAGACACCCATAAACCCCTAATTAACCCTGTCACTCATGAGTGTCAATCCAGACCCCCATAATACATATAATCAACACTGTCACTAATGGGGGTCAATAGAGACCCCATAAGCATTTAATTAACACCATCACTCATGGGGGTCAATACAGACCCCCATAAATCCATAATTAACCCTGTCACTTATGGGGGTCAATACAGACCCCCATAAGCCAATAAATAACCCTGCCACTAATAGGGGTCAATACAGACCCCCATAAGCACTTAATTAACACCGTCACTCATGGGGGTCAAAACAGACCCCAATAAACCCATAATTAACCATGTCACTCATGGGGGTCAATACAGACCCCCATAAGCACTTAATTTTAACACCGTCACTCATGGGGGTCAATAGAGACCCCCATAAGCATTTAATTAACACCATCACTCATGGGGGTCAATACAGACCCCCATAAATCCATAATAAACCCACTCACTCATGGGGGTCAATACAGACCCCCATAAACCCTTAATTGACCCTGTCACTCATGGGGGGCAATACATACCCTCACAAGCACTTAATTAACCCCGTCACTCATGAGGGTCAATACAGACCCCCATAAGCACTTCATTAACCCTGTCACTCATGAGGGTCAATACAGACCCCCATAAGCCCTTCATTAACCCTGTCACTCATGGGGGTCAATACAGACCCCTATAAGCCCTTCATTAACCCTGTCACACATGGGGGTCAATACAGACCACCATAAGCACTTAATTAACCCCCTCACTCAGGGGGGTCAATACAGACCCCCATAAACCAATAATTTACCCTGTCACTCATGAGGGTCAATACAGACCCCCATAAGCCAAGAAATAACCCTGCCACTCATGGGGCAATACAGACCCCCATAAAACCCTTAATTAACCCTTTCAATACAGACCCTCATAAGCACTTCATTAACCCCGTCACTCATGAGGGTCGATACAGTCCCCCATAAGCACTTAATTAACCCAGTCACTCATGGGAGTCAACACAGACCCCCATAAGCCAATAAATAACCCTATCACTCATGAGGATTAATAGAGACCCTCATAAGCCTCGATTTAACCCCATCAGTCCCATAAGGGTATATTATTACCCTTATGGAGCTGTTACAACCCAACATTAACCGCATAAGTGCCATGACGATCCTCAAGGACCATTATGCCACTAAGTATAAACACTACACTGCGCTATAGCCCCCCAATAAAACATTACATCTAAACTAACCACCCTCTTAACCTATTACCACCTACACTGCCTACCTACCCCCTAATAACCCCCACCACTCTAATTACAGAAAATTAAAAAAAATCAAGTCACCAAAAATAAAAAAATCTACATTACAGAAAAAAAAAAACAACTCACAAAAAATGAAAAAATGAACATTACAGAAAATAAAAAAATACATTACAACCCCCCCACTATAGAAAAAAAAAGTAAATACATATAATACATACAATACATACAATACAAATTAAATTAAATACAATGCAATACCCACCCAATAGTGATGTCGCGAACATAACATTTTCGGTTCGCAAACCGCGAACGCGAACCGCCGCAAATGGTTGCGAACCGGCGAACCCGGCGAACCGCCATAGACTTCAATGGGCAGGCGGATTTTAAAACCCACAGGGACTCTTTCTGGCCACAATAGTGATGGGAAAGTTGTTTCAACGGGACTAACACCTGGACTGTGGCATGCCGGAGGGGGATCCATGGCAAAACTCCAATGGAAAATTACATAGTTGATGCAGAGTCTGGTTTTAAGCCATAAAGGGCATAAATAACCTAACATCCCCCTCCATCATCATCCTCCCCTGTATCTCAATACCCCCTCCCTCATCATCCTCCCCTGTGTCTCTTTCCCCCTTCCTCATCACCCTCCCCTGTGTCTCACCCCCCCTCCCTCATCATCCTCCCACCTCCCTCATCATCCTCCCCTGTATCTCTTTACCCCCTCCCTCATAATCCTCCCCTGTGTCTCTTCCCCCCTCCATCATCATCCTCCCCTGTGTCTCTTTTCCCCCTCCCTCATCATCTTCCCCTGTGTCTCTTCCCCCCCTCCCTCATCATCCTCCCCTGTGTCTCTTTCCCCCTTCCTCATCACCCTCCCCTGTATCTCTTTACCCCCTACCTCATCATCCTCCCCTGGGTCTGTTTCCCCCTCCCTCATCATCCTCCCCTGTGTCTCTTCCCCCCTCCCTCATCATCCTCCCCCTCCCTTGATGATAAGGGGGGGAAGAGACACAGGGATAAGTGTGAGGGGTGTTAGGGTAAGGGGTGTTAGGGATAAGGGTGAGGGGGTTAGGTGTTAGGGTGAGGGGTGTTAGGGCTAAGTGTGAGGGGTGTTAGGGTGAGGGGTGTTAGGGATAAGTGTGAGGGGTGTTAGGGTTAGGGTAAGGCGTGTTAGGGATAAGTGTAAGGGGTGTTAGGGTTAGGGTAAGTGGTGTTACGGATAAGTGTGAGGGGTGTTAGGGTTAGGGTAAGGGGTGTTAGGGATAAGTGGGAGGGGTGTTAGGGTTAGGGTGAGGGGTGTTAGAGATAAGTGTGAGGGGTGTTAGGGTTAGGTGTTAGGGTGAGGGATGTTAGGGTTTGGTGTTAGGGATAAGTGTGATGGGTGTCAGGGTTAGGGTAAGGGGTGTTAGGGATAAGTGTGAGGGGTGTTAGGGTTAGGTGTTAGGGTGAGGGGTGTTAGGGATAAGTGTGGGGGGTGTTAGGGTGAGGGGTGTTAGGGCTAGGGTAAGGGGTGTTAGGGATAAGTGTGAGGGGTGTTAGGGTTAGGGTAAGGGGTGTTAGGGATAAGTGTGATGGGTGTTAGGGTAAGGGATGTTAGGGTTAGGGTATCAAAAAGAGGGTAACATGAAGAGTGTATTTATGCATTAATCACATTTTGGTATATAGACCTATAATATATATATTGTAAGCATGTTTAAAACTCAGCATGTCTCAAAGGGATCTTGTTTATCAACCAAAAATTTATATCTAAAAGCTATGCAAACAATAATTTATATATTTATATATATATATATATATATATATATATATATATATATATATATATATATATATATATATATATATATATATATCAGTATTTGATTATTAATTGGGCATATTATCACTATGTAGAAAATATCCATACTAGATGATAACAGAAAAATATGATGTTATTAATAATAAAAATAATAATAATAATAATAATAATAATAATAATAATTAAGATAATAATAATGAGACTACGAATAGTTAATTATAAACCACTTTAAAATGTGAGTTGATTAATGTGCTTATTTGTATCATAAAATGTAGATATGAAAAAAAATGTATATATAGCAATAATTGCAAAAAAGTACAATAAAGTTCTAATATTAGTGTATATGTGTTATATACTATGCATGGATGAATAATAAAAAAATTGTGAATATTAAGGGGAATAATATTGAAGTAATTAGTGAAATCAAAATATGTATTCAAATTTTTTTTATAATTTGTATTAAATACATTTTTGTATGAATCTATATAAATATTAAGGTAATGTTGAAAATTAGTGTTAAAATGTGGCTAGATAAATTAAAAAGTCTTTATCATTGGATACAGATTATAGTTCTAAAGCGTTAGGTAAATAGATAACTTTAAATCTAGAAATATAAAATATATCTACCGTATAAACTCGAGTATAAGCCGACCCCAGTATAAGCCGAGGCACCTATTTTACCACAAAATACTGGGTAAAATGAGTGACTCGAGTAAAAGCCGAGGGTGGGAAATGTGCTGCCCCCTGTGTCCCTCTTGTGCCCTCTTGTGTCCCCCTCTCTCTCCCCGGTGTCTCTTCTCCCCTCTGCCTTCCCTGTGCCTCTTCTCCCCTCTCCCTTCCCTGTGTCTCTTCCAACCTCTCCCTTCCCTGTGTCTCTTCCCCCCTCCTCAACCCCCGTCCTCATTCTCAACCTCCCTCCTCAATCCCACTCCTCATCCTCATCCTCCCTCC
The DNA here is from genome assembly GCA_027410445.1 of Discoglossus pictus. Taxonomy (NCBI): domain Eukaryota; kingdom Metazoa; phylum Chordata; class Amphibia; order Anura; family Alytidae; genus Discoglossus; species Discoglossus pictus. The sequence continues at coordinate 69,434,859 of CM050165.1, read as the reverse complement.
TCATCCTCAACCTCCCTCCTCAACCCCCTCATCCTCAACCCCCCCATCCTCAACCCTCATCCTCAACCTCCCTCCTCATCCTCAACCTCCCTCCTCATCCTCAACCTCCCTCCTCATCCTCCCTCCTCAACCCCCCCTCAACCGCCTCCTCAACCCCCTTCTCAACCCCCCTCCTCAAATTCCCTCCTCAACCCCCCATCCTTATCCTCCCTCCTCAACCCCCATCCTCATCCTCTCTCCTCAACCCCCCATCCTCAACCCCCTCCTCAACCCCCCTATCCTCAACCCCCCTCTCAACCCTAGCATCCTCAACCCCCATCCTCAACCCCCCTCCTCAACCCCCCTCCTCAACCCCCCTCCTTAACCTCCCTCCTCAACCCCCCATCCTCATCCTCCCTCCTCAACCCCCCATCCTCATCCTACCCCCCTCCTCAACCCCCTCCTCAACCTCAACCCCCCTCCTCAACCTCAACCCCCCTCCCCAACCTCCCTCCTCAACCATCCTCCTCAACCTAAACCCCCCTCAACCACCTCCTCATCCTAAACACCCCTACACCCCCCTCCTCAACCTAAACCCCCCTAAATACCTCCCCCTCTCCCCTCACTTACCTGTTTCGGCTCCGGCTCCGCGCAGCCTCATTAGCATATACTGGGTGCCGGCACACGGTATATGCTAATGACGTGATGTCACATGCACGCCACGCCATTAGCATATAGCGGGTGCCGTTACCCGGTATATGCTAATGACGCGGCGCGCATGTGACGTCACGGCATTAGCATATACTGGGTGCCTTATTCATAATCATTACACTTATTTAAATAATATAAAGATAGTATAGTAAAAAAGAAAGTAAAAAGCAACATTTGAAAATAGTTAATTAATTGCCATAGAAACTATGGAACACAAAGAGTTAACTAATTGCCGAAGAAACTATAAATAGCTCCACAGAGAAGGCAGCACTGTGCCCCTGATGAGTGAGAGACTGATAGAGCCTCACGAAACGCGCATCGGGAGATTGTGACATCATCAGTAAGCACAATCACAGTGCAGACCACGCCAACATAGCGTGGAGCATGATAGATACAGCTCTAAAGCTCCAGGTCCACTACTAACTTAAAAGAAAGATTGAAAGCCAATTCCTTCACCACAAAGTCACAATATAGTAACAATATAGTAATATACAAGAATAAGGAAATAGAAAAGCAAGAAAAAGGAAAAAGGAGTAAAAGCATAATTAAAGCAAAAAACTGAAGAAAAAGGAGGACACAACCTCCTTCTAAAAAACAATAGACATAAGCATTAATAAAACATATAGTTTAAGAAACAGCATAAAATCAGGAGTGTATACATTTTTTTTTAAAAATAGCACAGCATCAGCACTATAAATGAATATGGTAAAGTAGTGACTGTGACAGAGTCACAGTCACGATGTAAAAGGGTAATATAAGAAGAAATTAGCACTAAGTCACAATAGCACAAGCACTTTAAGATAAGAAGTTTTAAATAACACAATTTTAATTATAATGCACTTTAAGTAATAGAATTACGAATTAACATAATTAAACAGGATAAAAGATTAACACAAAAGAAACACAAAGGCACTTAAAACATATACTCAAGTGAAATGCTACATGAATAAACAAAACTATGAACAGATAAAAGGATTATAAAACCTTATCTTAATCTTATGTAAAAATCTTAATCTTATGTAAATTAAAATCCAGGGTACCTGATAAGGATTTGACAAAGGAAACATAACCAAAAATACACAAATACAGTTGAATTGAAAAACCAAATCTTTTATTGACTTGAGCATAATAAAGTAATTAAATAAAAAAGCTGTGATCAAAGCAAAGAATATAATAACAACAAACATAAAACTTAAAAAAACCTTTAATAATTTGCTGGACGTCAAAAAGCCCAAAGGATTAAACACCATGGGCCTCATTCAATTGCAAATTGGCCATTTGAAGAGGACTCTATATATGCACGTAGCATATTTTTTTTAAAGAAGTTTAATGTTAGTGAAAACCTTGCTTTTAGATAGATGTTTACTAACTAAAAACTTATTTAAAAAATATATGTTATGTGCTTATTTAGAGCCCTAATTAATTGGCCAAATTGCATTTGAATGAGGGCCCTTGGGTTTAACATGAATTTTTTAATCGTTGCATTTTTAACAACATTTTAAATGTACCAATAAAGATTGCATTTTTAAAATGAGTATGTGGCAATAAAAATTATAATAATAATGTGGCAATAATAATAAAGGCTGCATAAAAGGTGTTTCTGTACAACCTTGGTTGGTTGTTCAAGGATTCCTAAATAGGATCCACAGGACAATATTTTGGTACGCATTTAAGTGCTAACACCTAGGCCTAAGGAATAGACTAAGATCATTTTTTGAGTATTATAAGATTCTTTTATAATACAGGGAGTGCAGAATTATTAGGCAAGTTGTATTTTTGAGGATTTATTTTATTATTGAACAACAACCATGTTCTCAATGAACCCAAAAAACTCATTAATATCAAAGCTGAATATTTTTGGAAGTAGTTTTTAGTTTGTTTTTAGTTTTAGCTATTTTAGGGGGATATCTGTGTGTGCAGGTGACTATTACTGTGCATAATTATTAGGCAACTTAACAAAAAAACAAATATATACCCATTTCAATTATTTATTTTTACCAGTGAAACCAATATAACATCTGAACATTCACAAATATACATTTCTGACATTCAAAAACAAAACAAAAACAAATCAGTGAGCAATATAGCCACCTTTCTTTGCAAGGACACTCAAAAGCCTGCCATCCATGGATTCTGTCAGTGTTTTGATCTGTTCACCATCAACATTGCGTGCAGCAGCAACCACAGCCTCCCAGACACTGTTCAGAGAGGTGTACTGTTTTCCCTCCTTGTAAATCTCACATTTGATGATGGACCACAGGTTCTCAATGGGGTTCAGATCAGGTGAACAAGGAGGCCATGTCATTAGATTTTCTTCTTTTATACCCTTTCTTGCCATCCACGCTGTGGAGTACTTGGACGCGTGTGATTGAGCATTGTCCTGCATGAATATCATGTTTTTCTTGAAGGATGCAGACTTCTTCCTGTACCACTGCTTGAAGAAGGTGTCTTCCAGGAACTGTCAGTAGGACTGGGAGTTGAGCTTGACTCCATCCTCAACCCGAAAAGGCCCCACAAGCTCATCTTTGATGATACCAGCCCAAACCAGTACTCCACCTCCACCTTGCTGGCGTCTGAGTCGGACTGGAGCTCTCTGCCCTTTACCAATCCAGCCACGGGCCCATCCATCTGGCCCATCAAGACTCACTCTCATTTCATCAGTCCATAAAACCTTAGAAAAATCAGTCTTGAGATATTTCTTGGCCCAGTCTTGACGTTTCAGCTTGTGTGTCTTGTTCAGTGGTGGTCGTCTTTCTTACCTTGGCCATGTCTCTGAGTATTGCACACCTTGTGCTTTTGGGCACTCCAGTGATGTTGCAGCTCTGAAATATGGCCAAACTGGTGGCAAGTGGCATCGTGGCAGCTGCACGCTTGACTTTTCTCAGTTCATGGGCAGTTATTTTGCACCTTGGTTTTTCCACACGCTTCTTGCGACCCTGTTGACTATTTTTAATGAAACGCTTGATTGTTCGATGATCACGCTTCAGAAGCTTTGCAATTTTAAGAGTGCTGCATCCCTCTGCAAGATATCTCACTATTTTTGACTTTTCTGAGCCTGTCAAGTCCTTCTTTTGACCCATTTTGCCAAAGGAAAGGAAGTTGCCTAATAATTATGCCCACCTGATATAGGGTGTTGATGTCATTAGACCACACCCCTTCTCATTACAGAGATGCACATCACCTAATATGCTTAATTGGTAGTAGGCTTTCGAGCCTATACAGCTTGGAGTAAGACAACATGCATAAAGAGGATGATGTGGTCAAAATACTAATTTGCCTAATAATTCTGCACTCCCTGTACTGGAAAAACCTCCCAAATAATTCTTATTTTTTCTGAATTATGAACATTACCCTTAATAATTTCCATTAATAATTATGAAAAATACAACCCTACAAATTAGGAAATAGTCATTGTTTGTGACCCCTCATTCAATCTAATAGGAGAACAAATGAGAAGTGGTCGGCCGCGAAAAGTGATTACACCCTGTCATGATCCCCTGACCACCTTGCCCCTTTGGACTCTTTTTTATGTGGTTATGGGACTGAGCTCAGTAAATTTAAAGTATGTTTTATAGTTATTTAATATGTTATGTTATGTTGATAACCCAGTGTATGTTAAGTACTGTAGCTTGTGCTGCTTCTCTATGTGTATTTGACTAGTGATGTTGGATTCTGTGTGTTGCATGTTCGGTTGATGAAGAGTTAACTGATTTAGAATGTGAGGATGTCATCTGTAACTGTCATGTTAAGATTCTGTTAGGTGTTCTGTCAGTTATGTAATCCTGCTCTGTTGTAAATTCTGCTCTGACTAAAGTGTGAGTATGACTGGATTAAAATATATATATATATATATATATGGAATAGTATCCATAGTGTCAGTATCCATAGTGAAGATAATAGCTGCCCTGGTCCTGGTAACAGCTATCACAGTCTGAATAGATTAACATATATAGGCAATAAGATATATGGGAGATTTTTAAATGCTGTATTAATGCAAGGGGATTTTAGAGACATCAACTGCCTTGGTGGGATCAAAAGAACCTGGTAGATCTGCTGGTTAGGTTTGGCCATAACAGCCTTATCAAGCCTTATCAAAAAAACAATCAGTCCCCTCTAATGCTACAATATGGAACACTCATAAAGCTTACATTAGAGGGATACTCATCAAATGAAAAACACAGGACTGCCTTTGAGGAAATCACATATATAGTTGTAGTTAGCCAGGCTTGCCAAAATCCATTGGTAACGCAACAGGGAAACCAATCAGAACTGTTGTGGCCAGGCAAGGAGCGCCAAAGGCGCTCCTTGCGCTGGTGGAGATGAGCGCCATAGGCGCTCATCCCTGTGACCCCATACGACTTAGGCACGGAGCACCAAAGGCGCTTACTGCGCTGGTGGAGATGAGCGCCGTAGTCGCTCATCCCTATGACACCGCCAGACTTTACCATCATACCTACGACCCAAAGGGACTAGACATCAACAGAAAACTCAAATACACAATTCACACTGCGAGACCCGTAGCACTTTGAAAAAATTGCATGAAAAAAAAATACGGCCCGTAAAACTTACAAAAGGAAACCGCGACTTACATAAAAAAAATACGAGCCGCAAAAAATACAAACTTAACAGCCGAACCTCGCACAGCGAAAAACACGAAAACCACACTAAATAACAAACAAAAAATACAAAAAAAAACATCACACACAGCAAGGGGGGACACCCAGGACATCTGGGAGTGATGTTACAAGTCAATTTAAGTCCAATTTCCAGAGTTTAGCCACTCGAAAATCCCCTAAGCAAGAGAAAATATGGCCGCCGAGAAAAACGTAAACGAGGCTAAACAACCCCTAAGCAGGGCAAAACTACGCCACACACATGCTACTTTTACACAGGACCGTACAAGGTATAAAATACACTATTACGAAGGACGCAAAATGATCCAAACCTGTCTAACACATACACAATCGCCGCCATTTTACACCACTAACTTGCACATACTAACATTCACATTACAAAATGCGGAACTACACAGCTACACAAACGGTTTCCCCTCGCGCACACAGCGAATTTACACTACACACTTCACACATTGCTTACACCTCAGGTCACCAAGAATGAAAATCTACATTGTTTGCTGCAGGAACATCAAAACAGATTGTTAGCTCTTCAGCATATTGGTTGCTGCATATATTCATTACAAATAGGTAAAGTATATTAATTTATGATTTCATTTATTAATTAATTATCATAAAAAAATACATATACAGAAAACTTTAAAAAAACACCACACCACACTATCACAATAAACGCCAAAGGCGTTTACTGCACGCCTCAGAAGGAGCACCATGGGTGCTCACAGGAACAAAACTACACCAGGGGAGAGACTCGCAATGAACACCAAAGGCTATCAGCATGGACCTTGCAATCAGCAACAAACGGGCTCTGAGAACCAAAAAAACACCAATCCAGAGGCTCCCAATGAGCGCCAAAGGCGCTTATTGCCTGCCACATGATGAGCGTCAAAGCCGCTCACCTCGAGGCTCGCAATCAGCGCCGAAGGTACTCACACAACCAAAACACTTACTTTGTGTGCCAAACAGCCTTCCTTGATTTACAATTCTATTGCCGTCATTTTTTGACGGCCGATTTGCTAGTTATACATAAATCTAAGCTCTATAGAGAGGTCTAACAAGGAGAATCTGAATATCCCAAAAATTAAACAAATGAAAGAGATACAATTACAGATTTAAAAAAAATATTTAACAAAGTAGATAGATCCATATGGGTCCTCCAACAGAGACTATATCATAAGCCAAGCTGAATGCTGGCAAATAAATTAAATACGCAATTCGAGTTGATTAAGGATAATGGCAACAATTACTGGAAGCCAGAAGAGATAGCCGAGATTTTTGCAGAATACTACCAGAAACTGTACAATCTGAAAGATGGAGGATAGTTTATAAAACCTAAAATCAGTGGGATTACAAATTTCCTAGATCAGATTAATCAACCAAAAGTTACAGATTTAGAATTAGAAGAGCTAAATAAGGAAATATCTACGGCAGAAATTGGGGCTGTGATAGCCAATTTAAAACTCAATACTGCGTCAGGGCCTGATGGATACACTAATCATTATTATAAAGGGTGTCAGGAGGTACTTTTAAGTCCTCCTAAAGATCTATTTAATTAAATAAAAGAAGAGGGAAGAGCTACTCTTGAGATGTTAGAGGCAAATATCATTACAATTTTAAAACAAGATCATTATCCCACAATTCCAAAGAATTATAAACCTATTTCCCTTTTAAATAGTGATGTTAAAATCTATGCAAAAATCCATGCCAATAGGCTCAACAGAGTGATACACCAATTAATATCTAGTGACCAAACAGCTTTTATAACCGGGAGACAGGGTCCTGATAATATTAAGAGATTAATAGACTTAATCTCCCATGTGAAGATTAGGAATAATATGGATATCTTTCTCTCGCTTGATGCAGAGAACGCTTTTGACAGGTTAAAAAGTAAAGAGTAAACAGGGAATATATGGATGTTACAATGACCAAGCTTGGGCTGGGCGACTTTGGAACAAAAGCAATTAAAGCACCATATGCATCGTCATCGGCTTTGGTTAGTGATAAAGGCTTTAAGGCATCCAAATTTACAATATCTAATGGTACCCGGCAGGGTTGCCCTCTTTCTCCTTTAGTCTTCGCATTATTAATTCAACCATTGGCTGAAAATATCAGGAGTTCTTCAAAAGTGAAATGGATAGAAATAAGAAAATCAGTCCATAAAGTTACACTATATGCGGACAATGTTGTAGTGACCATACAAGATCCAACATGTTCTCCTATAATTTTACATCAAATTATAGATAAATATAGTAGGATATTGAATTATAAGTTAAATATTTCTAAAACAAAAGTTTTAGCTGTAAATTACTTGATTAAAGAACAAGTAAAATGAGAAGCCAAATTTAAGTGTAATTGGCAGGACAAAAACTTTAGACATCTGGGAATTATATTCACTAATAATCTGCAGCAGATGATCTCCATTAATTTTAAAAACATATATTAGAAATTAAGTGAGAATATTATATCCTGGAAAACATTAAACCTATCATTAACAGGGAGAATCGCAGCAACAAAGATGTCTTTTCTTCCATGTTTTAATTATCTAATAAGATGTATCCCTCTGACTTTCTCTAAATACATTGGGCCTCATTCTATTATCGGCCGCAGCCGCTGCGGGGCCGCAAGGACCGGCCGCAAGCTATTCTGCTATTCTATTCCCTTACGGCCGTAGGCTCCGGCAGGCTTGCGGCCGGTGCCTTGCTATCTCTTGCGGCCGATCGCGCCGGAGGAAAGCCTTTGATCTAAAACGGCCGCAAGAGATTTGCAATTCAATTGCTCCGGGAAACCTCTCTGCAAGGCTAAAAACGAGCCGCAGTTACTTGCAGGAAAAAGGTCTCGCTAGCACCAATTAAGCACATAAAATAGCTCAAATAAAGCCATCCTGCACTTTGCGAAGACTATAAAGGGATTTTAGGTGTTAGAAAAAATAGCACATAATTATCCTGTACTCAAATCCGTAAAATATTTCATTTTTAATATCCGTAAAATATACATGTAAAAAGTCCAGAGTGCTTGGAGCACCTCAGACACGCCCACGCCGCAGCCGGCAAATAAACAGTTAATTTGAACTCGGGTTTGGGCAGATGTGCAAGCTTGAGAGTGGGTTCCTTTTATTCCTCATGTCCCCCAATATGATCCCTAGCATTTACAGAGCTGTACAGTGCAGGCTTGAATTTATTTTTGCGTTTTTATATTTCACAGTTTACGGCCGGTTCCAAGATATGCGGCCGGCCGTAAAAGGAGATCCTTGCGGGGCCGTATAATAGAATCGCGAGTTAACTGAACCCTCGCAAGGAATCGCAGCCTTACGGCCGATTTACGGCCGATAATAGAATGAGGCCCAAAGTGGATAAATTCCATAAACTGATTGATGGAGTTTTATTTATAACTAGCGAATTGCCCGTGAAAAAATGACGGCAATGAAATTGTAAGTGAGCTAATGCTGTTTGGTGTGTAATAATGAAATATATAATACATTAATAAATAAATATACTTTACCTATTTTGAAGCATTGTGTTGAAGAGCTGTCAATGTGTTTTGCTGCAGCATTAGTGGTGTGGAGCTGCTGTATAAGCGTGGTGAATGTGTGCAGTGTAATACTGTGCGTGCGCGAGACGAAACCGTTAGCGTAGTGGTGTACTTCCGCATTGGCGTCAAATGGCGGGTTTATCTACGGTATGATTCTTTGCGGATTATCCATAGGGGCTTCGTGGTGTTTTTCGAGTTTCGTGTGGTGTTTTGCGAGTGTGTTGTGGTGTTTTACGTGTTGAGCGTGCTGTAGCCTCGTTTTCGTTTTGTTCGTCGGCCATTTTTTCTCTCGCTTAGCGATTTTATTAGTGTCTAAAGTGTTTTATTTTTATTTAAATGAAGGTGTAACTTGGTTTTTTGAGGTGCTGGTTCCTCTTGCTGTAGGTAAGCTGTTTATGTGTGTGTTGTGTGTATTTATTGTGTTTTAAATGTTTGTAGGTCGGTGTGTTGTGTTCGATGTTTGCAAGGTCGTAATGTCTGGTAACGGTCTCGTATGGTGTTTGCGTGTGTAGTCTCGTTTTGTTTTGTTCGGCGCCCATTTTTTCTGTCACTTAGCAAATTTTTTTGTTTCTAAACTCTTTTATTTTGAGTGAAATGAAGGTATAAGTTGCATTTTTGAGGTCCTGGATGCTACCTCTTGCTGTAGGTAAGCTTTTTATGTATGTGCTGTGTGTATGTATTGTGTTTTGAATTTTGTAATGTTCGCGAGTTGCGTCCGAGTGTTGCGAGGCCGTAATGTGTGCTAACGCGTGTCGCGAACGGGCGAACCGGGCGAACCGCCATAGACTTCAATGGTCAGGCAAATTTCAAAACCCACAGGGACTCTTTCTGGCCACAATAGTGATGGGAAAGTTGTTTCAAGGGGACTAACACCTAGACTGTGGCATGCCGGAGGGGTATCCATGGCAAAACTCCCACGGAAAATTACATAGTTGATGCAGAGTCTGGTTTTAAGCCATAAAGGGCATAAATCACCTAACATTCCTAAATTGTTTGGAATAACATGCTCACTGTACACTACGGTTGCACCAGATATGACGTATCACTGTGCACTGGCAAAAGTTGGCAGAGTAGATGCAATAGGCTTCACAATAGGCAGGCAATTGCTATTCAATCTATTACAGTCAAAAAAGTGTTGTTTTATTTAACTGAGCAAAATATAAGCTGTGAGACTGACAGAGGCAGGCAACTGAAATTAGATTAAAGGAAAAAAGGGTTGTTTTTTTTCAATGTATGGTACACCAACTATGACTGGTGAAACAGAGCAGAATATTAGCTGTGAGCCTGACACAGGCAGGCAACTGAAATTAGATTAAAGGAAAAAAGGGTTGTTTTTTTTCAATGTATGGTACACCAACTATGACTGGTGAAACAGAGCAGAATATTAGATGTGAGCCTGACACAGGCAGGCAACTGAAATTAGATTACAGGAAAAAAATGGTTGTTTTCAATGTATCGTACACCATCAGGTATGAGTAGTAAAAATAAGCACAATATAAGCTGTTAGGTGTTAGCCTGTCACAAACGCTGGCAGGCAGGCATATGCAATTAGATTACACAGAAAAAAATTATAAAATAAAATAAATGATGTTCTAGCCCTAAAAAGGGCTTTTTGGGTTGCTGTCCTTGCAGCAGATATCAGATGAGTCCTTCAGGTCTGTAGTGGAAGCTAAATACACAGCCTGGCTAAATACACAGCGCCGCGACGCCGCTCTATGACATCACACGCCGACGCATAGGCGACGCGAGGCAAGTTGTCTGGAGCTGAGGTGCTCGGGCAAAACACAGACTGACTCCCCTAATAATCACCCAATACACCTTCCACATGTAAATGAAAAATACTAAGAATAACTACAAAAGTAATACTATAATGTGGGTGTAATTGGACATCTTGGCTCCTCAGATAGTGTAGGGGAATATATAATTTCACTATTTTAGTATTGGAAGGACCTTCCAAACAATACAGGATATAATATAAGTATTGATAGATCCAATTATCCTCAGTTAGCACTGGCACTATATTTATTGTACCCAACTATATAATATTTATTCATTTATTTATTGAACCAATATTGGCACTATACACTTTATACCAAAGGAATATCAATCACTAAAAGGTGCAATATACTTAAGTGCAATTCCCTCATTCACTACTATAAGCACTAGTCACTTTTGTTTGGCTAGTGGTAATACATATTGGTGCAATTACATAGGCCTTAGATTCAGACCTATGTCATTGCTACTCACTAGTATTCCACTATACTATATGCACTTTGTTCACTCTATGCACTTTATTATACTATCACTTGAGACCAGAGGATAGAGGACCTATCTCCACCCTTCCAATTCAAACCTATAACTAGGAAGTCCTTACTATTCGTCATTCCCCTACCTAATCCATCTCGTCAGAACTTCTACATTTTAATACTTTTTAAATTATTTAATAAATGCTAAGTTTTATAACAAAATTATTTTTGCTCTATATTGTTACCAGGGCCTAGGGTGTGCACTTACAATTAAAGGATACTTGTTCTGTCCTCTACTTTTCACTATCTATTTCCCTATTAAATCTCCAGCAGCTACACTATCTGTCCTCTCACAACGAATGCAGCTTCAGAATGATTCTAAAATGGATGCTGTCCTTCAGATGGAAGGCTCTCGAAGGGAGTGTATGCTGCTGATTGGCTGGAATGTGTCTGCTGACTGTGAGGTGCAGGGTCAAAGTTTCCTCAATGATAAAGAATAGGGGGCGGACTTAAAAGCGCATGTTTCCGCCGTCCGATGCGAGCGCGAAAGAGCCAAAATTGCTGTGAATAGTCCGCGGGCGAACTGTCTGCGACATCTCTAATTGATGGATATGTTGAAAAGTAAATTGGAGCTTCCTTTTCTATCAAATTGGTCTGAAAGAGGAATTCGATACATTAAGGATCTATTTATTAGAGGAGTATTTGGTTATTTGAAACAATTTGTCTTAAATTATAAAATCCCAAAACAAACTTGGTTAGAGTTCCTGAAGGTTAAAAAAGTATGGGAAGCTACAAAATATTTTTTTTAAAAGAGACAAGATCAATAACTTCTTTTGAGAAACTGGTCTTCCAAAATGATCATAGCCATTTGATATCAAAATGTTAAAGGCTTCTAAATAATGTACTAGATAATAACAAAACAAGTAAAATGATCAGCTGGGAGAGAGACCCAGATAAAAAGAGGAATAAAGAAGAATGGTTTAAAAGCTTAAATATAACAGAAAGATTTGTTAAAAGTTCATCATACAGAAAAATCCAAACAAAATATTAAACAAATGGTTCTTGGTGCCGACACAGATCTCTCAAATATATCATGATGAAAATAAAAAAAATTGTGTTGGAGAAATTGCGGGCAAGCTGGTTTGCATCTCCACATCACATATATAGTTGTGAGCGTACGAGTTGTAGCGAGGGCACTGTGCCAGGTTCTCAGTTGCTGGCACGGAGCGCCGAAGGCGCTCCTTGCCAGCAACTGAGGACCCTCGCGAAGCGAGGGCCTCAGTTGCTGGCTTGGAGCGCCGCAGGCGCTCCATGCCAGCACCTGAGGACCTCGCAAAGCGAGGTCTTCAGTTGCAGCAACTGCGACCCTTGCAAAAAAAAGTTTACGTCGCAACACATTACGACACTCGCAAACAACATACGACACACGTTCACACACATTACGACACTCGCAAACAACATACGAGACACGTTCACACACATTACGGCCTCGCAACACTCGGACGCAACTCGCGAACATTACAAAATTACAAACACAATACATACACACAGCACATACATAAAAACATTAGCTACACAAACAGGAAGCACCCAGGACCTCAAAAATGCAACTTACAACTTAATTGCACTCAAAATAAAAGAGTTTAGACACTAAATAGTTTGTTAAGCGACACAAAAAATGGCCGACGAATAAAACGAAAACGAGGCTACACACGCAAACACCATACGACACACGCAAACACCATACGAGACACGTTACCACACATTACGACTTCGCAAACATCGGACGCAACACGCCGACATACAAATATTTAAAACTTAACAAAGACACACAACAAACACATAAAAAGCTTACCTACAGCAAGAGGAACCAGCCAGCACCTCAAAAAAACAAGTTACACCTACATTTAAATCAAAATAAACACTTTAAACACTAAGACCATCGCTAAGCGAGAGAAAAAATGGCCGACGAACAAAACGAAAACGAGGCTTCAGACGTAACTACACTACACTTACTCGCAATAATGAAACACATACTATGCGGAACGTATCACAATAAGATTAAACACCATTTTGAACAGTAATACGCCTAAAATGGCGGATGGAACGCAAATTGTAAGCTGGAACGCAAATAGCGCATGCGTATTGCGTTCTAACGGTCTCACTTTTCAGAACTTTCTACAAGTTTATAAATACTGCCTATTTCCAACTAAAAAATACATTTCTCCTCAGGTGATCAACGGAGTGACTTCTGAGATAACTGATGCTTTTACTTGAGAAGACAATTCTTTACTAATTTACTACTTTACATTGTGCAAATTACAACTGAGAGGTAAGCTATAATATATTACATTTTATTATCAGGACAGGTCAAACAAATAAAAACAAAAAAATAGGATTTATGTAGTCATCATGTATGGCACATTTATGTGTATAGGCTCACACAAAAAATACGCTTCATTTAACAAAACAACAAAAAAACATAATTTAATATTAAACAGAGCTTTATGTATAGTGACATCTGACACGCACATATATGTCTATAATGTATAGTCACATGTGACACGCACATATATGTCTATAATGTATAGTGACATCTGACACGCACATTTCTGTGTATTGCCCCTTCATAGTGACATGTGACACGCACGTATATGTGTATAATGTATAGTGACATGTGACACGCACATATATGTCTATAATGTATAGTGACATCTGACACGCACATTTCTGTGTATTGCCCCTTCATAGTGACATCTGACACCGACATATATGTCTATAATGTATAGTGACATGTGACACGGACATATATGTGTATAATGTATAGTGACATGTGACACGCACATTTATGTGTATTGCCAATGCAACAAAATTAGCTTACAACAAAATCAGTAAACAACTACATTTAAATGACATTATATCTCATGTATACTGATATGTCACACGCACATATATGTGTATCATCTATAGTTACATCTCACACACACACATTTATGTGTGTTTGAAAAAAAAAAATATAAGGTTAATTTAACCATTTAAATTTGACTCATGTATACTGATATGTCACACGTACACAAAATAATTACATTAAACTATGTAATGTGCTTCATGTATGTGACATATGTGTGTAGCCCCCAACAAAAAATAAGGTTAATTGAATTAATTTACTGCAATTCAATAGATCATATAAAGCTGAATCTTTCTATTTCTTTTAATATTCAAACAGACTCTGCATCAACAGCGTCTCTCAACAATTTGCACCGTGCACTGTGAAGCACAATCCCTTTTAAAGAACACCAACAAATTTGAAGAGGTAAGATACAACAAGACATTACATGCTCAAAAGGCCATGCTTTGCTACATGACAAATTATAAATATACAAATAACTATTTCACTTTCTTTTTCAAACAGACACTACAAGAAGACCGGCGGATTAAGATTGGCAGGAGGGGACCGTCTGTCATTCAAAACTTCTATCAAGGTAAAGTATTAAGTATAAACAAGAAATAACCATGAGCCTTATTCAATTGCAACTTCCTCAATTGAATAGGGCTCTATATAAGCACATAACATTTTTTTTATACAGAACTTTTTAGTTACTGAATTTCTAACCACAATCAAGGTTTTCAATAACTAAAAACTTTGCTCAATAAATATGTTATGTGATTATATAGAGCCCTCTTCAATTGCCAAATTGCAATTCAATGAGGACCTATATGTCTTTAATGGACAAGGGCCTCACTCAAATGTGATTTGCCCATTTCAATAGCGCTCTATGGCCCTCATTCAATTGCAATTTGGCCAATTGAATAAGGCTCTAAAAAAGCACATAACGTATATTTTTAAAGAAATTTTTAGTTATCAAGCATCTATCCAAAAGCAAGGTTTTAACTAACTAAAAACTTCTTTAAAAAAAATATGCTATGTGCTTATTTAGAGCGCTATTCAATTGGCCAAATCGCAATTGAATGAGGCCCTATATAAGCACAGAGCATATTTTTTCAAGGAAATTTTTCTTTTGTGAACACGTTCCTTTTGGATACAAGTTCACTAAATACAAAATTCCAGAAAAAAATATGCTCTGTGCTGATATTGAGCTCTATTCCATTGGCAAAAACACAATTGAATGAGGAGCTCACAATATAACAAATGCAGTAACCAAAGGCCCTCATTCAATTGCTATTTTGGACAATTAAATATGGCTATAACTAAGCACTTTTAGGCCCATAAATAAGCACTTTTAGGCCCTTATTCTATTTTAACAAATATATGTGATGTGCTTATTTACAACCCTATTCAAATTTCTACATTGCAATTCAATTACGGCCTTACAGTACTATTACATTGTAAAAAATGCAATTGAATGAGGGCCAAACTATGCAACCTATGGTACACACAAAGGCCCTCATTCAATTGCAATTTGCCCAATTGAATAGGGCTCTAAATAACAACATAACAATTTCTTAAAACTAAGGTTTTAGTTAATAAAAAAAAAAAAAATATACAGTTTTTCAATGACTACAAAATTATTTTAAATAATGTACTATGTGCTTATTTAGGGCACGATTCAATTAGCCAAATCGCAATTCAATGACACACAAACTGCTACACACAAAACAGAATTTCTTATTAAATGTTTAACAACCTATAAGCCTTACAAAGAAGCAAAAATAAGAATAACAAAAGTGTTGTGCACCTAATAGCATTGTATAAAAAAGCACACAAACTCATAGCAAACTATATTAACATTCTTCTTTAATGTTTAACAACCTATAACCTGTACAATCAAGAAGAAATAAGTTTTGCACAAGTGATGCGCACCAAACAGGATTGTCAAAAACTAACACAAACACATAGCAAACTACCTTAATTATATTATTTCATGTTTCAATAACTATAACCATCCCGATAAACGTTAAATAACTATACCACAAGTGGTGTGCACAAAACAGGATTGTACAAAAAATAACATAAACACATCTTATTTAATATATCACAACCCACAAGCCTTACTAAGAACCTTCAATAAGAATAACAAAAGTTGTCGGATTGTACAGAAAGTAAAAAAAAACAAAGATAAAAAAAAATAACCATAACTCATACAATACAGTCAAATTAATACATTTTTAATTTATTTAACAGACATTTCACTCAAACAACATTTTCTATTTTACATTACAACAGATACTGCGTGAAGACAATCGGACGAGGACTTTTTCCACAGGACCGGACCATCGGACGAGGACTCGGACCAGACCAGCAGACGAGGAATTTCAACACAGGACCAGACCAGCAGACGAGGAATTTCAACACAGGACCAGACCATCGGACGAGGACTTTCACCAACGGACCACAACATCGGACGAGGGATATCGCCACAGGAACACAATATCGGACGGGGGCTATCGCCACAGGACCACACCATCGGACGAGGACTTCCAACAGAGGACCACACCATTGGACAACGATTTTGAAACGAGGACCAACAAACATTCGGATTTAAATCACACTTCAACCAAGGTAAACTATAATAAGTACTAAAGTATAAAACTAAAGAAACTGCTTTCAGTTGCATCCGTGTCAACAGAAAAATAAAATAATTAATTTACTATCTCCCTTATTTTATTTAAATTGCTACTATGCAATACATAGCTCAATAACCACATCACTTTTTTTTCAGCAAAGAAGTTTTGCAGTGGTAAATATCTATCCACAAACAAAGTTTTTTATAAATAAAACCATTATTTTAAATAAATATGTTACATGCTTATTTACAGCAGTATTCCATTGGCCAAATTCTGAGCCACTGAAGACAGGAATTATAAATTTAACTAAATATCAATGATACATTCATGATTTGCCTTTTATTTCACCAGTTGTGCACAATAATCTTTATCAGGAATTACAAATTTAAATATACACAATTACATTTATTTGTTTCCGTTTACAGATTAATATGGCTGATAACGAGACCAAAGAAGAGAAGAAAAGACGTCAAACTAGAGAAAGACAAGAGAGATGGGCCGCCCAGCAGACACCGGAGGAGAAAGAAATTCGAAGAGAAAAAGAACGCAAAAGACTTGCAAATAAAAGAATATCAGCTGCAAAAATGAAAGATACAACCAAAAAAAATAAAAAAATAATAAAGCATTTACAAACTGTTCCTAAAACATCAGATGACATTTTACAACATACCAGTCAAGACAGACCAAAAAAAACAACTACAAAAAAAAAGCATTTACAAACTCTTACTAAAAACTTACAGGAAATTTCAACCGAACAAGTCCAACATATACCAAGAAAATCTACGAAAAAAACTAAACATTTAGAACCTGTTGTTCAAACATTTCATGACTTTTCATCTGATGAATATCAAAGTCAACATCCAATATGCGTTGCAAATTGTCCTTTACTGAAGTCTTTAGCAGTAGAGGTTCATAGTTGTGGGGACATGACTACTCAATGTCAATTTTGTGAGGCTTATTATTTTAAACAGGAGAGACCCCGAGATGGACAATTTATTAGTTGTTGTCAAAAAGGAAAGTTCAAACTTCCACAAAGGAAACAATTTCCAACCTATTTACTAAATATTATGACTGAACCTACTTTTCCAAATTACAACAATTTTAAGACAAACATAAGATCCTACAATAGTGCCATATCATTTGCATCTATGGGGGCAACATTGGCTGCTAATGTACCAGGACATGGTCCTTACTGTTTTAAAGTCCAAGGACAAATTTATCATCGGACTTCACATTTACATCCAGAGGAAGGAGAGCAAAGAAAATTCGCTCAACTATATGTCCTAGATACAATGGAAGCTGTTGACCAACGTATGCAGATGGAAGAAAATAAAAAATGCTTACCCAGTGTTTTTATAGAGCTAAATAACATTATGGACAACAATCCCTACAGTAAAGCTTACAAAAAATTGGCAGAAGTAGAAAATGAACAACTACTTCATGCACAAAGACATCAATTACCCATGCCAAAGGTTAATATGGTGCTTAAAAGAGACAGACATACTGATAAACGTCGTTATAACTTGCCAACATCAAATGAGGTTGCAATGGTCTTTCACAATGATGAAGGAGAACCACCATTTCAAAGAGACATTAGAGTATATCCCAGAAATGAGGACCAACCATTTATTAATATTAATATCTTAAGTCCAAATTTAGATCCAATGACATATCCCATCTTTTTCCCACACGGAGAAGCAGGTTGGCAACCAAAATTAACCCTTCCCAGTTACCCAAATGCTAAAGCCAGAATCCGAAATAATGTTTCTATGCTTGAATTTAAAGTTGCTCAAATTGCCATTAGAGATGAATTTAATCCAATTTTATGTGGTGGGAAACTAACACAACAATGGATTATTGATTCATATTTGCAAGTTGAGGCAAATAATTTAAACTTTATAAAATATCAACAAGATAAACTACGTGTAGAACAATATTGTGGACTCATGGACTATGTTGCTGACGTGGCTACAAGCAGAGACATAACAGCTGGCAAAGCCATCATTTTACCATCTTCCTTTCAAGGATCTCCTCGAAATATGAGAGAAAGATACAATGATGCTATGGCTATTGTGACAAAATTTGGAAAACCAGATTTATTTGTGACATTTACATGTAATCCACAATGGCCAGAAATTAATCAAAATCTACTTCTTGGACAAAGTGCTTCAGATCGACCAGATTTAGTAGCCAGAGTTTTTAAGATAAAATTAAATGAATTAATACGTGACTTTACTATAAATCAGTTATTTGGCAAATGTCTTGCTTATGTATATACCATTGAATTTCAAAAAAGAGGCCTTCCACATGCACATCTTCTCATAATCCTTCAAGAGAAAGATAAATTAGATATTTCGGACAAAGTGGATGCAGTCATAGTTGCTGAACTACCGGATCCAGAACTATATGGTAGACTATATGAGATTGTTACTCATCGCATGATTCATGGACCCTGTGGAGACCTTAATCCACAATCACCATGTATGGAAAATAATCAATGTTCAAAAGATTTTCCAAAAGATTATAGAGACAAAACATATGCAAATTGTGATGGATATCCACTTTATAAAAGAAGAGAAGGAGATAGTGCCATTATTCGTGGAAAAAAAGTGGACAATAGATATGTAGTACCCTACAATCCACATTTACTCATGAAGTACAACGCCCACATCAACATAGAAGCCTGCACTTCCATCAAATCCATTAAATATGTCTACAAATATATTTACAAAGGTTACGATGCAGCTACTGTAGTCGTCAAAAGTGCAGACAACCCTGAAAGTAGTGAGTTAGTACATGATGAACTTGCATCTCATGTAGATGCTCGCTATGTCAGTGCGCCAGAAGCTATGTGGCGGCTTTTAAAATTTGAAATGCATGATAGATCACATGCAGTATATAGGTTAGCAGTACATTTGCCACAACGACATTTAGTCTATTTCCATTCTGGAAATGAAATGAATGCATTGGCCCAAAGTGAAGATCGTCACACTACACTAACTGCATGGTTTGCATTAAATTCCACTGATGCTCAAGCAACACAATACTTATATATTGAAATTCCATATCACTATGTTTTTGTGAATGGATTATGGAGAGCAAGAAAAACCAGAGGAAATAAAATAATTCCACGAATTTACACAGTCAGTCCAAGAGATGTTGAACGATTTTGCTTACGGATATTACTTTTAAATGTTCCAGGAGCACAAAGTTTTGAACAATTAAGAACTGTTAATGACATTGTATATGAATCCTTCCATTTAGCTGCAAGAAATAGAAACTTACTCGCTGAGGATACAGAGTGGGAAAGATGTTTAGAAGAAGCAGCACAATGTCAAATGCCACGACAGATGAGAGAACAATTTGCTTTTATTTGTATCTTCTCAAATGCTCCAAATGCATTAGCTTTGTGGGAGACTTTTAAAAGTAATATGGCTGAAGACTTTATGCGACGATACAATGAACCCATTGCACACTTAAAAGCCTTAATGGAAATTCAAGAAGTCTTTTTAACTCATGGATTAAGTTGTGCAAGTTTTAATTTGCCTGATCCAGGTCTAATAGATGACATTAACTTTGAAGACTATGACATTCAACTACAAGCAGAAAGAACACAAGAAAGACTTGCAACTTTAAATACACTACAATTTCAAGCATTTCATGCCATTAAAAATGCTATAGATGATGACATGGTGACAGAGCGTTATTTCTATCTTGATGGACCTGGCGGATCAGGGAAAACATATTTGTACAATTTATTAATGAGTTCAGTACGAGCACAAGGACAAATAGCAATGGCGTTTGCCACTACTGGAATTGCTGCACTTTTATTAGAAGGTGGAAGAACTGTTCATAGTGGATTCAAACTGCCAGTGCCTATTTTGGAAAATTCAGTGTCAGATATTCGCATGACATCCTTACAAGCAAAGAAATTGAAGAAATGTAAATTAATTATAATAGATGAGGCCACAATGATGTCATGCTATGCCCTCCAATGTATTGACCGTTTGCTTCGTGAAGTCATGCATAATATTTTTCCATTTGGTGGAAAGGTAATTTTGTTGGGTGGCGATTTTAGACAAACATTACCTGTCGTTGTACATGGAAATCGAACAGACATTATTGAAACATGTATAAAGTCAAGTACAGTATGGAAACATTTTACCCATCTTCAACTGCAACAAAATATGAGATCAGAAGGCCAAACTGATTTCAATGATTGGCTTATTAAAATTGGAGAAGGAAGAACAGAAAAAATACTACATTTACCTGACGACACTGTAGAGATACCACCTCATATGATTTGTCAACAAGATATTATATCGGCTATATTTCAAGGGAGCATAAATAACGAAGAATATTCTGAGCTTGCCAACCAAGTCATACTGACGTGTAAAAATAAAGATGCATTAATACTCAATAATGAAATCTTAAAAAAAATTAATGCACCACAAAGAAATTATCACAGTGCTGATTCTGTACTTGCTGATGACAATGAAAGTCAGGCAAACTTTTCAACTGAATTCATTAACTCTTTAACTCCTTCTGGAATGCCACCACATATTTTGCAGCTAAAGAAAGGTGCAATTATCATGTTACTGCGAAATATGAACCCAAAAAAAGGCCTATGCAATGGCACAAGATTAATTGTTCAACAATTAAAGGACCATTTTATAGATGCTGAAATTTTAACTGGGACCCATAAAGGAGAGAGAGTTTTCATACCAAGAATAGATTTAGCACCAAGTGAAAGTAGTCTCCCTTTTATACTTCAAAGAAGACAATTTCCCATTATTATGGCATTTGCCATGACCATTAATAAATCACAAGGTCAAACTTTCAAATCTGTGGGTATTTACTTGGAAGAACCAGTTTTTGCACATGGTCAATTGTATGTTGCGTTGTCACGGTGCAAAAATCCACAGGCTATTAAAGTTTACATTGAAAACAATGAAAGTCAAGGTGATTTATTAGAAGATGGACGTATTTTTACTAAAAACATTGTCTACTATGAAGTACTATAACTTTGCAGGATACAAATTAAAGATGCCAACATTTTTTAAAAGCATTCCAAAATACATAACAATTGGTTGTTTAATTCAGTCATAATTAATGAAAGTACTGTTTATGAATGATTCGCCTCACAAAATACTTGCCTTGCATTTTTAGTAAAAATTATGTTAAAATGTTAAGTCACTATGTTAATGTTTCTAATGTTACAAGTTTAAAAGATATATTTTAAAGTTATTTCATTACAACAGATTACAAAGTGGATGTTAAGAGGTCAAGCACCTTTTAAGTCACAATGTAAATATTGTCTGTTATCTTAACATTACTAACTACATTAATGTTTATCGCCAGGTTATGTGCTCAGTAATGAATTACTTTAATTACGTACGTTTTAAGCAGAGTTTTACTGTATGCCTTCCTATACATTCAATGTATATTCAAGTTAACAATTATTGTGATAGAAATTGCATGTTAATACTGAATAATTTAAAGGTCAATTGTTTTTACATTCAAATGTTAATACTTTTAATAAAAAATTAGGTTACAAAATGTATTCACTATGTTCCTCTTTATAATGTTCAAAATTATACAAATGTTTTGTCAACTTCTAAACTTACATACAAAATAAAGTTAAAGTTTCTAAATATATACTTTGAAGGTTATTGCTTACATATCTTTTAAACTTCATGTTAAAATTTCACAACGTTTCAAGAAGACTTTTTACTTTTTGCTTTCCTATTCATTCAATGTATATTAAAGTTAACAATTCTTCAGATACAAATTACATTTTAAAAAACCATTACATCAACATTTTACAAAAATACACGTTCATATTAAAATATTTACAAGTGTAAAAAATATATGTTAATAACTAAACAACTTCACAAACATATACATCACATTGCCGTCATTTTTTGACGGGCAAGTCGCTAGTATGGTATAATTGCCCAATAATTCAAAGATTTTGGATTCAATGCTTGGATCTTTTTGTCAAAAACGCAACAACCAATGTTTCGATCTCTCCAGAACTAATCTTGTTCCACTTTTTCCAGGATAATCGCTCCCTGGATATAAAAGCTGTTTTGCTACAAATTATCATGGCAGCCAAGTGGATAATTGCCTCTAAATGGAACCAAACCTCGGCTCCTAGCATAAATGAATTTAAAATTACAGGTAATAAGAATCGAGCTTTGGAAGGAGACCTACAAAAACTAAGTATTATTAAAAACTACCATTAAAGGTATATGTAAGTTAGGTGGGTTATGAATGCATCCGGTAGAATGCATCATAACACACCTAGCAAACAAGTTTGCATGAAAACATGCAAACCGTTTTTGCAGTATAATAAAAAATGTGCTTGGGGTGATTTAGACACCCCCAGCAACTGTGATTTGCATAAAGGATATCTATTTTTTAATGAGATATCCATTATGCAGCACATGCTGATTGGCTTTTCAGCCAATCAGCAAGCAGCTGTGATACTGGATGGCAAAAGAGAGTTGGGGAGGGGTTGATAAGCAGTGTAGTTAGGTCTGACCTGAATAAACACACATACATCTCTGAATAAGCTTATGCTTAGACAAAACAATGATAAAACAAGAAAAGTTGAACACAAATAAATATATTTCTATTTGATGTGACAGTCAAAGTATATCACAAACCTTTTTTATATGAAATGGTCACATACTCAAAAAATAAATTATACAATAGTCTCACAGACAGCTGTTGAAATTATAACACAGCATTACACAATACTCAGACAGAACACAAGACATAACACTGCATAAGATAGTGCTCACTGTCGAGCTCCATACATTATATCACAGCTTTACATATTCAGTAAAGGAAGGAAATTACACTAAAGGAAAGCAAAGTGTCCGAGATCATGTGACTTTCCACAGTAGGGCAGACTTCAGGTAATAACTGAGCATGTCTGTAAATCACCAGGCAAAAAAGAAACAATGTATAAGATATGCTAATAATTCCTGGGAATTTCTGGGGTGTCAACATTGGGAGAAAACTCTTTAGAAAAGCAAGAAAATCAGCAAACTTCAGGCTAACGGTTTAACTGTTTACTTGGAATTTTTTCACGCAATTTTTTTTTCAGACACTATAAATTCTTCTCTATCAGATGCATTCATAATCCAGCTCACTTACATATACCTTAAAATGGAAAACCTAGGACTCCATTCAAGGCGAATAATGTCTAGAAGATCGATAGTTGTACTGTCCTTGTTTTGGAATATCATTAGTAAGTGTTTTTTCTTTTTTCTTCAGACATTTTGTTTGTGTAAATTTGCTATGGGAAATGTTTATTTTAATTCACTGTATATTACCAGTATGTGCAGTGTACTTTTTATTACTCTAAATGAATTAATGTATTTGTATGTAATAATTTTTGTCATCTGATATAAAATAATAAAAATGATGGAAAGTGAAAGTCAGTGAAAACCATAAGTCTTTGGCATTGCTGTAGCTGAGAAAGGGGGGTTTTGAGATGGAGATAGATAGATAGAGAGAGATAGACTGAGATATAGACTGAAAAAGAGAGAGTGCTAGAGAGAAAGATAGAGAGTGCTGGAGCAAAATATAGAGAGTGCTAGAGAGAGCGAGTAAGAGCGACTGAGAGTGTTATAGAGAGAGCGAGTAAGAGATAGAGAGAGAGATAGAGACAGAGATATAGAGACAGAGACATAGAGAGAGAGAAACACCAGAGGAGGAGGAGAGTGGGAAGAGGAGGAGAGTGAGGAGAGAAAGGGGGCACCAGAGGAGGAGAGTGAGGAGAGGAGAAGAGGTAGAGGTATGAACAGAGGGAGATGGAGGGAAGGAAGCAGGTCAGGGAGGGGAGATACAGGTGTAGGAGAGCAGGAGGGGGTGGGATGTGCCTCCAAATGAAGGCACACAAGGTGTAGGAGCAGAGAGTCAGGGGCCTGGTTAGGGGGTAGGGGGTAGTGGGGATGAGGGACAGGCCCCAGGGAGAGAACAGAGAGCCCAGGAACCCCAGGCACAGTTGGGAGTGCAAGAGGTTGTACCAAAGCACAGGGCCCACAATTATAGTCCAGAGGAGACAGTAATCTTCTTCAGGGAAATCCAAGCCCACCATAGCATCATACATGGTGGGAGTGATTTGAGTCCGTGGCTTCATTAGGGGTTGCAAACAGGGATGATGATGGCAGCGGAGGCCAGAGCAGCCAGCGGAAGTAGTGGGCCTTCCAGGACAGCTGGACTCTGGTTTTCAGGAAACCATGCACTGTGAGGATCATATATACCCTCATATGCACACACATGAACCCCACACACATAGATAACTGACATACAATAGCACTGTAAGATATCTGGTTATGACTACAGACATATGTGGCAGCAATAACCATGTACATCCAGGAAGCAAACATATTATTATCATAATTGTTATCAGTGAAATGTCTGTCCAATACCTTCAGTAAAAACGGATTCTGAATAGCAGTTGCCAATGCAGCTTGGCTAGTATTATTTTAGAAAAAGAAAAAAGACACCAGAATAACTATCAGGTCACCCCATAAAGACATTACCTGTCATGGCATCATGCACAATGGTTAAAATATAACTTGGAGCACAACAATACATTTAAGGCAAATTTTGTGTTACATAGAGCAATAGTCCAATTGTATAGATCAGTACCAACATAACGTGAATGTTGTATGTAGCTCCCAGCTTGGTGCCAGTATAATCGGAACAGGCCAATGACGTCATCAAAGTGAGACCCGGAATCCAAAACAGTCCGCCGGGGCTTCCTCCTAGGCCAGATCTTTTCACAGGAAGGGAAGATATTTTAGGCGCCCCAATAAAGGTGTATTAATAATATTGTGACCGTATGATTGTAATGGTCTATGAAGGTGTCGCCACTCATGTTGATAAATCTAAACCAAGCAAATGAAATACATTAGTTATATACATATAATGATGTTCACATTAAAAAAATAATCCAACATAAACTTATTTGCATAAACCAATAAAACAAAGGGAAACTGAATTAAAGACACAGGCCCTCATTCAATTGCAATTTTGCCAATTGAATAGGGGTCTAAATAAGCACATAACATATTTTTTTTTAAAGAAGTTTTTAGTTATTAAGCATCTATCCAAAAGCAAGGTTTTCACTAACTAAAAACTTCTTTAAAAAAAATATAATATGTGCCTATTTAGAGCCCTATTCAATTGGCAAAATCGCAATTGAATGAGGGCCACAGTTTATAAAATAAAAAAACATTCCACAAGTAAAAGGATAAATACTAAAGCAAAAATAAAAATAAAAATGAAGATCAAGATTATATACCTCAAAGTAGCAAATAGTGTAAATACTATTTATAAAGTACTATAAGTATATATTATCTTCATAAATCCAATTAGCAGGTTTTAACAACGTCCGATGTGGAAAGAGAAGGTAACCCTATCTTCCCATTGGATAAATATAGATATTGAATGTAAATGGAAACTGCCATATGGTATCTGCATGATTTATGGAGACTCTTAATCATATACAATACTTTCAATTACTGGTATTTCGTCTGCTAAAGATAGTCATAATCATTTAGCCCATATTATACAGAAGCAGACATTGAAGAAATGATTATATACAATCATACCATATATATATATATATACACATACCAGTACAAAAAAATGGGTAACAACTTTTTAGCAAAGTTTCTACCAATATGGAGAAAGACTAAAGACCTCAAAAATCAATACTCCTTAAAGATACATCATAAAGCTTAAGCTATCATTCAGTCCTTTAGGTGCAAAAGTATCCAACATGGTAATCCATCTAGCCTCTGCATTAAGCAGTTCTGACTCCAAATTGCCTTTTTTGATGACCAAAGTAACCTTTTGAAAAATCCAACATTGTATAGTAGGCTTGGAAGAAAGTTTATTCAGAAAGTGCTTGGCCACTGATGTAAGTGTTTTACCCTTAGAGACATCTAGGGGACAATTTCACATATTCCTTTAATGTTCCCCCAATCTCTTTCTAATTTGACTGATAGTCATTCCCACATAATAAAGGATACATGGGCATCATAGACAATATATGGTGCCATGGGTATTACAATTAAAGAAGCCTTTTAGATTGACTGTTTTCCCCCAATCTATCCACCATACTTGGGCCCTCATTCAATTGCTATTTGGCCAATTGAATAATGCCCTAAAAAAGCACATAACATATATTTTTAAAATAAGTTTTTAGTTAGTAAACATCTATCCAAAATCAAGGTTTTCACTAACTAAAAACTTCTTTAAAAAAATATGCTATGTGCTTATTTAGAGCCCTATTCAATTTGCCAAATCACAATTGAATGAGGCCCTTGGTGTCTGGATCATATAGCTACAAACACTGCATCTTCGAACAGCCAAATGTTCCATTAGGAAGAGAACCATAAGTCTTTTGGATCTTACAGAAGTGACTAGCCACCAATAGATCATTCAAAGTCTGTGACCTACCCCAACTCAACAAAATTTTGTCTCCCAAGATGGGATTTAGAAGGCATCTGATTTTAAAACAGCTTAGAGTTTGCTAAGTATTTTTGATACATCCTGCCATTGGTCATTGTAAGTGCCAACAAATCTAATGACGTCCAAGTCACCTGTTTTTCTATTTTTTTATGTGTGTAAACATTCTCTTTGTACATGTAATGCATGATTGTATGCTTTCTTGAGAATCGTATTACTATAACCTCCTGTTTTTAGTCTATTATGAAGTTCTTTGGCTCTGATCTTAAATATATGCAAACTGGAGCAATTCCTGCGGACTCTCAGGAATTCTCCTATTTGTTACTTTGAGGTATATGATATATGTTTATTTCTGATGTAGAGATAGAATAGCCTTTTCTTTCTACTTTTGGGTATAGGTCTTTATTGCTAATATGTTTTGGTTTAATTTGGTACCAGCAATAATAAAATATATCTAGTCCAGTGTATAACATGTTATATTTGTGATTGTACGTATTGATCTTCATTTTTATTATTATATTTATTTTTGCTTTACTATTTATCCTTATACTTGTGGAAAGGTTTATTATTTTATAGACTGTGTCTTTAATTCGGTTTTATATTGTCTTATTGGTTTATGCAAATAAGTATTTGTTCAATTATTGTTTAATGTGAACATCATTATATGTATATAACTATTGTATTTCCTTTGTTTGATTTAGCTTTATCAGCATGAGCGGCGACACCTTCATAGACCATTACAATCATATGGTCACATTATGGTTAATGCACCTTTATTGGTGCGCCTAAAATATCTTCCCTTCCTGTGAAAAGATCTGGCCTAGGAGGAAGCCCCAGCGAAA
Source organism: Discoglossus pictus (assembly GCA_027410445.1). Taxonomy (NCBI): domain Eukaryota; kingdom Metazoa; phylum Chordata; class Amphibia; order Anura; family Alytidae; genus Discoglossus; species Discoglossus pictus. Next base: position 69,406,896 of record CM050165.1, on the reverse strand, counting down.
CGTGTGTGTTGACCTATTTTGGGTACCGGATCTCACTTTGATGACGTCATCGGCCTGCTCTGATTATACTTGTGCCAAGCTGGTAGCTACATATAACATTCAAGTTATGTATTATTGGTACTGATCTATACAATTGGACTATTGCTCTACGTAACACTAAATGTGCCTTATATTTATTGTTGTGCTCCAAGATATTGCCTTTTAGCATATATATATATATATAGCATATGACTTTATTCTAGTGGCTTGTATTAGTTGTTAGGAGGACAGTGTAGCTCTAGATTTGTTATGTGCTTACAGGTTAAGGGATAAGCAGCAGATCCCCAAAACCACTGTATTAATCAGGGCTTTTTGTTTCAAGGGATTAGTGTAGACAGCATTATTGAGGAAGGGAGCAAACAGTGGGCTCCACAAGCTGTCACAATAGGATTTGTAGGGTTTCAAGATTAGGTGGTATATTGTATTGTGTGAATTTTTTACATATTGTAGTACCTATTGGATTGTATTGTATCCTGTGATATTAGGACATTGCACTTTATTTCACTATTGTTACATTTTTATCACTGTATTATTTTTAACATACACTTATAAGTGGTTCATCTTATGTACTGTATCACTTAGCAGTTTCAAGTACACTTTTGTCACCTTGTCTATATAACAAGAGTAGATATCTATATTGGCCCTAATCTCTATTGCTTGTATATGCATCTCTATATTTAATCTGTTCGTACCATTTAGCATATTGTTACTATATTATTGGCCTAAATTATTATATTGATTACGTCATTAAATTTGAGACCTTTTTGTTTTTAAGTCAATTTGTTTTATATACTACAATAAAAGTTATATTTTAACTATTGTGCTTGATGTCATGACAGGTAATGTCTTTATGGGGTGACCTGGTAGTTATTCTGGTGTCTTTTTTCTTTTTATAAAATAATGTGTTTTTACACTTACTATTAGGAATTATTTTTGATCATCTTGAAACCGAGCTATTGATGGTTTTGATAATAAGATATTTATATAGTACATTATGGAGTTTAATTGGGGATCCTTAATTTCACCCCAGTAAATCCTTTTTCCATATTTGTATATTGTTTGTTTGTTAGTCTTATGTTTGCTGTTTGTTCAAAGTTCATATAAAACAAAACAGTTTCACTTTCAACTGTGTATTTTTTGTCATGGGTTCCTCTATCCCTATCTTCCGCACCATATAGAGCTGTTTCGCTTAACAATCCCACTGCTTAGAATCTATCCCTAGCGTTAAACCAGGTATAGCTGTAGATCAACATTGATTTTGAATCCAAAAGAAAGTACATGTATGTACACTGCAGCATATGCGGATACAGGCTCTGAACGACTGCATGTGCATGTCATGTACTAGCCTAACCTGGACCATGTCTCAGAAGCATGTTAAAAACCATTGCTGAGAATTGGTCACAGAATGGTCAGTCTCACACACTGCACTACAGATTCAGATGAGCACGTGTCCTAATGAACTGCAGATGGGACACCGCACCTGCATTTCATATATTGATATGAGCCATGATCCAAAATGCTCATTATACAGCTCAACATTTATCTGCATAAAACAATCACCCCAGCCAATTACAAGTGACCATAATGTCAGAGATATGGAAACACACAGCAAAACAATTGTTTAGAGAATCAATACTCAAATACTATTGTCCTCTCATTTCAGTACCTAGGAGGCATACCTCGGCCGCAGAGATCCAGGCAGTGGCTCCACAGGAGGAGGAAACACAATCACCAAAGCAGATGGTGGTGGAGGAAGCCGAGCATCACCGGAGCTGGCCCATCAGCAGCAAGACCATTGCGATGAACACCCCCCGGGCCCTCACACGTATCATGGGCCCAGCCCTTTCAACAAACAGACATGCATAGAGCCAGCAACCACCTGCAGGGATGTCGAGGTCCTGGGGACCACTCTCAACACACCCACCACTGCCACCTGGTGAGATGCAATTGGTGCTTTGGCCGGACCCGAATGCTTTTCCACTCCTAACCAGGCCCCAAAAGCCCGGGCCCCAACAGATGTCCCAACAGATGATGCCACAGCAGTTGTTGTTCCAACAAATGATGCCACAACAGTGGTTGTCCCAGCAGTTGTTGTCCCAGCTGTTGTTGTCCTAGCAGATGAGCAGATGTTATCCCAGCAGATGTTGTCCCAGAAGATGTTGCCCCAACAGACTGGGCCAACACCATCCCTACGGGCAAAACCATTGCCAATTGCAACAGCATCCCAACGGACAACACCATTGGCAAGTGGATTTTAAATTTTACAAGTAAAGGCTGATAAACTGCAGAGTGCAATAATTGTGCCCAGGTGAGAGGGGTGTGGTTTGACTATGTTCAACTACTTTAAAGGCTTGTGAGTTGTTTGGGGCTCTTTGCAAGTGGATTTTACTTTTTACAAGTAAAGGCTGATAAACCGCAGAGTGCACTAATTGTGTCAAGAGAGAAGGCAGAACTTAATATAAACAGGAGAAGGGGCGAGCTTGTGAGCTTGCGTATATTTCTAGTATAAGTGCAATTTTAGTAAAAGTGTAGGAGTTTAAATAAAATAATGGAGTTTAAAGAAAAGAGGGGGAAGAATATATATATATATATATACATACAGTGTATATATATATATATATATATATATATATATATATATTATTTTTTTTTATAAAACTTTATACAAATATATAATATTTTATTCTTGTTTATTTTTCCCACTGAATTTTTGTAGACAATAATAATAATTGTGAGTCAGTCCAGTGGCAACCTCACTCAATGTACATCCTGTCATATGTATGCAATATTGGAACAGATGATCCAGGGTCCATACCTCTGTGACAGGTGTGAGCATGTTGCATCTCTGGAAGCTCAAATTGGAGAACTGGAGAGGAGAATTGAAGGACTTAGTGATATTGCTAATACTGGAATAATAGTTGGTGCTCACTGAGCACAGTTTAGCTGGGCCTAGCATGAGAGTGGAGCTGGGGCTAGGAAGGATGTCCAGGGAGGTTGCTGGGTTACAATTAGAAGGGAAATCAGGGGGAACAGGAGGAGGCAGGCCAGTACTGAGTTGGCAAGCACCAACAGATTTGCCAGATTGAGTGAAACTGTTGGGGATGTCCATTCAGGAAAAGCAATGCTATAATGCTATAATGCTATAAAGCAATGCTATAAAGCCCCGGGTCCTGATGGAATACATCCAAGGGTACTGAGGGAACTGGGTTCTGTAATAGCCAAACCATTATATTTAATTTTTCAAGATTTATTCAACACATGGTCTCTACCAGATGACTGGATAAAAGCAGATATGATACCTATATTGAAGAAGGGAGCAAGAGCAAATACCAGAAATTATAGACCAATGAGCCTCACTTCTGTAGTGAGAAAGCTTTTAGAAGGGTTATTAAGGGATAATATACAAGAATATGTGGATTTGAACCGGAGTATAAGTAGGAGTCAACATGGATTTATGAGTGATAGGTCATGTCAAACAAATCTAATTAGTTTCTATGAGGAGGTTAGTAGGAACTTGGGTCAAGGCAACTCAGTAGATGTAGTCTATTTGGATTTTGCAAAGACTTTTGATACAGTGCCACATGGGAGACCATTGTGCAAAATAAGGGATACAGGAAGTGCAGTAAATATCTGCTCATGGATTGAGAGCTGACTAAAAGTCAGGAAGCAACGGGTTGTTGTAAATGGAACATACTCCGATTGGACTAATGTGGTAAGTGGGGTTCCTCAAGCTTCAGTATTAGGTCCTCTCCTTTTTAACATATTTATTAATGACTTAGAGGTGGGACTGGAAAGCAGTGTCTCCATTTTTGCTATGACACAAAGTTGTGCAAGGTAATTAAATCAGATAATGATGTGCATTCCCTTCAAATGGGTATCTAAATGGCACATGAGATTTAATACGAATAAATGTTAAGTTATGCATCTGGGAAGGAACAATAGCCATGCAATTTATAATCTTAATAGAGTAAATATAGGGTATCAGATATTGAAGGGGATTTGAGAGTACGTGTGGACAACCAAGCAGCAGTGTTCAAAGCCAAGCAGCAGCTGCAAAGGCAAATAAAATATTAGCATGTATCAGGAAGGGTATAGAAGCAAGGGAAGCAAATATAAGTCTGCCACTATACAAATCTCTAGTATGCCCTCATTTGGAATATGGAGTACAATTTTGGGCACCACTTCATAAAAAGGACATTTTTAGAGATGGAAAGTTAGAGGAGGGCAACAAAACAAATTAGGGGAATGGAGGGGCTAAGTTATGAAGAAAGACTAACCAAATTAAGCTTATTTTCTCTAGGAGATATGATTAAATTATATAAACACATGATCAGGGTCAGTATCAAGAATTGTCAATGGAGCTTTTTGTGCCAAAAGGTTTTCAACTGACAAGAGGACACCGCTTGAGGTTAGTAAAAAGATTCCACCTTAAAGAAAGAAAAGGGTTCTTCACAGTAAGGGTGGTTAATCTGTGGAATTCTCTACCAGAGGAGGTGGTGACAGCGGATTCAATGGATAACTTTAAAAGGGTACTGGATTTATTTCTAATTAAGAAAGGAATTCAGGGTTATCCTGGATAATTAGAGAAAGAGTATTGATACAGGGAGAAATCTGATCGCCAGTATCTGGGGTCAGGAAGGAATTCATTTTTTTCCCCTCTGATACGATTGGCTAAGTTTCACTTGTTTTTTTTTCTGTTTGCCTTCCTCTGGATTAATTAATAATTAATTGAGCAGATATAGACAAGTTATAAGTGCTGTGCACATGACTGGTTTCTTCAATTAAATTGGATGATTTCTGATTACCCTTTTTTTTATCAGATTCCGGTTGCAGTGGTGTAGTGACCACATATGAGCCTGGTAGGCACTATGTATCATGCTTATTCTAGACTATGACATTACCCCCTTTAGGTATCCCCTTTTTCACAAAACCAAGCCTCTTGCACTCCCAGGAACCGCCCACACCACACCCATGATATTAATGCACAGTCTTGTCTATTTCTGATTGTGCTTTCTGTATGAAATAAAGCTTTGTTATACTGTTCTCACCGTGTCAGTGTGTTTTCAATGGTTGGGGTTTTGGGACATCCACATACGTCACATTTGTGTCACATTCCTATACCAGTAAACTAATGAGCCCCAGTTACTATGCAAAAGGTTAATACATATAATAATAATAATAATAATAATAATAATAATAGTAATAATATCATGAGATATCATATACTTTTATATATATACACTTGCCTGTTTTTTAGAGTCCACTCCCTGCAGGATCTGCACTCCATTTGCAGAGGAGCTGTGTCGCTTTGACCACTCCGATCACGCTGGACACTCTTCTCAATGTCTCTCAACTGAGCTGGCTGTACACTTCCGGGCAGCCAGACTGGCTTTCCAGGTCTCCCTGACCTCTCTCTCACCACACAGAGCTGTCTCAGGCTTCCTCTTCACAGGTTCCACACTTCCAAACAATCCTCCAACTGGAGGTAGCAGCACTTGATTGCAGGCACACCCCTGCCTTTTGAGAAGGTTGTTAACTCTCTCACTCCTGGGGAAAAGTCTTGAAGATCTCTCTTCTGACCCCTGGTGGCACTTCACCACAATATAAATTTAATATATATATATCATAATAAAAGGTTAATACACATGCAAAGTCCAATTTGTGATATTGTGGACTATCAACATTCCCTTTAAGGCCTGATAACAATATGAAAGGTGAGAATGTGAATTGATAGCAAAACACTTAATAGGAGGTTACCAAATGATAATGGGTATACATCTTGGTACATGGCCAACAGCAATGGCCTGGGACTTTTCAGGGTGGGCCTAATGGAGAATATCCCTGATGGAAGTGAGTTGGCTGTTGCTCCACGTGCCTCTGCACAACCTCCATGTGTTTTTGCTGCCCTTCCTGATGGGTTACAGTAGGTTTGTGTGGTGTCTCCTGGTCCCCTTCTGGATTGCTAAGTGGTGGTGCTGAAGGGGCACCTGCATGAAGCTGTGAGCTATACCATCTAGGACCACTGTAGGTGGGCAGGTCATAGCAGAGAGGCCAGACAAATCAAAGTCTACTAAAGAAGGAACCAGCAACCTACTCCAGTATCTTTGACATGCAAACCTTGAGGATAAGTGTGCTGCAGTCCACAGAGTCACAGGGATTCAGACACAACTGAGAGACTGAACAATCAAATCTAATATGTTATTATTATTACTATTATTATTATTATTACTTTTATTTGTAACGCGCCAACATTTTCCGTAGTGCTATACAGGGGAAAAGAACAAGGAAAAATATAATTTTAACAAACTGCAAAAAATGGAGGGCCCTGGTTTGAGCTTAGAATCTCTGTAGAAAGTGCTTTTTCCCAAAGCACTCTACAAGATTGAAAACTCTCTAATTACAATCTAAAGGGGATGGAAGAGGCAGATAAGAAATAGCAAGGATCAGGAAGAAAGTGAAGTTTCATTAGGTAGGAGGGTATGCAAAGTTAGAATGTTTTTTCATATAGAAGGAAAAGGAAAGCATCTGAGAAAGTAATTTGGTAAGTGATCCTAGTATGTAATATGTTATCTTGCCCTAGTGGTCAGATAGTATAATCTGCAAGTGGGAGGTGAGGGGCCTGTGCAAGGAGGTATGTCCCAAGAAGCCAGCAGAAGAAAGATAGAGAGGGAGAGGAAGTGGGATTTGGACTTGTAGAAGTGTTTCTGCTTATGAGCTTTAGAAGGGGGAAGAGATAGTGAATGGAGGAATGAGAGTAGCTCATGGGAGCATAAAAGAGGAGAGGGGAGCATGTATGGTGAGATGGTTATGTTGGAGACATGATATGGAAAAGTTGAGAAGAGGAGCAAAGAAGGATGGACAAATGTTATTTTACAGATAAGAAACAATAAAACCAGGCTTCGTGAGTGGGGGAGCAGGCAAGTTAAGGGGGGTTTCAGACAAATGCATAGGTATAGATTTGCTTAGTAAAACATTCTATCTCATCAGATATTATATCACAGAAACATTCATACAAATATTGCTAATATTACATATAGTACAAGTTGAAATGGCTCCAGAGTGTCTTTAGATACCTTCAGCAAAACTTCAGACACTGTATTTGATTGTATTTCCAGAGAGAGTGAGAGAGTAGAGACTGAGGTTTACGGGTAGTGGAGAAACTTCAGACAGTGTACTTGATTGTAGTTCCAGAGAGAGTGAGAGAGGAGATACTGAGGCCTACAGGTAGTGGAGAGACTTCAGCAAAACTTCAGACAGTGTATTTGATTGTAGCTCCAGAGAGAGTGAGAGAGGTTCCCCTAGTACTTGATATATGTGATGTGGCTGTATGATTTGGCCACTATTTGTTTTCCCAATGTAGATGTGATGAGTATACACCTCACATTTTTGTAAATATTTTATTACCGTATATACTCGAGTATAAGCCGAGTTTTTCAGCCCTTTTTTTAAGGCAAAAAAGGGCCCCCTCGGCTTATACTCGAGTCACTCTCCCCCCGTGTCTCTCTAACCCCCCGTGTGTCTCTAACCCCCCCCCCGTGTGTCTCTGTGTCTCTAACCCCCATGTGTAACTCTCTTTCCCTCCCCCTCCTCCACCTAAACCTCCCTTACAAGCAGGTAAGTGAGGGGAGAGGGGGGTATTTAGGAGGGTTTAGGTGGAGGAGGGGGGTTGAGGGGGGTTTGGGTTGAGGGGAGGGTTGAGGATTGGGGTTGGGGTTTAGGGGGGTTGAGGTTGAGGAGGGGGGTTGAGGGGGGTTGAGGAGGGAGATTGAGGATGAGGATGAGGATGGGGGGGTTGAGGAGGAAGGTTGAGGAGGGGGTTGAGGATGGGGGGTTGAGTAGGGGGTCTAGGATGAGGAGGGGTTTGAGGATGAGGAGGGAGGTTGAGGATGAGGAGGAGGGGGTTGAGAAGGGGGGTTGAGGATCAGGGGTTTAGGAGAGAGGATGAGGATGGGGGGTTGAGGATGGAGGTTGAGGAGGGGGGTTGAGGGGGGTTTGGGTTGAGGGAGGTTGAGGGACGGTTGAGGATTGGGGTTGGGGTTGAGGGGGGTTGAGGTTGAGGAGGGGGGTTGAGGGGGGTTGAGGTTGAGGGAGATTGAGGATGAGGATGGGGGGTTGAGGAGGAAGGTTGAGGAGGGGGTTGAGGATGGGGGGTTGAGGAGGGGGTTGAGGATGAGGAGGAAGGTTGAGGATGAGGAGGAGGGGTTGAGGAGGGGGGTTGAGGATCAGGGGTTTAGGAGAGAGGATGAGGATGGAAGGGTTGAGGATGGAGGTTGAGGAGGGGGGTTGAGGAGGGGGTTGAGGATGAGGATGGGGGGTTGAGGATGGGGGGGTTGAGGAGGGAGGTTGAGGAAGGGGTTGAGGAGGGAGGTTGAGGAGGGAGGTTGAGGTTGAGGAGGGGGGTTGAGGATGGGCGGTTGAGGAGAGAGGATGAGGATGGAGGGGTTGAGGAGGGGGATTGAGGATGGGGGTTGAGGAGAGATGATGAGGATGGGGGGGTTGAGGAGGGGGATTGAGGATGAGGGGGTTGAGGAGGGAGGTAGAGGAGGGGGTTGAGGATGAGGAGGGAGATTGAGGAGGGGGTGAGGATGAGGAGGGGGTTGAGGATGAGGAGGGAGGTTGAGGATGAGGAGTGGGGTTGAGAATGAGGAGGGGGGTTGAGGAGGGTGATAAATGAGGGGGAAAGAGAGACAGGAAAGGGAGAGGGGAGAAGAGACACGAGAGAGAGAGAGGGGACACAGAAGGCACAAGAGGGACACAGGGGGCAGCACATTTCCCACCCTCGGCTTATAGTCGAGTCACTCATTTTACCCAGTATTTTGTGGTAAAATGGGTGCCTCGGCTTATACTCGGGTCGGCTTATACTCGGGTATATACGGTATATCTTTTCATGTGACAACACTGACAAAATGACACTCTGCTACAATGTAAAGTAGTAAGTGTACAGCCTGTATAACAGTGCAACTTTGCTGTCCAGTCAAAATAACTCAACACATAGCCATTAATATCTAAACCATAGGCAACAAAATTGAGTACACCCCTAAGTGGAAATGTCCAAATTCTGCCCAAAGTGTCAATATTTTGTGTGGCCACTATTATTTTCCAGCACTGCCTTAACCCTCATGGGCATGGAGTTCACCAGAGCTTCACAGGTTGCTGCTGGAGTAATCTTCCACTCCTCCATAATGACATCACAGAGCTGGTGTTAGAAACCTTGCACTCCCCCACCTTCCGTTTGAGGATGCCCCACAGATGTTCAATAGAGATTAGGTCTGGAGACAGGCTTGGCCAGCCCGTGACCTTTACTTTCAGCTTCTTTAGCAAGGCAGTGGTGTGTTTGGGGTCGTTATCATGTTGGAATACTGCCCTGTGGCCCAGTCTCCGAAGGGAGGGGATCATGCTCTGCTTCAGTATGTCACAGTACATGTTGGCATTCATGGTTCTCTCAATGAACTGTAGCTCCCCAGTGCTGGCAGCACTCATGCAGGCCCAGACCAAACATATATACACATATGTCTATATGTGTATATATGTTTTCTATAATATGTTGTGTTGATTCCCCCTATATACATTTACCTGATGATGTCAGATGCTGCCTCCACTCTCTCTGCATCACTGTTTACATTCAAACTGAGGGTTCCATCTCATATCAGTGTTTTTGCGTTCTTTGTGCCTTATCCGTTTTCTGTCATTTAGAGATTATTTCAACTACCTTTCCTCAGTATAGATGCATACTTTTGGTGGTGGGGGTGTCATGGTCTGTGCCAGCATGAGTGCTGCCTGCACTGAGGAGCTACAGTTCATCGAGGGAACCATGAATGCCAACATGTACTGTGACATACTGAAGCAGAGCATGATCTCCTCCCTTCGGAGACTGGGGGCAGTATTCCAACATGATAATGACCTCAAACACACCTCCAAGACGACCACTGCCTTGCTAAAGAAGCTGAATGTAAAGGTGAGGGACTGGCCAAGCATGTCTCCAGACCTAAACCCTATTGCATCTGAGCGGCATCCTTAAACGGAAGGTGGGGGAGTGCAAAGTCTCTACGTCCATCATCTCCGTGATGTCATCATGGAGGAGTGGAAGAGGACTCCAGTGGCAACCTGTGAAGCTCTGGTGAACTCCATGCCCATGAGGGTTAAGGCAGTGCTGGAAAATAATGGTGGCCACACAAAATATTGACACTTTGGGCCCAATTTGGACATTACTCACTTTTGTTGCCAATGGTTTAGACATTAATGGCTGTGTGTTGAGTTATTTTGAGGGGACAGCAAATTTACACTGTTTTACAGGCTGTACACTTACTACTTTACATTGTAGCAGAGTGTCATTTTTTCAGTGTTGTCACATGAAATGATATAATAAAGTATTTACAAAAATGTAAAAGTGTACTCACTTTTCAGATAATCTATGTATTTTTAGGGTCCACATTGGAGCCCCTATGAGTGAGAAAGGGTTAATATGTCAGCCATTTTCATGTATTTGTGTTGCAATTTAATGAGCTAATGTTTCTTTAATAGCTTTCAGCATCTTGCATCATGACTTTTTATATTGGCATATGCTTGACCATTACAACATATGAGAAAAATAAAATGTATTATTTTAAATGATTTGATAGTTGGGAGTTGTTGTGCAAGTAATTATAATGCCTTCCATTGCATTGCCATATTTTAAAGTGCATTGGTGGGTTTTTATTGTGTTTTGCAGTTTTCCTAACTAGACAGTAAACCCTTTGCGGGTCCTATTTGGAACCCGTAAGCTTTGGGCCACCATTTGGTGTTTGCAGACTTGACAGCGGGTGGGTCTTGAGAGATTTTGGCAATTGAATAGCGATTTACGATCTTAATGATCGGAATTCTTGTGGACGTAATAGAATAAAGGCTTCAGGAGGCTGTAAGTTCCTGGTTTAACAGCCGCAACGTTTTCAAGCCTGTAACATAAGCAATAAGCCATTTTTGACTTGCAAAAAAAGTCCAATTATATAGCAAATTAGCTTACAGCCTCCATTATGGGCTCCAGTAATACAATAGCTCTATATTATTTACCCCTCACTGGCCCAGAAGCAGACACCTTGCAATATTCAATGCAACCACTGCTCTCTTGAAGTGTAAACGTCTCACACCTAACATCCACTAATGCATCATGGATTCATCCGGGGTCATGCAGAGGCACCAACATTTAGTTTTTTCTAATTAAAAAATAGATGTATTACATTTGTGTGGCTTAGTTATGCTCTTAGTGAGAAACATAGGGCCTCATTCAATTGTGATTTGGCCAATTGAATAGGGCTCTATATAAGCACATAGCATATTTTTTTACAGAAGTTTTTAGTTAGTGAGCTTTTATCCAAAAGCAAGGTATTCCCTAACCAAACACTTCTGCAACAAAATATGCTAGGTGCTTATATAGAGCCCTATTCAATTGGCCAAATCACAATTGAATGAGGACCATATATTTTTTGCTTTGTTGTGCAGTGGTCCTTTAAGTGAAAGTATGATCTTCTGCAGAGAGTGCAAGAAAGGGTAATATAAAGTTAGAGAAAGATTACCAAAGATGACAGATCAAATGTTGCTACACTTTTAAAATCCTTGGTTCATTGTTTTTCTCATAAAGAGTTGATTAACTAGGTCATGTCTACAACAACACAGGATCAATCTTTATATATTAATAAACCAGTTATTTGACCAGCATCCTAGAAAACAAGGGAATGTAAGTTTGAACCGAGGAAATCTCCAACTGTTTTATATTGTATATTCTTTACAAGAAAATCATATGGCAAATACAGAATACAGGATATTACTCCCAAAATAAATGCCTCAATACCAATGTTATTTTCTCTTTGGTGGGGGCTAAACAGCCTGTGGTAATTAAAATACTTTAAAGTAATGTATATGAATCTATCTACCCAGTGGCGGAACTAGTGCATAAGGGGCCCTGGTACAAACATTTTTTTATCTCTCTCTCTGCAGTGCCTTGCAAAAGTTTTCACCCCCTTGACGTTTTACCCATTTTGTTACATTACAGCCTTCAGTTCAATGTTTTGTTAATCTGAATTTTATGTGATGGATCAGAACACAGTAGTCTAAGTTGGTGAAGTGAAATGAGAAAAATATATACATAATTTTTTTTTTATAAATAGAAAACAGAAAACTGGCATGTACGTATGTATTCACCCCCTTTGTTATGAAGCCCATAAAAAGCTCTGGTGCAACCAATTACCTTCAGAAGTCACATAATTAGTGAAATGACATCCACCTGTGTGAAATCTAAATGTCACATGATCTGTCATTACATATACACACCTTTTTTGAAAGGCCCCAGAGGCTGCAACACCTAAGCAAGAGACACCACTAAAAAAACACTGCCACGAAGACCAAGGAACTCTCCAAACAAGTAAGGGACAATGTGGTTGAGAAGTACAAGTCAGGGTTAGGTTATAAAAAAATATCCAAATCTTTGATGATCCCCAGGAGCACCATCAAATCTATCATAACCAAATGGAAAGAACATGGCACAACAGCAAACCTACCAAGAGACGGCCGCCCACCAAAACTCACGAACCGGGCAAGGAGGGCATTAATCAGTGAGGCAGCACAGATATCTAAGGTAACCCTGGAGGAGCTGCAGATTTCCACAGCAGAGACTGGAGTATCTGTACATAGGACGACAAAGGGATGTTGGACACTCCCAAAATGTATGGAGGAAGGTGCTCTGGTCCGATAATACTAAAATGTAACTTTTCGGCCATCAAAGAAAACGCTATGTCTGGCGCAAACCCCACACATCACATCACTCAAAGAACACCATCCCCAAAGTGAAACATGGTGGTGGTAGCATCATGTTGTGGGGATGTTTTCCAGCAGATGGACTGGGAAAATGGTCAGGGTTGAAGGAAACATGGATGGTGCTAAATACAGGGATATTCTTGATCAAAACCTGTACCACTCTCTGTGTGTTTTGAGGCTAGGATGGAGGTTCACCTTCCAGCAGGACAATGACCCCAAACACACTGCTAAAGCAACACTTTTGTTTAAGGGGAAACATGTAAATGTTTTGGATTGGCCTAGTCAAAGCCCAGACCTCAATCCAATAGAAAATCTGTGGTCAGACTTAAAGATTGCGGTTCACAAGTGCAAACCATCCAACTTGAAGGAGCTGGAGCAGTTTTGCAAGGAGAAATGGGCAAAAATCCCATTGGTAAGATGTAGCAAGCTCATAGAGACTTATCAAAGCGACTTGGAGCTGTGATTGCCGCAAAAGGTGGTTCTACAAAGTATTGACTTTAGGGGGGTGAATAATTATGCACATTTACTTTTTTGTTATTTTGGCCTATTTGTTGTTTGATTCATAATAAATAAATAAATAAAACATCTTCAAAATTGTGGGCATGTTCTGTAAATTAAATGATGCAAATCCTCAAACAATCCATGTTAAGTCCAGGTTGTGAGGCAACAAAACCTGAAAAATGCCAAGGGGGGTGAATACTTTTACGCACTGTATATATATATATATATATATATATATATATATATATATATATAAATGTATATATACATATGACATTTATATACAGTGGGGGAAAGAAGTATTTGATCCCCTGCTCATTTTGAAAGTTTCTCCACTGACAAAGAAATGATCAGTCTATAATTTTAATGGTAGGTGTATATTAACAATGACAGACAGAATACCAAAAAAAAAAAGAAAAACGCATGTCAAAAAAGTTATACATTGATTTGCAGGTCAATGAGGGAAATAAGTATTCCCATCCATGACCCATTTTCAATGCCATGACTGAGGGAAGTAGGTTCTCACCCAAGATTTGACGGTACATGGCCATGTCCATCGTTCCTTTCATGCGGTACAGTCGTCCTGTTCCCTTAGCAGAAAAACACCCCCAAGTATAATGTTTCCACCTCCGTGTTTGACGGTGAGGATGGTGTTCTTGGAGTTATAAGCAGCATTAATGCTCCTCCAAATACAGTGAGTTCATTTGATGCCAATGAGCTTGATTTTGGTCTCATGTGACCACAACACTTTCACCCAGTTCTCCTCTGAATTATTCAGATGTTCATTGACAAACTTCAGACAGGTCTGTACATGTGCTTTCTTGAACAGGGGGCCTTCTTTATGGTTCAGTTTGCGCATCTTAATGTTACTACTGGTAATACAGTTGTTCTAACTGTGCAGACCTTTGTTAATGGTATAATATATTTCCTTTTTGATAACTTGTCCCGATTTGTCATAGCTTTCCTTCCCTGAAGCAAACATCTTTTTATTTCATTACTACACTCACCATCAGCAGAGACCTTGTAGCCAGAAAAAAAAAATCTCTCACTGCATCCACTTCTTCCCCATCCTGCCAGAAACTGAGATTGCTGTTTGTCATGATCTTCATCTTTTTAACTTTGAGCAGCAGGCCAGCTTTTGCACTCTTTTCCCCCATGATCAATAGATTTTTTAGCTCCCCCTCACTTTCAGCTATTAGAGTATTATCATCCGTATATCTTATGTTGTTGATATTTCTCCAAGCAATAATTATTCCAAATTTGGATTTGTCCAGCCTGACCATACCCATGATGTATTCTGCATATAAGTTGAATAAATAATATGACAATATACAACCTTGCCACACTCCTTCACTGATCTTGACACACTTGGATCTTCCATGTTCGTTTCTGACCATGATGTATTGGCCCACATACAGATTACTCCTGAGATCGTCTGGTACCCCCATCTATTTAGGAAATGTGCCACATTTTGTTGTGATCCACGATGCAGGCAAAGGCTTTAGAATAGTCTATGAAGCAAAGATAAATGTTTTTTTCATGGAACTCTCTTGCTTTCTCTATTATCCAGTGGAGATTGGTAATTTTATTCTCTTGTGCATCTGCCAGTGCAAATCCTAGCTTGCACATCTGATAGTTCTTAGCCATATAATGTTGGAGCCAAGATTGCATATATTGTTGAAGAATTGCTAGCACGTGAAATGAGTGCAACTGTTTTACAATTGAAGCATTCTTTGGCACTGCCTTTTTTTGAAGTTGGGATGTAAACTGACTGTTAAGTTTTCCAATTTTTTTGGCATGATGCAAGCAACAGTTTCACTGCATCGTCTTGTAGGATGTTGAACAGTTCAGCTGGAATTCCATCAACTCCTGCAGATTTGTTACCAGCAAGGCTTCCTAGAGCCCATCTTACTTCACCCTCCAAGCTGTCTAGCTCCAACTCATTGGACAAACTATTGCGGTTATCAATGCTATTAAGATCCACCCCGTATGTATCTTCTGTGTATTCTGCCACCCCTTCTTTATCTGATCTGCTTCTGTTAAGTCCCTACTACTTATCTCTTTTGAAATGCCCACTTTTGCATGGAAAGTTCCATTGAGATCCACAATTTTCTTGAAGAGATCCGATACCTGTCCATTCTGTTAACTTCCTCTATATCTTTACATCACTCATTATAGAATGTCTCTGTGTCACATCTGGCTATCCTCTGGAATTCTGCATTCAGTTGGACAAATCTTTTCCCATCTCCACAAACTTTCATTTTCCTTCTTTCCTGAGTTACTTTCAAAGCCTCAACAGACAGCGGATTTGCCTCCTTAGTTTTCTTTCTATTGGGGATACACTTTGTTGCTGATTCCTGGACAATTTCACAAAGTTCTTCAGGCATTTTGTCTACCGTCTAGTCCATTAAATCTATTATTTACATCGACTGCATATTCATATAGGATATTATTTATTTTGTATCTGGTTGATCTGATGATTTTAAATATTATTTAAACATGTACAGCTGTTTTAATCAATATCACAGAAGTTGAGGATCTTGGGTTATTTTTGCCATTTTTTAAATAACACTCTCAAAGTTACACAATATGCTAATTAGTGGCACAATTTACTTTGTGTGAGGATGGAAAACTACTGTAAGTGAATTATAACTCAAGGACTTAACATTTTGGCAGGCAGTAAAACGATATAGTATAGTGTGCAACTCAAAGACAATACTTTACAATATATACTGTATCTTGTATTATTTAGTTTAAAAATACATTTTGCAAGTACAATGTATAGCAGATTTTTAATGTTCTTGAAAACTAAACCAAAAATGCGTAATTCTGCTTTATTGTAAGTCCTTGTAAACTGTTGATATATCTATTAGCTCTCTAGTAAAAGCACTAGTATTTTGAGTTGCCAAATTTCCATTTTATTCAAGGTTTCTCCCACACATAGAAGCATAGAGCTGAATTGCATATAATGGATAGTTAATTAAATAGTGCTATATTTGTACTTTCTAACAACAATCTGCTCATTACGAATTGTAGTTCTTTGAAGGGTATTTCTTAAATATAAACTGCAGTTTACATTTTTACAACCATCACACTTTTCAATAGATTTCCTGTCACTATAAAAATAACATGTGCATTTGTCCTTTGTATATATAGAGCCAGATATACATATGCAAATATATATTTCTATACATTTGCATATGTATAAATATTTGCATATGTACAAAGGTCAAAAGGGTAAAAAGCCCACCTTTAAACTCTGGCTCTTAAATATTCTATAGTGAACTATAATATTTATATATATATATACATATATATATATATATATGCTTGTACTGTACTTCCTCCTATGTGTATCTATTTATCTATCTAATTGCTACAGAATTTTTAGCCCAGTGTCTTGGTGTCTGTACATCTCTTTTGCAACCTGGAATCCATATATGTCAGTAGCTCAGCGTTTTTTTCACTTTCAGAATGCCAAAACTTTGACCCACTTTACATTGAAGCCCAGCTTTTACTACCACTAAGTTTGTTTAATTAATCCTTTAGGGAAAATGCTAATGCAGAGATAAAGGAACAGAGAGATTATGAAATTACCTCTCCCAGGACTTGCATTTCTCAATCCTTCAAAGTCTCAAAATTGTGTATTCCAAACACTGGGTAAGGAGGTGAATAAAATAGACATGCTTTGTGCCGAGACTGCATTTAAATTATATGTGTTTTGTCCTGCTTAGTATGTACATATGTCCATGGGCTATATTCCATGACTTCTCTAAGAACTCCTGTAATAATGACATAGCTATGTGATTTTGAAAAGTAAAGACACTGAGCTATTCTATAGCTCCTGCAAAAAAAAAAAGAATCCCATAAAACTTACTGACTTGTTCCCAGGATGATTTGCCTGTAGCTCTCTAGCTCTAATGTTTACTCTCAGTCACAGGAAGCTCAGAGTACGCATCTCTGCATTTCCATTGAAATGCTATAGAATTGTAACCCGTACACAAACACACTACCCTAGACTGATCATCCTCCAATATATTTATCTACATAAAACCCTTCAAATTGCAGGTAAGGGGTTAAATAATAAAAGGAAATGCAGGGAGCTTGTGACCCATACTCCTATGTACCACTACCCCATGGACTGGATGTCCACCTGGATTCCCACTATGAGCCTGGGTATGCCGTGGGATTCTCCCAGGATTTCCCCCACAATTCCGCATTGAGCTACCTTTCCCCCTTCCCTTGTGCTGTGAGGTGGGTCCATTAACCCAAGGGAGTGTCTATGCACTCTATGGGGACTCTAATCATAACCAAGGAGCTGCCTATGGACCCCCATGGCTTGTAACTTTATCCCCATTACCATGGGAGTTCCTATAGTCTCCCATAGTAATCTAAAGCGTAAACATGGGAGTCATTATGGTACCTAAAGTTAACCCTTATACCTTGGAACCCATGGTAATATAAAGTAAAATCGCACAAAATGAACCCCTATTCCACGGGGGGTCTTATGGACTCATGGCGACTGCTTTTAACTCCAATAGCCATGGGGCTCACAATGGACCACTATGGTATACTAAACTATGATCATAGGGGTCATCATGGACTCCAGTGGTATACAAAAGTAACCCTTACAGCTTGGGCGTCTTTATGGACCCCCCATGACACCAACTATTATCTCCAATGGTATGCTAAACTATAAAACTCCATTGTCCTTAACATAACCTCTGAAGGTTCTTAGGGACCCCCATGGCACCTAATATTACTCCTGTTATCATGGTGGTCCCTATGAACCCCCATGGTAATTGAAAGTATGACCATGTGTATCATTTTTGACGCCCATGACACCTAAAATTAACCTAATTATTTCATGGGTTCTTATTGAGCCCAAGGTATTCTATACTATAACCCCCTTGGCACCTACATTTAACTGATATACAAGGGGTTCCCTATGGACCCCATTGTATATTAAACTATAACCAAAATGGGTCCTTTTTTGTGGCTCCAAATATTAACCCCCATGGCATACAACTATGGACCTCCATGGACCTAAAATTAACCCTTATACCATGGGAGTCATTATGGACCCCATGGCTGCTAACATTAACTTTTATATCATGAAAGTCCCTGTGAACAAATACGGTAATCTAAAGTATAATCATTATATGGCACCTTAAATTATGGGGGTCCTTATGAAACATCATTGTATTGTTAACGTTCACCATGGAGGTCTTTACGGACCTCCATGACACATAAATGTAACCTTTATCATATTGCCCCCCCCCTCATGGTAGCTAATAGTAACACTGTAAAGACAAAAAAATCCTCAGGGACTCAAAACGGATGCTATAAAGGAGCTATATTGCCTAAAACTACTCACTTTAAGCTCAGGCTTCCCATTGGATTGGCCGATCAAAACCCACTACTCCTTATGATCCACTGTATATCCCAAGATTTTCTCTTGGGCTCTGGTAACTAGCTTCCTAATGTAGGAGAAAACAGTAATTGAACAGAAAGTTTCTATATACACAACATTAATTAGGTATGTACAGCTGCCAGAGCTTTCAGTAGCAGTAACAAAAACCTTGGGCCCGATTCAATTGCAAGCCGATCATTGTAGGCCGCATGTCTGTGGGTGTGTTGCGGGCTCCAGTTCAACTCCGAATCTGGAGCTATTCAATTGCTCAAGCCTACAAGTTAATGGCCCAAAGCCGACTCTGTAAACCATGCACTGGTTCGGAGCAGTTCAGGGCGGGAACATGATTAATTAAGCAAGCCTGTAACCTCCAATTTCGAATCAGCCAAACATAAAAATAAATCTCATATCCTGCAGATTTGCAGGCTTGAGACTGTTGTTCAATTAATTCCAATGTCTAGCATCGCTTTTCCCGTTATTTACAGTACAGTATTGATTTTTTATTTGCATTTACAGTGCTACAAATAGGTGTTTAACCCCCTTGCGTGTCCTCTCTAGAATTCGTAGAATTTTCTCCTTCTTTTGTGAAAACATTTGCAGGCTTAGGGAACTGGAGCAATTGAATAGTGATTTGCGATTTTAGTTGTTACATGTTATTCCTTTACACTAGCAGACAATGTTAAAAAAAAACTGAAAATTCGGGTGGAAATGCGGCATTGCAGGGCCACGCCCAGGAAGGGGTTAGTCTGTATGTGGGACTAGCCGGGCAGACATCGCCGAAGCTCTGCTAGAGTGTCGTTAAGGCTGTCCAAGCTGTGTATTTCAAACATGCTATATAACGGCATAATAGGCCTGAACCCCGACGCAACAACTCTTTGAGGCTGACCGCCTGAGGCCGGGTCCAAAACAAAGTTGATGGATATCTGAACCACACTACTGGGGCATAGCGGCCTAAAGTGCTGGTGGAACTGACTGAGCCTGTGAGGAGAATATCCAGGGTGGTTCGTGAGAGGAGCCAGTTAAAGGAGACCTCAAACCATAAGGTGAACGGGAGCTTGTGTTATGCCCCAGGTGAGGGTAGCCGGTGTGCCGTGCTGATTTATTCTACTGGGCACCCGGGGCTGGTGAGCATTTGCCGCTGAGAGGGGGTCTACTCCTTTATTACCATTGTGGGGACTGGCTTCAGGTTAATCTATCCCGCAGCAGGTAACGCTGCCAACGCCCTGTTGCTATGAAAGTCTGACGTTGCGGAGGGTGAGTGCATGTTTGTATTGCTTCTGCTGCAATTACTCCCAGAATATAACACCTGCATGTGAGGGCCAATTTGAATGATAGAAGTAGAGGAAAATAAGAAAGCTGCTGTGAAGTGTCCCCCATATGATGGGTTTTGAAGAATAAGATGGGATTTTTTTAGCCCATATAAATAGGCCCATTGGGTCTTATTAACCAACATTGTCCAATTTACACCTATTGTGACATTTTCTATCGGTCTCATGAGGCTGGGGGGAACTTGATGGGAGAAAAGCGACTCTGCAAGCAAGATATATTATATATGCCTTTTGGTATTTAAAACTGTTCAGCAAAGAAGAGCAAGTTACAAAGTGGACTATCTGTATACAATTTTTTATACACTCCTATTTTTCCATTTCTCTTCTCTTTTTCCTTTGTTTTTTGAGATAGCCCTGTGGTATCTATGCATAGGTCTAAAGAACAACAAGCCCCTAGGGGTAAAGGCTCTAAAAAAAACATTACAAAACAATAGCTCAAAATCTATAGCTAATTTTCTCTCTCCTGTAGATAAAGAGAATAGACAGGGCAAGAGAGAATCATATTCACTCTCGCAGTCCACGTTAGACTTTTCTGAAACTCCTATAGAAGCTGAGGTTATTATAGGAGATGAATCTGTGAGAGAGACCACTCCTGAAGAACCTCTAACAGCTTCAGCGTTAAAGAAAACTATGACAGCTCTTCTAATGGAATTTCAGATATCCATCAGGGAAGAACTGATAGGCGAAATTAAAAATAATGCTAAGAATATAAAAACATTAACAGATAGAACAGAAATTGTAGAACAGACACAAGAGGTTATTTTGAAGAATAATGATGAATTAAAGAGAGAGATAATGGGACTTAAAGAGGAGATCCAGACGCTAAAGAGCCAAAATCTCAGATTAGCGGAAGCTGAAAAACGATATAATATTAGAATCTGTGGTATATTAGAGTCTGTTACTTTTAAAGACCTCCATCAATTTGTGGAAGCCTTTCTGTTAAGCTTAGTGGAGTGCCAGAGCGAGAAGCCTATAGAGAGATTATACCGGATTCCTCTTCCACCTAACATGGGCAAAGAAATTGCTAGGGATGTAATTGTAAAACTGCATCATATGTCCTATATAGAAGCAATACTAAAAGCTTCATTGAATAAAAAATGTTTTGAGAGTCCATATGAAAATCTTAAAATATTCCCAGATTTGACAGGAGAAATTTTGTTTCAACGTAAGAAACTTCAATTTGTGACTAAAGTTTTGAGACACAAACAGATTTCCTATAGATGGGGAAATCCCCCAAAATTGATTTTTTGGTATGAGAATCACAGATACATTATTTATGACACTTTGGAAGGGGAGAATTTCCTGACACAATTAAATAAAAGTCAGTAAATATATGTTTGTTCACAGCGGTTATTTAAATATGTATTGGAATATAAATATTAGATTGTCTTCAATCAAAAATTTTTTGTAAAGAGTAGTGTACATGTATTATTTTGATGGAAAAAGGGAAAAAAAAAAAGGGGAAGAAAAAATTGAATGGTATTTTTTTGCTGCTAATTTAGAAGTAACATATAGATGGTACACTTTAATGAATTTAGATAATGGGGAAAATACACCATGTTTTGATTAATATTTTTTAAATTACTGTTTTACTACGGGAAATTTAAAGAGTAAAATATAAACTCACTAGTTGTTGGGTAAGTTTTAGATGTGAATATATATTTTCACTTTTTTTAATATTAACACGAGGGAAACAATAAAGAAAACACTAACCTAGATAATGGGTAAAAATATATTAGTATGTAATAATGACACTAAGAAAATTTACTTTTATAAATTAGTGAGCAAAATACAATTCAATAGTTGACGGCTATAAGGGAAGGGGTTCACAACTGGAGTAGGGAATTTAAAGGGAGAGTTCTATTTGAAATTCTCTCAAATTAAAGGGAATAATATAAACATCTAGAGTAGGATTTAAAGCTTGGACACCCAAGATAATAGTAAAAAACAGATAGAGGGTACAATAGAGCTTCGGCTAAGGCTTTCAGATGTATTCATCTGACATTGTTGCATCACGGGAGGGACTTTTCCTCTTCAAGGAGGACTGCTTACCGATATGCCTCAATGATTTGAGGAGGGATGAATGTTTTATGTTTGGTTTATGTATTGGTGTATATTTGTATTTGTGGACTGGAATTAAAGTTATTCCAGGGGAACGGGGACTGACCATCATTTCTATTGTGATGCTAACAGCATGTCATTAAAGATAGTAACTCAAAACGTTCAGGGACTGAATCATCCAGCTAAACTACGTTTTTTTCTAAAGAGTTTTCTGCAGCAAAAAGCAGATATAATCTGCTTGCAGGAGACTCATTGGCAGGGAGCTCCAATAAAAATTTGTAATACACATTATAAAGTCGCATACAATTCAATGTATAAGAAAAAGGCAAGGGGTACCTCAATTTTTTTTTGGTAACAAACTTATGGTCACAGAGGAATTTGTGGAAATAGATCAGGAGGGTCGTTATATATTATGGAGAGGCACAATTGACCACCAAAAATACTCAATATTGAATGTATACGTGCCGAATAGATCCCAAATTAAATTTCTTAGTAAAATCTTAAAAAAGTTTAATAAACTGATACAGGGATTTCTTATCGTTTGTGGAGATTTCAATATGCTCTCAGACCCAATTAAAGATAGAAAATCTGAAAATCGTTCAGCTCCAGACTCATCAGTGATAAGATTGTCAAAACAGTTTATTTCTCTGATGACAAAATATCATTTAATTGATATTTGGAGAGTATTGCACACCAATGAAAAGGATTTTACTTGTTTTTCTCCAAGACATCATACATATTCTAGGTAAGATTATTTTTTTGTTGATATCAATACACTTAAAAGAACTTTGAGAGTTGATATTGGGCCAAGAGTGTGGTCGGATCACGCTCTAGTTAACTTGGAATTGTTTTCGAAAAATTCTTCCATTAACTCAAAATCTTGGAGATTTGATTCTTCACTCATTGACTCAGAGACAAGTCGGGATTATCTTAAAAAAGAAATTGATTTCTTTTATCAAGTAAACTCAGCTTCAGTAGAATCTAACATTACACTTTGGAACACACATAAGGCTTTTATAAGAGGGATCCTGATTAAATTGCAAAGTCAAAGGAAAAGAGAAAGAGGAACTCCTTTGAGAGAATTATATATCCAATTATATAATCTGGAACTAAGAAATAAAATTAATCCTAATGCTTCTGACTCGATGTTGATTAAAAAAATCCAATTGCAGATTAAATCCATTAATCAGATGAGAACTGATAAGTCTATATGGCTTTTACAACAAAAAAATTACCATTATGGGAGTAAACCAAGTAAAATCTTAGCAAATAAACTTAGATCTCATGCTACTAAAAAAAGGGTTGCTTATATTTATCACAATGGAACCTATCTTAATAACCCAGTCCAGATAGCAGAAGCATTTGAACAGTATTATTCTAGGTTATATAATTTGGAATTGGATCCTTCTTTTCAGAAGCCATCTCTGGAGGTCATTCAACATTTTTTGAATGAAATAGATTTGCCGCAAGTTTCACCAGAGGAAGTTTTAACACTAAATAATGATTTTTCCGAAAAAGAGATTTGTGACGTTATCTCTAAATTGAAGTTGGGTACTGCCCCAGGCCCAGATGGTTTTGGAAATCATTACTATAGGTCTTTGGTAACAACCCTAGTCCCACATTTAAAAAATCTTTTCAATGAGATTAAAAGAAAGGGACATATTCCTTCAGAAATGTCAGAGGCTCTGATTATCACTATACCAAAAAAAGACACAGGTATATTGGAATGTAAAGACTTCCGCCCCATTTCACTTTTGAATGTTGATGTAAAAATGTATGCTATAATGCTGGCGGATAGATTGAGTGAGGTTATTCACAAACTTGTATCAATAGATCAAACTGGATTTGTACGGGGACGTTTGGGCTCCGACAATACCAGACGCATGTTGTATTTGATTTCATATTCTAAACACAAACTTCTCCCAACGGTGTTTCTATCAATGGACGCAGAGAAGGCCTTTGACCGGGTCGGATGGGATTTTATCAGGTGTGTACTCCAGAAATATGGCCTTGGCTCTTTTGGGTCTAAGTCCATTGGAGCATTATACTCTTCCCCATCCGCTTCGGTCATTGGAAATGGGTTTAAAACGCAGAGATTTGCAGTTACTAATGGAACGAGACAGGGGTGTCCCCTTTCTCCGATAATCTTTGCATTGATAATGGAGCCCATGGCGGTTTCTATAAGAGATAACCCCTTTATTCATGGAATTACAGTTGGTGGGATACAGCATAAAATAATGCTGTATGCCGATGATGCGGTTGTGTTTGTGTCTAACCCCATTGACTCTTTGAAAACTTTGCATGTAATAATAGATAAATATTCTAAAGCCTCTAACTATAAAATTAATATCTCTAAGTCACAGGTTTTGGCTCTTAATTTAGCCAATCTGGAAAAGATTACTTGAAATCCATCTACCAGTATAATTGGCATTCTAATACCATAACTCATATAGGAATCATATTTTATAATTCTATCCAGTTAATAATTAAAAACAACTATAAGGAGCTATTAAATAAACTTACGAAAATTGTTTCCTCTTGGAGACCTTTGAATTTAACTTTAACAGCTAGAATAGCAGCAACCAAAATGTCGCTTCTTCCAAGATTAAGCTATATATTTAGATCTATTCCTATACCTTTATCCAAAACTTTTATAGTACATTTTCAACAAATAATAGACAAATTTATCTTTCAGGGGAAAAACAACAGAATAAAGAAAGTTATAATTTCCAGAACATTTAGGAAAGGGGGACTAGCATACCCAATGATTCAGACCTATCATGATGCTACAATGTTTTCACATGCAGTCAAATGTATAGAAAGTTTGAAAGTGGTAGGTTGGCTGCAGGTTGAAAGATGTTTAGTAGTTAAGGATTCTTTAGGCTGGTTGTTGTTTAGGAAGGAGTTAAAAAAATAACTATTTTTAGAAGGTTCTGATATTGTTCGTGAAATACTTGAATTTTGGGATAAACATAAATTGAGATCTCAATTAATGCCTTTTCCTAGCCCTATCCTTCCGATTTTATTATTAGAGAGAGAATTGAACTTATCATTTTTGGGTGGTTGGAGAGCATTTGGCATTTGTTGTTTGAGAGACTTATATATTGGCAACTCTTGGGCTTCTTTTGAAGACTTGAAGGAAAAATTTGGGCTTCCTCATAAAAGTTGGCTTGAATATAATAGACTTCTGGCTGCGTTCAGAGATTCAATCTATTCTACTTTTAAAGTTAGATCTTTAACTTCTTTTGAAAAACTAATGATTCTAGAAGATAGAAAGCACTTAATATCTAATTGTTATAACATCTTGAGGGAGGAAATGGATAAATGCCCTTTTAACAAATCTAAAATTTGGCAACATTCTTTTAATCTCTCTTGGTCAGAAGAAGAATGGTCCGATTCATTTATTCTCACAGATCAAATAATTAAAAATACATCATACAGAGAGCTACACTTTAAATTAAGTACTCAATGGTATTATGTTCCAACAAAAATGGCTCAGATTACTAAAAAAGATAATCTGAAGTTTTGTTGGAGGAACTGTGGTTTGGTGGGTTCACATGCCCATATATGGTGGAGTTGCCCAATAATTCAACAATTTTGGGAAACTTGTTTTGGGCATATTAGGAATATTTTGGGCATTACCATTTCCTTTTCTGTAGAAAATGTTTTATTTCACATCTTTTCGAATCAGCTTGCTCTGGACGTAATTGCGTTTTTACTTCAGATATTCATGGCATCTAAACTGTTGATAGCAAGGAGATGGGGTCAGTCTTCTGTTCCCTCTTGGGGTGAAATCACATATATGGTAGATAGAAACAGATATCTTGAAAAATCTCTTCAAGAGCAAGGTCTTATAAAAATAAAACTTTATAAATGGAAAATTTGGGATCAAAATAAAGAACTTTCTCGGTTATTTAAGTTTTAATATCTCTGGGACTTACCTCCCAGAAATTATAATTTCTGGCACAAGTTCACAATATGTATTGTAAATGTATGTCTTGTCTTTTTATTTTGTCGTTTTTTTGCTGTGTACTCTGTTTTATATATTTATATTGTAATTGTCTACTTTTGATACCAATAAAAAAAACAAAAAAAAAAAAACAGAAAATTCATGGAAAAGGATATTCTAAAGAAAAACATTGTTCCAAGGAAGTATATCTAGAGTGTGCTGGATGCTAAGTGAATTAATGGGTTATATATACATTCTTAATATGCAGTAAACTATTCATAAAATACTTTGCATTAATACATCTCAAGTTTTATCTTTAGCCACACACCAAACCACTGTTTCTACCCTTCCAATGATCTGCATTTCTTTCTTTTTGTTTTATAATTTGTATTGTGAAAAAGGAAGATTACAACATATATTAACATATATTAAAGTGTAAACAATGACAAATTGTGGTCTAAAACACAAACATTTTCGTTTGTCTTTTCTCAGATATTTTTCCTTTTTTGTTTCTCTAAAATTATATTCACCTTCTTACATTGTTTCTTAACTCAACTTTAACAAATAGATAACAGAGTAAAATAGAAAATAAATAAATAAATAAAAAAGAAGGGGAAAGAGAGGGGGGGTAGGGAAGGTTATCTAGTCCATGATATCATCCTGCATTCACCATCTGTCGGCCCTCAGGGTCCAAATTTCCCAGCATGTAGCTTATCTTCTGTAATTCTCATCTAATTTCCAGTGTTTTGCTATTATACTTGTGGTTCCTAGGAATATCTGGTTTGACAAAAATGTAGCTGATTTTGGTAGGCCTGGGATTGCTTACCCTAAAAAAGCTTCTTCCAGCTTTTGAGGGATGTTTATATCCTAAAATTTCTCTAGAGAGATGTAGGTTTAGTTTCAAATGTGCTTAGTATTGGGACAATTCCACAGCATGTGTTTTAGAGTTCCTGAAGTGCTACAGCCCCTGAAACAATTTCCCTCTAGTGACTGATTTGAAAGTTGAATTCTAGCTGGGGTAAGAAACTATCTCAAGATGGTTTTGCATTTATTTTCTTTCAGGGTTATAGTTAGGGATGAGTTTGTTGCATTTTTGCTAAATTTTCCCCATTGCTCATTGTTTATGGTAATATTAAGTCCAGCTTCCCACAATAATCTATATGATAATTTGTTTGGGGTGGCCTGATCATTTAAATGATTATAGACTATTGTGATTTTTTTCCTGCCATTTGAGTTGTACAAACAACATTGTTCAAAGGGTTTTTTCTAGCAAATGTATTTACTTTTGCAATATTTCCTAAGTTGGTGTTAATGAGCATCAGGTTAAGCCATTCTGTAAGTGGTAATTGATCATTTGTGCTAAATTCCACCGGGGCCAAGTTCAGTATACTTACAAAGTTAAATGTAGGAGAGTAAAATGCAGCTTTGCACACCCAAAGGGTACTTACATAACTAAGTACACTGAAGATAGCAGCCAGGTATAGAGTTTGACTTTTCTGGTAGAGACCACAGGAAGTAAAGCTCCAGGGTGGAATCACATGGTTGGGTGGGGTCTGAGCTCAAAGCTGAATCAGAGCACAATGAGAGAGAGAGAGAGATAGAGAGACTACATATCCCAGGCTGCTTTTCAACACAGGAACCCCAGAGTGTGATACAAATACATGACACAAATGTAGCAACTAACCTCTACTTTCTCCTGATTGGCAAAATGATTTATGAATGTAATACTAATCTTAGCAGATTTTCAGGGATGTCAACTAACAAAAGCTACAGCTTTCAAATTGAAAAAAAAAATCAGGGTGAGTTTGTAAATGTTTTCATACACTACTGATTCTACTCTATCAGATGCATTCATAATCCAGGACACTATATAAATAATATATCTATAAATGTACATGACATTTTCTAATAAACATATATACACATACAATTATGATTTGGGATAGGAAGGTTAGGAGGAATAGTAACTGGGGATCAGGCTTGGGACTCACAGGTAACTGGAGAGTGGTGGGTGTAATAACTTGAATATTCCTATTGCAGCATGAAACTTAAATATAACCATGCTTAGACTGAGGGTCCTCATTTTCTTCTGTACCAATGTGTATGTGCAAATGTGTTGTCTCTACAAATATAAACAGTTTAATCCGTTTTAAAGTTCTAAATGTCTTTTTTCACTTGGTTTGCAGTGCTTTAAATGATCATTTAGAGCAGCATTAAAAAAAATAATGATTTAATCTCCCATTAAATGTTTGTGTATCAGTGTACAGTATACTGCAATGCTCTTATTATTCATAGCTACTCCAATATTCAGAATAATTACATTGTAAAATAATAAGTATTGTACTACTTATAATATTCCTCTCAGTGGAATAAACATGTTTTCTTTGCTCTTCTTGAAATATTAAATATATCTCTTGTTATTTTACTCTAATACAAGTTGTTTCTCTGTAATATACTTCCTACTATATTCTCTCATTCTTTTGTGCCCATGTTTTGTACAGCTTGCCCTGGGCCTACAATCTGGTATCCCCTCTGTCTATAAGCAGAAACTGCTAGGACTCTAAACTGCTAGGACTGAGAACAAAACAAGCCTTCACATTTTAGATCAAATGCGCACATTCTGTGGCATAGTAACACAACAACCCCTTCACTATACTAAAGTGACTGTATACGTATTAGAAACAATAATAGTTATAGTAAAAACAATTATAACACATTTAGTTTAAAGGACTAGTTTGGTAAAATGTTTTGTTTACTGTTTTTTAAATAACGAAATATGGCCTTTACCTTTTGCAATTTTTATATTTATGTTTTTATTTTCTGCGTGATTCCATTTTGCTTTTTTTCCTGTTGCTGCCTTTTATTTTCTCAGGTGGGAGGGTCCTTGTAAACTAATGAACTTCCATTTAGTTCTGTTGAGAGCACTGGCACATTCCCAATATACAGAGAGACACTTCCTGTGTATTTAAAGTCTCCACCAACCGCAGGAACTTGATCTTCTGAAATCAAAATGATAGATTCCACAGCAGCATAAATGATAAATCAATATTATCCTTGTTTGACAGTATGTTCCCAGAATACCTAATCTGTTAGAAATAAGGCCTTCCATAGCATGCTTGGAGGCCGGGTTGTGTGATGAATCGGCAAACTAGCCAAACTGCATTGTTTATCGTGTTTTGAGCTGCGCCATAGCCATAAAATCAAATAAAAAATGCAAACATCACATTAATTGCCAGAATAAGGTCATAAAAGCGAATTTCTCCTGCCCAAATGCTGACTGTGTTGTAGATTCTTCTATTTAACATATAGGTCTAGTAATTTGGTGGATTGGTTAAAGTGTTTAGGAGACATGGTAAGTTGCTGAGAGTGAGAGTATTCTGGAGGTTTTGTTCCATCATATTTTACCATATTTGACTGTATATTTAATTTATACACATAGAATTATATACCCACATATATATATATATATATATATATATATATATATATATATATATATATATATATATATAGTAAGTAAATAGTACACATGTGTTCACATTTGAATGTCTAAAACAAG
Source organism: Discoglossus pictus (assembly GCA_027410445.1). NCBI lineage: Eukaryota > Metazoa > Chordata > Amphibia > Anura > Alytidae > Discoglossus > Discoglossus pictus. The sequence goes on along the minus strand of CM050165.1, from coordinate 69,377,260 downwards.
TTAAAAAGCCTGTTACTAGCTCAAAATTCAGAGAAGTTATTACACTGCCTTCTGGGAAGCTGAGCAGGGACATGCAAATGTGCCCACAAATGCCTCACTCTTCAATCCATAAACCATTTTAAACATGGCTTCCTTTAAGCTTATCCCTGCTTGCAAAGTCAAGGTTGGATTATACACAAGCTGGGAATCCTATCCACGTAAAGCTGTTTCAAGCTTACTGGCTATCATCAGCGTGGAGCGGGATCCCAGCTTGTGTTGTGGACCTTATGAGTAGGTAGTTCACCACAACAATCATTTAATATATGGTGGGCAAACAGTATATGTAAAGGTAGGCCACATTACACATACACCCCGTACACCCTACCCTATACCCTTACATTAAATGTCAGGAAGCTGAGGGAGGGAGATGTCAAGACCTGATTCTTCAATGGGGCTTGATAAGAAACTGGGTTAAACCTGCCCGAGCAGGACCGTGTAGTTCTTGTTACCTCTTCGTGCCATCCGTGACCACCCATATTCTCCACATAGCCTGGTCAAAGCATCTCCCATATAACATAAGTGTAAAAGACAACATATATTTTACATTTTAGCTGTTGATGTACAAAGCATAATCATTCAAAATCCAATTACCTGAAGAAGTCATTTTTTTTTCTTTTCTCTTACATTATACTCTTCCTGTTTGGTTTTCATATATATACACAAACTCCTAAAAAGTGTCATATAAATAAAAAAAATATTGTTATTATAGACTATTTCATCAAGATGTCTCACATTTTAGACACTTTGATAAATAGGCTGAAATAATGTATGGAGTAATACATTTCCACTTTTTAAATCAGTTGACAAATAAATCCAATATCGTACAATCTGGTTTCTAGTCAGACATTTTGGATTGGTGATAATAAAGTTCTTTAAATGATAAAATGTCATTTTTTTCTGTTGCTTCTCTGTTTGGTGTTTACCTTAAATTGTTATTGATAAGTTAAGTGTTTCATTTTAGATCATTTTTAATGGCTCTAAAGTTTAATTTGTAAGGTTTTATTTTTCTACATCTTAACCCACATAAAATGAACATGCACATTTACATTATAATTATACATTTTATTTATATAATGACTTTATATAGCGTTTTCACAAGTTGGTCAGAAGATAGAGGTCTGATCAATGATTATGTAAGCTAAATTTCATTAAGCATTGTGTGTAATTAATCACTTGATTTTGCTGGATGCTTTATAAACCTAACAGTGAATTTGTATGGACAGCTAGAGCTTAGCTTGTGTATCAGCAATTTTTTCTACAGAGGTAGCAGGTGAAATAAATGTTGCAGACACTTTCTCCTATTATTACAGAATTTTGTTCTAGTGTAAAGTCCCTGTACAGTAACAGTAGAAAACATAACTACTGTTGCAAGTGTAGGTAGAACATTGGGAGTTTTTGCAAGATTTATCACTCCCTCATTCATGCTACACTCTTACTTGTTCTGCCTTCCAGACATGATCAAAGTGTTGCCATTTTGCTTACACCTGTTGCCAGCTTTCCTGGCATCTCCCTATAGACAGCATTATTTCCTTAGGCTCTCCTACTATACTTGAATTGTTTCCTTATACAGTGCCTTGCAAAAGTATTCACCCCCTAACTTTTTACCTATTTTGTTACATTACAGCCTTAAGTTCAATGTTTTGTTAATCTGAATTTTATGTGATGGATCAGAACACAATGGTCTAAGTTAGTGAAGTGAAATGAGAAAAATGTATACATAAAACTATTTTTTAGAAATAGAAAACAAAATTGGAATGTGCGTATGTATTCACCCCCTTTGTTATGAAGCCCATAAAAAGCTCTGGTGCAACCAATCACCTCATGATTAGTGAAATGATGTCCACCTGTGTTCAATCTAAGTGTCACATGATCTGTCATTACATATACACACCTTTTTTGAAAGGCCCCAGAGGCTGCAACACCTAAGCAAGAGGCACCACTAACCAAACACTGCCATGAAGACCAATGAACTCTCCAAACAAGTAAAATACAATGTTGTTGAGAAGTACAAGTCAGGATTAGGTTATAAAAAAATATCCAAATATTTGATGACTAGCGAATTGCCAGTCAAAAAATGACGGGCATGAAATTGTAAGTTAGGGAATGCTGTTTGAGACATAATGGAAACCGTTTTTTACCCTGAGGACCTTCAGCGCTCATTGCAAGGCTTGCGTTGAGCACCTTCGGCACTCATCACATGCCTCACAATGATCGCTTTCGGCGCTCATTGCGAAGATCTTGGTTGTTGTATTTTTTTTTATCAGAGTCGCTTTTGCTGTCATTGTAAGGTCGGTGCTGATCTGCTTTTTGCGCTTTTTGCAAGGCTGTCCCCTTGGTGTAGTTTGTGTGCTATGAGCAGCGTTGGCGCTCGTTGTGAGGTGCACAGTGAATGTCTTTTGTGTTTATCGCGATATGTTTTTTTGTGTATATATATTTTTGTATGCTAATGAAGTAATTAATAAATTAATAAAATAATCTACTTTACCTATTTGTAAGTAATATATGCAGGAAGCATTGTGCTGAAGAGCTGACAATCTGTTTTGATGTTCCTGCAGCATACAATGTAGGTTTGGAGTGTTGTGGAGCTGAGGTGTCAGCAATGTGCTCAGTGTGTAGTGTAAATAGGCTGCGTCCTTGCTAAAAGTTTATCTTGTAACTCGTACGGGTTTTTTGAAAAGATGTATGTGCTTGGTGGTGTTTTGCGGCTTTAGGGTCGTGTAGCCTTGTTTTCGTTTTTTTCTGCGGCCATTTTTTCTCTCGCATAGGGGATTTTCGTGTGTCTAAACTCGGTAATTTTGACTTAAATTGAGGTGTCAGTTCACATGCAGAGGTACTGGGTGCCCCCTTGCTATGGGTAAGCTTTTTATGTCATTTTTCTGTGTATGTATTGTTTTTTTAATGTTTTCAGCTGCGCGCGGTTCGGCCGTTAAGGTTGTATTTTTGTGCGTTTTTTTCGAAGTCCCGCGGCTCGTATTTTTTTCATGTAGGTCTGTAATATTTTCGTTGTAAGTCCCGCAGCTCGTATTTTGTTGTGTAAGTCCGTATTTACTCATTGAGTGTTTTGTGTTTTTGTTCCAAGTCCCGCTTGTGTTTGTAACCGATTGTGAGGCGGCGTAGAGCCTCCACCTCCGCAAATGCGGCCCCTTGGTTCGCGAGGGTCCGCATTTGCAGCCTGAACTGCGTCCCTTGCTTCGCATGGGACGCAGTTCTTGCGAGCTCGCTTTGCGAGCTCGCAAGGCGTGATGACAATTCGTAGTTTGACAACTATTATATGTGATCCCCAGGAGCACCATCAAATCTATCATAACCAAATGGAAAGAACATGGCACAACAGCAAACCTGCCAAGAGACGGCCGCCCACCAAAACTCCCGGACCGGGCAAGGAGGGCATTAATCGGAGAGGCAGCACAGAGACCTAATGTAACCCTGGAGGAGCTGCAGAGTTCCACAGCAGAGACTGAAGTATCTGTACATAGGACGACAATAAGCCGTACGCTCCATAGAGTTGGGCTTTATGGAAGAGTGGCCAGAATAAAGCCATTACTTTCAGCAAAAAACAAAATGGCACATTTTGAGTTTGCGAAAAGGCATGTTGGAGACTCCCAAAATGTATGGAGGAAGGTGCTCTGGTCTGATGAGACTAAACTTTAACTTTTCGGCTATCAAAGATAACGCTATGTATGGCGCAAACCCAACACATAACATCACCCAAAGAACACCATCCCCACAGTGAAACATGGTGGTGGCAGCATCATGCTGTGGGGATGTTTTTCAGCCGCCGGGACTGGGAAACTGGTCAGAGTTGAGGGAAAGATGGATGGTGCTAAATACAGTGATATTCTTGAGCAAAACCTTTACCACTCTGTGCATGATTTGAGGTTAGGATGGAGGTTCACCTTCCAGCAGGACAATGACCCCAAACACACTGCTAAGGCAACACTTGAGTGGTTTAAGTGGAAACATGTAAATGTGTTGGAATGGCCTAGTCAAAGCCCAAACCTAAATCCAATAGAAACTCTGTGGTCAGACTTAAAGATTGCTGGTCACAAGCGCAAGCGATCCAACTTGAAGGAGCTGGAGCAGTTTTGCAAGGAGGAATGGGTAAAAATCCCAGTGGTAAAATGTGGCAAGCTCCTAGAGATTTATTCAAAGTGACTTTGAGCTGTGATTGCCGCAAAAGGTGGCTCTACAAAGTATTACATTTAGGGGGTAAATAGTATTGCGCATTTACTTTTTCTGTTATTTTGTCCTATTTGTTGTTTGCTTCACAATAAAAAATAAAAAAAGCATTTTTAAAGTTGTGGGCATGTTCTGTAAATTAAATGATGCCAATCCTCAAACAATCCATGTTAATTCCAGGTTGTGAGGCAACAAAACACGAAAAATGCCAAGGGGGGTGAATACTTTTGCAAGGCACTGTATCACCTGGTTCACCACAGCACTTTCAACAGATCCCATACAATAATACATGTGGATTATGCTGGCATTAGCAAACTCAATGTATTTTTCTTTCAAAGTATGGGCATGGGAGATGTGCATTAATTATGTTTAAAAAAAACATCTGATGATTTCCAGAAATAATGCTAACTAATAACTAAACATCTCAGAAATGAGAAGCTAATTTTTCTGTCTTTGATAGCTTAAGCCTGAGTCTTTAGCATTTCTCCCCTAAGAAAGTTAAGGGTGAAAGCTGAAGTACCTTATTACCAATCAAAATTCTTAAAATGTATTTTTGGGGTTCAATACCTGGTAAAACACTCCCCAGAGGACATAAATTATAATTTTCATTTTTAGTCTACCAACATACTTTTATGTGTGCACAAGCGGAAATAAGAAACAAAGTTTTCCCTATCTTCCTATTTAAATTAGTTTTTATTGTAGCAAGAAGGTTGGAAACACACACTAACGGCCACATTAAATTACCTCTACGTGTTAAAGCATAGCCCGTAAGGTAGCCCGCAAGACTCACGGCTATTAAATTGGCCTCTTAACGCTACCCGCAGAAGACTTGCGGGTTAGGTGTGAGAAAGGCAGAAAAAAGCCTACGGGACAAAGAACGTGGAAATTCAGAGCCATAATCCTTTGTTCTTTCAAGCCTGTAACTGTTACATACCAATTGCGCTATTAAATTGCGACAAAATCACTGGCGTTCAACCCGTAATTTGCAAATGGAGCCAAGAAGCCAACGAGTGCTAGAGAGGGTAAAGTACAATCTGTTGCACTGTAAATGCAAATATCACCACACTACTGTACTTTTATTAAAAGGGAAAGTGATGTTAGGTCTTAGAATTAATAACACAACATTCTCAAGCCTGCAAACCGGCCCCAAAAAATACTTTATTTAATGTTTGTGTAATATGGATCCCTGCAATCAATGTGGTAATACATATACTGTAACTCAAATGTGATAGAATATCATATTTACGGCTTTATCAATACTGCATTGTAACTGGAATGTGGTCCAATTGTAATTCGTAATTAAAACCCGTAGGGCATTGAAAACACCACCTCCATTTTTCAGTGACGTAATTCTGATGATCTCTTTTGCTCTTGGCTCCATCCCAACTCGTAACTACAAGTTAGACTAATTGATCCCGTTCACGGCCGCACATCCAACAAGCGAGAAATGGTTTACGGGTTTGCCTCTCTAGCCCATAACTCGCAGAATGTTCTAATTTAATAGCCCCATAAATCCTCAACTTTTCAAGCTTGCAGCGGTTGCGGGTTGAACGTTGCACTTACGAGCTTCAAATTTAATGTAGCTGAAAGTTTACTCACACCACAAAGCTGAATAACTGTGTTTTAACATATACTGATATAATACAAGTGAAGTGATCACCTTAAAACTGATGTTCTATTATTTTTTATGTTTGAATATTAGTTATAATGAAGGCATGCACCAGTACCAGATATTGTTTTGATACAAGTTTGGGAAAGTCATATATTTATAGTGAAAGGTTAGAGGGGATGTGACAAGAGAATTGTATTTTGTATATAAAAGGGACATGAGGTCCTTCAGAGGGTAAGGCTTGGAAAAATGTATAGTTTAATTTGGACTCACAGACGTGTTCCTAACCATGTAAAAAACAATAATTCAGTGCCAACATAAGACAAATTGCTTCCTTCAGTTAATAAAAAGCCATCTCATTACTTCATTCCATCAATAAAATGAATCAATCCACATGCCAACTTCTTTACTAAAAGATAAGTGTGTATATATTTAAATGGACATTGTAACATTTATTTTCAATATGAATATAAAGTTGATTAATCATATATTTACCCCAATAAGGTTTTAAATAACTAGTAGCATTTTATTTTCAGTATCTCTGCTCTCCTACTGTGTCATAAAATATAAGAATTCTTAATTTTTATTATAACTACTGTACTTTACCTTGAGATTTTAAAGAGCTTCTATTGCTGTGTACCTTTTCTGTCATAACCAAGTAGGAAATCTCTGGTAGCACAGTTATAAAAGAGTCTTAAGCATAGCGTTATTACTTCACTGTATTACTTGCTGTATTGCTTTAAAGGAGCATGACAAAAAAGAAAATAATGTATGAGATACAATATAACTGAAGGTAATATGTAGTACATTATCAGGTCAATGTTATTAAAAAATATACCTTCTTAAAACAACTTACTGTATATACTCGAGTATAAGACGAGTTTTTCAGCCCTTTTTTTAAGGCAAAAAAGGGCCCCCTTGGCTTATACTCGAGTCACTCTCCCCCACCGTATCTCTCTAACCCCCCCGTGTGTCTCTAACCCCCCTGTGTGTCTCTAACCCCCCCGTGTGTCTCTAACCCCCCTGTGTGACTCTAACCCCCTGTGTGTCTCTCTACCCCCCTGTGTCTCTTTCCCTCCCCCTCTTCAACCTAAACCCCCCTCAACTCCCTCCTCCACCTAAACCGCCCTAAATACCTCCCCCTCTCCCCTTACTTACCTGCTTGTGCTCCGGCCTCCGCTCCTTGACCCGGCGCGGGCGCACATGTGACGTGACATGCGCGCCGCGGGTGGGTTGAGGAGAGAGGATGAGGATGGGGGGGTTGAGGAGGGGGGTTGAGGATGGGGGGGTTAAGGAGGGGGGTTGAGGATGGGGCGGTTGAGGAGGGGGTTAACGATGAGGAGGGAGGTTGAGGAGAGAGTTGAGGATGAGGAGGGAGGTTGAGGATGAGGAGGGAGGTTGAGGATGAGGAGGGAGGTTAAGGATGAGGAGGGAGGTTGAGGAGTGGGGTTGAGGAAGGTGATAAGGGGGGGGGAGAAGAGACACAGGGAAGGGAGAGGTTGGAAGAGACACAGGGAAGGGAGAGGGGAGAAGAGACACAGAGAGATAGGGGGACACAGAGGGCACAAGAGGGACATCAAAAACTTACTCGCCATCAAAAACTATGATTTTACTAACAGATATGAGTGCTAATGCATCCTCTATAGCCTGCTTTAACCTGTAATCCAGCTTCTCAGTTCATCGTGAAATTTATTAACGTAGCTCTTCCCCTATAATACCTAGTTCATAGTGGCTCATCATGAGTTATCGCAAACAGGTTGTATAATGGTCTTGTTATGGGCATAAACATTTATAGTAAAAATCAAATGGTTATAAATTGAACCCTGGAAATGTTGAGCAGTGTGGTGTCAAATACTCCATTCTGATTATCTGAAATAAGATTGACACATATTTCAGCCAATCAGAATCAACAAAAAAACTCTATTTAGGACGGAAAGAAAGCCAAAGGCCATTATTCAGCACAGGAACTCCACCTATTAGGTGCTCCATTAGCAGTAGCATTTTTTTTTAGAGTGGTGTTATTTTTAAGGAGGAAGTCCATTTTAATGGGCCAGAAGATTATGATCATGGAAGATTGAAGAGGACAGGATTCTTCAATCAAAATGGATTGCCCGCTTATCCAGGGCAGAAGAATGAGGACCAGGGCCTCGTTGATCATCACTGGAGGACATCAGGGTATATAAATATACCTTTCCCCCCATACAGGTTTAGGTATGTTTTTTATTTTAAATAATGTACTCCAGTACTTGCACACAGGGGTGCGTAAAGAAGTTATATTTCTGTTGCCATGGTATAGGGGTTGCCATGGTATGGCCAAGTCGATTGCCTAGAGGTTTCCCAACTCATAGCTGATATTGGAGGGGATTCCCAGGGATCTCGGGGTTCATAATGGATAGGGGTACTAAGGGGAAATCCGAGGGCTCATAGAGATGGTGGTATTAACCTCTTAATTGTTTTAATATTATGAGGAATTAATCCTGAAATCTGACACAAGGTGTTAGGTTTATACTAGTGTCAGATTTAACACAGATTTGCTTCTCAAGAGGCACATTTGTTGTACATATATAGGTGGGTGACAGTACACATAGGATTTGTTTAACATTCTCAGTATTCCTAAGGACTTACAAACACTCATAGTTTAAGGAGTATCTCTCAGCTAGAAGAATGTGACAGACTTTTGGAAAGCATCATTGGAACAGCTACACGTGTGCTGAGATTTTAGGTATTTTACCAGAAATCTACATCTAGTTGTCGTAGGGTTTGTTTTGATGTGTGAAATGATAGTTCATAGTGGATTTACAGGTAAAGCTTAGACATAGTCTTTATTATAATGTAAAAGAAAAAGCCTTTGCCTGATTGAATTAACCTTAAATAAATGAGACATGTATCCCCTAGGCAAATCACATCTTATATAATTTAAAACTACATGTTGTAATATACATTAAATATTTTTTGTGCCAAATCTAATAATAGTCTAACATTTCCAGGGGCAAAAAACATTATGTGCAACTTGTTAGCTGCAAATAAATAACAAAAAGCAGCAATCTGTACACATTTCTTATTTCATTGCTATTCATGCTATATAAAAAAGTGTACATTTAAAGCACATTGCAGATTTAAAATCCCACATGCAGAGTTTCTTTTTATTTATGTGCATGGTAAAATGGAAAATGGTAAATCTGAAAGTATATATATATAAAATCAATGTATGTAGAAAACATTTCACAGTCACAAACATTGCCATAAAATATACATTTTTCTTATACACTGCTGAAATATTAAAACATTATTACCTAGAGGAACATTATTTTAGCACAAGAAGGCACTGATGGCTTGTTTTTATATGTATGAGATCCAAACACAACTGTGCAGAGGATATCACATGATGCCTTTTATTGAGTCCCAGCTGAGAATATATTTTAGAACAAGATGAATGTTGTAAGCTACATCATAACAATGAATTATTGCTTCTCAGCTGAGGTACAGCAATATTTTGGAGACACTGTGGATTCACTGGTACACCAATAAAATCTGATATAGCCATACCAATATAAGTAAACCCAGGCACATTTTTTACTTAATAGAGAGATGTAGAAACTAATAACAGTGAACAGCTAAGCCATTTGGGTAGCATATAAACAGGATACACAATTTGTATTTTATAGTATGCTTCTGATCTTAAAGTGTCGCTGTAATGCTAAAACATCCCTCTAAAACTGTCGTCTTCAGTTAAAAAATACTTTTATTTTTTTTTGTTTTATGTTTTGTTTTTTAACAAAAAGGTATGGTGTGGTGTATAATATATATATCTTACTAAGGAAGAGAACCACTGCCTTGATCTAGGCCAGTAGTTCTCAATTCTCTCCTCTGAGAATCATTAGTAGCCTACTATGGGCCTAATTCAAATGTGATTTGGCCAATTGAATAGGGCTCTATAGATGCACAGAGCATGTTTTTTGTACAGAAGTGAACTTCTATACAAAAGCAAGGTCTTCACTAACTAAAAACGTCTATAAAAAAATATGCTCTGTGCTTATATAGAGCCCTATTGAATTGACCAAATCACATTTAAATGAGGCCCTATTTATGTATATCATTGTGTAGTCAGAGGTGGAGCAACTAGAGGCTCCAGAAATGCTGAATACCAATGACATATATAGACATATTCATTCTGTTCCTGAAATCTTGGCCTGTTTGGTATTCCCTGAGGAGAGATTTGGGATCTAATACTTTAAGCTAATAAATTACATTTTGCAATACACTACACTATTTCTATTACAATATAAGCCAAGAGGTAAATCTATGTATATAAAAAATAGCACTATTTATAATTATGGGAATAGGCACTTTTGAAGGCCTCAGGTTGTAGTGTGGGATAGTTGGAATTTCAGTGGGTGGAGAGCAGAGAAATGCCTTGGTGAATACTGTGATGGTGATCATGGTTGTCTACTATGGGACGTAAAGCTTCCTCAATACTTTGAAGGGCCGTGATGAATGTTTGAGTAGCTTCCCAGCCAATTGAGACTCAATGTGACGGCTTGGTTCCCCCTCTGTGTTAGATGCACTAAGGACAGAATTTTAAAGAACTTTGGGAGAACTAATTCAGTAGCTTTGACTAATTTCAAAAATAGAGAAAAGCTGAAAAAACAAGTAAGCATTAATATATATATATATATATATATATATATATATATATATATATATATATATATATATATATATATCCATGCTGATGTAAGCCAGTAAGCTTGTGTAATACAGCAGGCGTAAGCTTAAAGGAAGCCAAGTTTGAAAATGGATTGAAGAGCGATGCATTTGTTGGCACATTTGCATGTCACAGCTCAGCTTCCCAGAATTCAGTGTAATAACTGTTTTTCTCAGAATACTGAGCTGGAAGCAGGTTTTTTAACTTGTTTTAGACATTCAAATGTGAACAGAGATGTACTATTTATTTACTATGGAGGGCTTCTATCGCTCTTTTGTCCACCATATATTACATTTAAATATAAATATATATATATATATATATATATATATATATATATATATATATATATATATATATATATCGTATATACTCGAGTATAAACCGAGTTTTTCAGCCCTCTTTTTAAGGCTGAAAAGGGCCCCCTCGGCTTATACTCGAGTCACTCCCCCCCCCCTCCCCCCGTGTCTCCCTAACCCCCCTGTGTCTCTTTCCCTCCCCCTCCCTTATCATCATCCTCAACCGCCCCTCCTCATCCTAAACCTCCCCTCCTCATCCTAAACCCCCCTCCTCACTTTACCCTTCTAAATACCTCCCCCTCTCCCTTTCCCCTCACTTGCCTCCATCTGCTGTTGCTCCTCTGTTCCTCCGCACTCCTTCCATCTATTTCGGGACCCGGCATATGCTAATGACGCGACGTAACATGTGCGCCACATCATTAGCATTGGCCGGGTCAAGACGCAGCACGGAGGAGTGGAGGAGCAGCTTCAAATGGAGGTAAGTGAGGGGAAAGGTAGAGGGGGAGGTATTTAGAGGGGTAAAGTGAGGAGGGGGTTTTAGGATGAGGAGGGGAGTTTAGGATGGGGGGGTTGAGGATAAGGATGGGGGAGGTTGAGGATGAGGATGGGGGGTTGAGGATGAGGAGGGGGGTTGAGGATGGGGAGCTGAGGATGAGAATGGGGCGGTTGCGGATGAGGATGGGGGGTTGAGGTGAGAAGTTGAGGAGGGAGTTTGAGGAGGGGGGTTTAGGAGGGGGTTTAGGATAATGAGGTTGGGTTGAGGATGGGGGGTTGAGGATGAGGAAGGGGTTGAGTATGGAGGGCTTGAAGGATGGGGGGTTGAGGGTGAGGATGGGGGGGTTCAGGTTGAGGGGGGGTTGAGGTTGAGGAGGGGGGTTGAGGATGAGGATGGGGGGGTTGAGGTTGAGGAGGGGGGCTGAGGAGAGAGGTTGAGGAAGGTGGTTGATGAGGAAGGTTGAGGAGGGAGGTTGAGGAGGGGGGTTGAGGATGGGGGGGTTGAGGATGAGGAGGGGGGCTGAGGAGAGAGGTTGAGGAAGGGGGTTGAGGAGGAAGGTTGAGGAGGGGGGTTGAGGAGGGGGGTTAGGATGAGGAGGGGGGTTGAGGATGGGGGGTGAGGATGAGGATGGGGGGTTGAGGTTGAGAAAGGGGGTTGAGATTGAGGAGGGGGGTTGAGGAGGGAGGTTGAGGAGGGGGGTTGTGGAGGGAGGTTGAGGAGGGGGCTTTAGGATGAGGAGGGGTGTTGAGGATAGGGGTTGAGGATGAGGATGGGGGTTGAGGTTGAGGAGGGGGGTTGAGGTAGAGCAGGGGGGTTGAGGAGGGGGGTTGAGGAGGTAGGTTGAGGAGGGGGTTGAGGAGGGGAGTTAAGGAGGGGGGTTGAGGAGGGGTTTGAGAAGGGCGGCTGGTTCCTTATTGAGAGCCTCTCTACCCCTCTACCTCTCCCACCCTCTACTTGATGGGAGAGGCTTATTGCGAGCCCCTCCTCCCCCCCTCTACTTTACTGGCCTTGCGATGAGCTCCTTCAGCCCTCATCACGGCCTCGCAATGATCGGCTTTGGCGCTCATTGTGAGCCTCTCCAGCCCTCTACTTTCTCTCCCTTCCCTGTGTCTCTTCCCCCCTCTCCCTCCCTGTGTCTATTTCCCCACTCTCCCTCCCTTGTTTCTCCTTCCCCTCCCTCTCCCTCCACTGTCTCTCTTCCCCCTCCTCTTTGTCTCCTTCCCCCCTCTCCCTCCCCTGTGTCTCTCCCACCCCTCCTCCATCCCCTGTGTCTCTTCACTCTCCTCCCTCCTCTGCTGTGTATCTTCCTCCCTCCTCCCTCTCCTGTCTCTTCCCCCCTCCTCCCTCCCCTGTGTCTCTTCCCCATTCCCCCTCATCTCTTCCCCCCTTCCCCCTCTTCTCTTCCCCCCCTCCGCTGTGTCTCATGCCCTGTGTCTATTTCTCCCCTCCTCTACCTCCCCTGTTTCTCTTCCTCCCCTCCCTCCCCTGTGTCTCTCTTCCCCCCTCCTCTCTCTCCCCTGTGTGTCTCTTCCACCCTCTTCTCCCCCCCTGTGTCTCTCGTCCACCCTCCTCTTCCCCCATGTGTCTCTCTTCCCCTCCCTCTCCTGTGCCTCTCTTCCCCTGCCTCCCCAGTGCCTCTCTTCCCCCTTCCCTGTGTCTCTCTCCCCCCCCCTCCTCTCCCATCACTGTGTCTCTCTTCCCCTCCCCTGTATCTCTCTTCCCCTCTCCCTTGTGTCTCTCTTCCCACCTCCTCTTGTGTCTCTATTCCCCTCCTCTTCTCCCTTTGTGTCTCTCTTCCCCCCTCCTCTCCCTTGTGTCTCTCTTCCCCCACTCCTCTCCCTCCCGTGTCTCTCCCCCACTTCTCCCTCACCTTAACGCTGCGGGCGCGCTCACGATTATGCATCCGTTTTTGCTTGCACGAGCATGCGTTGGTGCCCAACTGCCCGCGCTTGCGTCCGGCACGCTCATGCACGGAGCAGAGAGCCGGAGCAGAGAGCAGGGAGGGCCGCAGGGCTGATGTGGCGCAATGAGCGCCTACGGCACTCATCGCAAGCATCAGTGGGGCAGTGGGAGCCATGGCAGGGGGGGTTGTGAAACTGCGAGTTGTCGTCAGTTGCAGCCCTCGCAGTTTAACAACTATTATATGTGATGTTGCTAAATTAGGCATTAATCATTAATTTAACTAGGAATGTTTTTCCTCATACCTCTGAGATCTAATGTATGTAGTTATAGCTAAATATCAGTAATTCACAGCATACTTGCTGTATTACTGTTCAAAGCTACTTGTTGCAGATTATCATATTATATATAGTGTATGGACATATTTAAAACATTGAATATAGATTTAGCAGCATTTGGATTGCGCATTATTTAATGTCTATTATAGGGATGCACTATCATAGTTCTTTATCCTACTGAACAAGTACAAAATTAACCCTTTGTATATGCATCACAGGAGAAGTAACCAGGAATTCTTTGATATTATGGGTTACAGCCATATAGGGAGAAATATAAGGCCAAGACTTTGCTCTCATGTCATAACTCACTGAAATTAATAAAAAGTATGTACCCTCAATCAATAGAACATTTATGACAGAGAAATATGTAAGTATCAAAATAAGCATGAACGACTCTAATTATAAGGCTCAAATGATAAAACAAGCCTAATGATACCATTCTCACAAACTAAGTAAGAGCCAGGTAAACAGTAAGCGAAACCATTTTATAGGGATGCACTATCATAGTTCTTTATCCTATAGAATATTGATTTTGTTCCTCATTGAAAATGGCCATTGCCACAGGCAGGTATACTTTCTGATCCATTATGGTACCATCCCCTACCACCACTACCATTAGAGGCTCTCCACCGTGTTGCATACCAACCTCCTTTGATTTTAAAATATTTTGTTTTCTATTGTTTCTTAGATTACATAGTTACATAATAATTGAGGTTGAAAAAAGACTTTCAGTCCATCAAGTTCAACCTTTTAAGATCTATGATCTGCAATATGCAGATTAGTTATTAATTAATTATTAATAGTATAGTATTAAAGGATGAATAAAGAGTTAGTCCATCAAGTTCAACCTTTTTAGATCTCTCTTGATCTTTTTAATATGTGGACTATTTGTTATTAATTGTTAATTGATCCAGAGGAAGGCAAACAGAAAAAACAACTTTGAAACTTTACCAATTGTCTCATAAGGGGAAAAAAAGCAAAATTTGTTCCTGACCCCAGAAACTGGCGATCAAATTTCTCCCTGGATCAATATTCCTTCGCTAGTTATCTAGGATAACCTTGAATGCCCTCTTTATTCAAAAATATATCTAACCCCTTTTTTAAGTTATCTATCGAATTCGCTGTCACCACCTCCTTTGGTAGAGAATTCCACAGTTTAACCACCCTAACTGTGAAGAACCCTTTTCTTTGTTTAAGGTGAAATCTTTTTTCCTCTAACCTCAAAGGATGTCCTCTTGTCAGTTGAAAATCTCTTGCTCCAAAAAGTTCACTTGACAAAGCCTTAAATTGACCCTTGATGTACTTAAATAAGGTAATCGTATCCCCTCGTAGATGCCTTTTTTCAATCGAAAGTTTAATTCAGTTAGTCTTTCTTCATACCTTAACCCCTCCATTCCCCTTAGTTTTGTTGCCCTTCTCTGTACTTTTTCCAGCTCTAAAATGTCCTTTTTATGAAGTGGTGCCCAAAATTGTACTCCATATTCCAAATGAGGGCATACTAGGGATTTGTATAGTGGTAGAATTATATTTGCTTCCCTTGCTTCTATACCCTTCTTAATACATGCTAAAATTTTACTTGCCTTTGCAGCTGCTGCTTGGCATTGAGCAATGCTACCTAGGTGGTTGTCCACTAGTACTCCCAAATCCCTTTCAATATCTGATACCCCTAGAATTGCTCCATTAAGATTATACATTGCATGGCTATTTTTCCTTCCCAAATGCATAACCTTACATTTATTTGTATTAGATCTCCTCTGCCATTTAGCCACCCATTTCTCTAATTTATGCAAATCCCTTTGTAGGGAAAGTACATCATTATCTGATTTAATTACCTTGCACAACTTAGTGTCATCATCAAAATTGGAGACACTACTTTCAAGTCCTACTTCTATGTCATTAATAAATATGTTAAAAAGGAGAGGACCTAATACTGAACCTTGAGGAACCCCACTTACCACATTAGTCCAATCAGAGTATGTTCCATTTACAACAACCCTTTGCTTCCTGTCTTTTAGCCAGCTCTCAATCCATGAGCAGATATTAACTGCAATTGCTGTATCCCTTAGTTTGCTCAAAAGTCTCACATGAGGCACTGTATCAAAAGCCTTTGCAAAATCCAAAAAGACTACATCCACTGAGTTGCCCTGATCCAAGTTCCTACTAACCTCCTCATAGAAACTAATTAGATTGGTCTGACATGCATGCTACCTATGATATTGTTCAAATAGACATGTATTCTGTCCCTTATTAACCCTTCTAAAAGCTTCCCAACTACAGATGTGAGGCTCACTGGTCTATAATTCCACGGATTTGCTCTTGCTCCCTTCTTAAATATAGGTGTCACCTCTGCTTTTCTCTAGTCATCTGGTAGAGACCCTGTAGTGAGTGAGTCTTGAAAGATTAGATATAATGGTTTGGCTATTACAGAACCCATCTCCCACAGTACCCTTGGATGTATTCCATCAGGACCTGGGGCTTTATTAACATTTATTTTCTCCAATCTCTTTTGGATTTCTTCCTGCGTTAACCAATTATTTAGTGATGGTAGTGTAGCCTCATAACCACTGGTACCTCCCTTGTGTATACCGACAAAAAGAACCTATTTAGCTCATCTGCCTTTTCCTGGTCACTAATTATCAGATGGCCTGTGTCACATTGTAATGCTCCTATAGCTACCTTCCTCGCCTTCTTCCCATTAATATATTTAAAAAATATTTTAGGGTTAGTCTTACTTTCCTTTGCAACTGACTTCTCATTTTCTATTTTAGTTAGTCTAATAGCCCTTTTGCAAGCCTTGTTGATTTCCTTATAGTCACATAAAGCTGCCTCTGTTCCCTCCTTCTTGTATAATTTAAATGAATGTTTCTTTTTCCTTATCATGATCTTTAAGTCATTGTTAAGCCACATTCTTATATATTTTATGATTAAAAGTTATATTTTAATTACATTGCTCATAAGGTAGTTGTGTCAGTTGTAATGTTATTGATATATTCATTATAGTCAGCTATCATTTGGATGGTTTGGCCATGTTTGTGATGTCCCATACATCCTAGGGCCATTCTATGAGCTGATTGGGCTCTTTCATGTAGGTCCCATTTGATTGATTCTTGAGATTTCACAGTACTCCTTATTTATTTGAGACTTATACAGTTTTCTATTAATACTGAGCTTTATATTTAGTTTCCTTTTTTCTTACTTTTTTTTCTTTTGATATACTATTATCAACTATGGAGCTCAATATTGTGTGTGTTACAGTATATTTGTTCCGACATAATTCTTTGTTCACACGCATATATATATATATATATATATATATATATATATATATATATATATATATATATATATATATAGATAGATAGATAGATATATACAAATCTTTTAAGAAGACAATCAATAGTGTAATAACTAAGTTACTAAGTACTAAATAAAGTATGTGATTATTTTCTCCATTAGTAAATAACATTGGGATAGTTCGCTAAAAATTCTCCCTTTAGTACATATAGTCCATAGCCTTATCCCTACGGCAATCACTAGTAAAACATCATGTTAAGGACGCATTCAGTTTTAGAATATTACAATGTTACTTTTCAGATATTTTGTAGAGAAATATTTTTATACATTATTTTTAGCTATTAAAAGAGTAGTCATAGGCATGTTGCCATTTTCTTTGTATCATAATGATATAATTTTAAGAAAACATAACAATACACACTCAAAAATTCAAAATTATACAAAGATGATTAAGTGCAATTGTGTACTCCAAGAAATGTAAAACAAATTTGATCACCCTGTGAACAGAAAATCAGAAACGTAATAATGGTAGCTACAAAGAACAAACATATGGAATAGAGTAATATATATTAATATTTTAGGTAAATATTATGTAGTTCTTAATTACTCAAAAGCCAATAACAGGATAGAAGCACCTTTTATAACACACTACAACATTCCACCTACAATGTGTATCACGTCAAAGCCACAGCAGAGAGCAATCTATATAAATTTGCATAACTTTAACATATTTCAATATTCTGTAGCACATGATGAATATAAATGTAATACTTTTAAATGTTAAACAGCTGAGGATGTGCTCAACATATTAATTTGTTCTCTTCTTATCTCATCCTACATGAAGTTTTGGATCATATACTGTATGACATTACCCAACTGGTGTCAAAAATATTCATGTGAGTTTGAGTTAACACTTTGAACCTTTATTAAATAAATACAACAGCAGATTATATTAAAGTGGCACTGGTATGAAAAGGTATACAGAATGTTCTTTGTTTCACTCCATGATCAAGGTTTCACATCACTGTAAATAATTTTTTAGCACTCTGTTGTGTGTGTGTAATCTAATAAATCTAAACTAGGGGTGTGCAATATTTGAAAAACAGGGTGCCAAGTTTGTATTTATTTACTCTTATTTAAGGTATTGAGTGCCAGAAATTAAAAACCTTAATTAAAGAGAGATTAGAATGTGTTTTCACATTTAGGCTAATTCTTGCATTTAGTTTTCCTTATTGGGGTTTGCATACTTCAAGCTGCAAGGAGATGAACCCCTATTTCATCTCTTTAAAGAAGTGTATCACCTTCCACACTCATCACCTCTCTCCCTCCTGTACCACACAAAATACCTTTAGGTTGTAAGCCTGCGAGTTTTAATCCTGCAAGGTGCTTTGGGGAAAGCACCATGGACAATGAATTCCAAGCTCAAAGACAGAGCCCTCCTTGCTTTGCTATGTGTTCATTTGTATTTATCTTTGCCTGGAACTTATTTTATGTACAGCGCTATGGAATATGTTGGCGCGTTATAAATAAACAATAATAATAATATTAATAATATCCCAATAAGCAAAATTTGATTACATTCATATGTTTTATATATTTAATCAGATTACACATTCCATTTTGGCCAGTACCTATTCCCCCAACTTATCGGATTCCATAAATAAATTGTCATTCACTACTATATCATCATTAATAACATGCTCCCACATCTCTTCTCCATTCAGATGAAGCCACACTTATCATTTTCCATGTTCATATTTCTCTAATTAACCATAGTTATATCCCTATCTCATTAAACAACCTTCAGTACTTACCAGTCTCGTAAAATGACCTATATTACATTCTCATTTCATTTAACATATCTCATCGCACCATATTCATATAGTGGACCTTAAAATCAAAATTCATTCTGTGCTACTGTCATAACTTGCTGACAAATGCATTCGATTGTACTAAAAACACACAGCTAAAAAGTACATACATTGCACTGATAAAATGGGTAAATTCATCAAAATATGATTTGGATCAAACTTGTTCTAGTAGTCCTAATTGAAGGTGGTGTTAATTCCTCAGATTTTATCTGCTGGTATTCAAAAAGAAAGATGTATAAGAAGCTTTAAAGGAAGTGCAAGGAATACTATGAGTGGATGGGACAATGGCAGAAGAATGAGAAACATGGACGATAACGAGAACTTGCCCCTTGAAACCTTTAAGGGGAACTACGAGCATAATTAACCAGAAAAAAAGTTATACAGCAAGGAGTCTGCTTCTGGGCCAGCAAGGGGAAAGTGCGTGATTATCTATTTCAATCTCATCCAATTGTCTTAACAAAGGCTCTCTGTCCCCCCTCCCCATCTTACAGAATTTTCAAAAATGCTGACTTTCTTATAAACTGTTCATGGCTTACACAGATGCTAATATTCTTACTTTTGTATGTACTTTCTTAAATCTAGAAAAGGAGTAACCTTCTATGTGAGGGTAATATTTCCAATATCATCAAATTATATAATTTATGGAAAAAATCAATTAGTGAGTGTAAATAAACATATATTTCAGAAAAAAAGGATAGACACTCCACTTGATTGTTAAACCCTTCTCTATTAGTTTAAGGAAGATACAATCATAATAATTAAAAATGAATTTATTATCAATGTTAAAATTAACAACGGCACTTAAAATACTTAAAACATATTCATCTTATATAGTTCCACCATATCGTCCATAAGTTAGAAAATGTGGTAATTGCACTGGATAATAGAGATATAGATATCTAATGTGGAAAACAATATGATATGTACAAATATACAATTACTCATCCAAAAGCATTGAATTTATAAAACTGACTGATATATGGTCCTATTAAAATAATATAAATTGCTATGTGTTGACTATTAGAAAATAGATAAAGTGCTTGCTAAGTAATTGGAAAAATCCAATTATATGTGAAAGTGTATATACAAGAATCAGTCAATTTGTTTCACAAACTCCATGTGATTGCACAGCATTAAACATCAGTACATATCAATTTATAAAAATAACCTTATTATAAGTGCATAGTATATACATAATTCGCTATATGATTTCCACAAAAACAATTACAATTGGTAGACAATAAATATGTCCCTTTCTATTTTTTGTCCAAATTGATGAACAGTTATAATCAATGTATCACTGTAAAGATTCTTTGCAAATGTCATAAAGTTACTTATCTCATTATATCTTAGTTCAACGAATGTATCCAGGCTGTAAGTTTTTGTTGCAATACATGTATCCAGGCAAACCAAGCCACTGATCCTCAGCACAGCAAGTCGGTGTGTGACGTCGGTGTACAGTGTCTGATGGGAAGTCGCCAAGCGTTTCGCGGATAAACGTTTTCTCAAGACTTCTCAAAGTAGGAACTGATGTCCTTTATATACCCTAAGGTAAGTTATCATTGGTCAGTTTGAATTCCATCATATTGATACTTGCTTCCTATTTTTCATCAATACAATCCATTTAATATCTCTGCAATCCTTTTAGATAAACGTCATTGATTGCCTTTTGAGGTATTTTATCCACTATATATTTTCCAATCATTATATCTTAATTGTATTGGCATATCAAACATCTCCTCCAATAGCAGCAATAACATATCAATCAAAACACAGTATCTTGGGATCAGCCCTTTCACTATGTATCATTTTTTCTCTTTTCTCATCGGTTCAATCCGTTTAATATCTCTGCAATCCTTTTATATAAATTGTCTTCATTGATAACCTTTTGATGTACTTTGTCCACTTTATATTTTGCAATAATTATTTCTTAAATAGCGACTTGCCTGTCAAAAATGACGGGGCAATAAAAAAGTGTTGAAATGCTGTTTGTCCCACAATGTGAGTGTACTGTGTGCCTCAACTATATAGACCCCTATAACACACTAATGAACGCATGTAATAACACTATAAGTGACATGAGGGTCATCCAGGACCCTCATGACACAAAGTGTAAGCACTACACCATTTTAAAACGGTCTCTTATGGGGGTCTATACAGACCCTCATAAGCCTCTATTTAACCCCATTAGTCCCATAAGGGTATTTAAAGACCCTCATGGGACAGTTCTAAGCCTAACATTACCCCATAAGTGCTATGAGGGTTCTAAGTACAAACACTACACTGCACTATACCCCCCAATAAACCATTACATCTAAACTAACCGCCCTCTACACTAACCAATTCACACATACACTACCTACCTAAACTACCTACCTACCCCCTAATAAACCCCCCACCCCTCTAATTACAGAAGAAAAAAAAAACTAAAGTCACACAAAAAAATCTACATTACAGGAAAAAAAACTAACTCACAAAAAATAAAAAATCTACATTAGAGAAAATAAAAAAAACTAAGTAAAAAAGAGGAACATTACAGAAAATAAAAAAATACATTACAACCCCCCACCTACTACAAAAAAAAAATTACACACCTGAAAAGGAAATACATAGGATACATACAATACAATACAAATAAAATACAATACCCCCTATCTAACATACAATAAATACTATCTATCTAAAATATATCCCCCAATCTATCTAATATACAATAAATCCTAACTATCCCCCTATCTAACATACAATACTATATAATATACAATACATCCTATCTATCTAAAATACATCCCCCTATTTAACATACAATACTATATAGTATACAATAAATCCTAACTATTTAAAATACATGCCCCTAACATACAATAAATCCTAACTATCTAAAATACATACCCCTATGTAACATACAATAAATGCTATCTCTATATACAAACCCTAATTCTAAGCTAAAATAAAATAATTAAGACCACTTACCTTTGCAGATGTCCCTTCAGGTCAGCAACCTAGGGGGAAAAAAAACAACTCACCTTTCCAGCATGTCCCCGTCCTTCTTCTATTCTTCTTCTCCAGTGCGTCCCGTTAAAAAAAAACATTACTTTAGCACAACATACATAAACATAAAAAAAAAAAATAATAAACATAATATACATGATACTTACCTACCGGTGATATACCTGGCCTCCTCCTCTTCTGCCCCACCCTGGAACAATCCGTGCTCGAAAAAAAAAAAAAATAAACTAATGGAGATGCACACTCACGGACCTCCCCGACTCAAATGAGCCTCCTACAGAGCTTTCCAGAAGTAAATTGTCAATGACGGCTTCTGATTGGCTGAAAACATTGTCAATCAAATTCAGCCAATCAGAAGGCGCCAATGTGTGAGCCAATCAGAAAGGGATACACCACAAAATCCACTTTGGTTAATGCACTTGTCAATCTTTATTTAAACCAATCAGAAGGCTTTATAGCCATCAGCCAATCACAATGGGATACACCCCGAGGGGGTGATTGGCTGAAGACATTTGCGCCTTCTTATTGGCTGTAATACTAATTGACATTGGCAACAGCCAATCAGAAGGCGCAAATGACTTCAGCCAATCACTACGTGGGGGTGTATCCCATTGTGATTGACTATTGTCACTGCAACCGATCAGAATGCGCAGATGCCTCCAGCCAATCACCCTGTGGGGGTGTATCCCATTGTGATTGGCTGAAGGCATCTGCGCCTTGTGATTGGTTTAAATAAAGATTAACATAAAGATTTTTTTAGAGCGCGGTTTCAGGGCGGGGCAGAAGAGGAGGAGGCCGGGGACATCGCGGGGAGGTACAATGTATATTATGTTTATTTTTATTTTTTTTATGTTTATGTATGTTGTACTAATGTAATGTTTTTTTTTTTATCAGGGGCCGCGCCTGAGAAGAAAAGTAGAAGGACGGGGACATGCTGGAAAGGTGAGTAGAATATTTAGAATATTTAGAATGCTTATTTATTTTCTGTAAATGTGTTGTACTATTTTTTTCTTTTCCCCTAGGTTGCTGATCTGAAGGGACATCTGCAAAAGTAAATGGTCTTAATTATTTTATTTTAGCTTAGAATTAGGGTTTGTATATAGAGATAGCATTTATTGTATGTTAGGGGTATGTATTTTAGATAGGATTTATTGTATATTATATAGATTGGGGGATGTAGTTTAGATAGATTGTATTGATTGTATGTTAGATAGGGGGGTATTGTATTTTATTTTATTTGTATTGTATTGTGTGTATTCTATGTATTTACTTTCCAGGTGTGTAATTTTTTTTCTTCTGTATTGACCCTCATGAGTGACGGGGTTAATTAAGTGCTTATGGGGTCTGTATTGATCCCCATGAGTGACAGGGTTAATTATAGGTTTATGGGGATCTGTATTGACCCTCATGAGTGACGGGGTTAATTAAGTGCTTATGGGGGTCTGTATTGACCCCATGAGTGACAGGGTTAATTAAGGGTTTATGGGGGTCTGTATTGACCCCCATGAGTGACAGGGTTAATTAAGTCCTTATGGGCGTCTGTATTGACCCCCATGAGTGACATGGTTAATTAATGTATTATGGTGGTCTGTATTGACCCCCATGAGTGACAGGGTTAATTAGGGGTTAATGGGTGTCTGTATTGACCCCCATGAGTGAGGGGCTTAATTAAGTGCTTATGGGGGTCTGTATTGACCCCCATATGGCACAGGCCTAATTAAGGACTTATAGGGGTCTGTATTGACCCCCATGAGTGACAGGGTTATTTAAGGGCTTATGGGGGTCTGTATTAAGCTTTTTATATATTTTTTTGTGTGTATTTATTGCGTTTTTAATGTTTTGAGGTGCGCGCGGTTCGGCCGTTAAGGTCGTATTTTTGCGAGGTCCAGCGGTTCGTATTTTTTTGTGTAAGTCTGTATATTGCGTGATTGCGTGTTAGATGTATTTTGGTAGTGCCGCTTGTGTGGGTGTTTGTAACCGCGTTTGAGGCGCCGTAGAGCCTCCACCTCTACAAATGCGGCCCCTCGCGAGCCTTCGGCTCATTGCAGCCGAGGTGGGAGCCTCCACCTCCGCAAATGCGGCCCCTAGATTCGCAACGGTCCGCATTTGCGGACCAAACTGCTCCTGGGAGCTCGCTTCGCAAGCTCACAAAGCGTGACGACGATTCGTAGTTAGACAACTATTATATGTGATTTTATTGGCACATCACACATCTCCTCCAATAGCAGCAGTAGCATATCAATCCCAACACAGTGTCTTGGGATCAGCCCTTTCTCTATATATCATTTTTTCTCTTTTCTCATCGATTCAATCCATTTGATATCCCTGCAATCCTTTTATATAAATTTTCTTCATTGATAACCTTTTGGTGTACTTTATCCACTTTATATTTTCCAATCATTATTTCACAATTTTCTTCAATTGGATCTTTTATTGGCACATCAAACATCTGCTCCAATAAACTGTAACACCATATCGAACCGAACATAGTGTCTTTAAGTCACCCATTTACTTTATATCTAGAGAGAAATATGTATTAAAAATTAATTGCAGATATCAATCACATTTATAGCTATATATATTTGTTATTGAATTTACAGTATTATGGTTTAATTATAAACACCCTAAAGATCACCTCAAAGAAAGGGGAGCTATTGAACTTAATTACATGTGTGATCAAAAAACATACAGTTTATTCTACTGCATTGTCATATATTTATCAAATTATAGGAGATTATCCAGTGAAACCTCATAATAGATTTAAAATAGCATAACTGTAATAATATAGGGAGCGAAAGGAATCCAAATTGTATATGTTCATATGTAAATAGAACCAACAGAATCTTATTTGATCTCCTTTGCGAAAAGATCTATCTAATTCAATTGAGCACTATATATTTAGGTCCCTTAATGTTACATCTTAGTTCTCAACAACATATGACATATACAATTGAATAACATAAAGTTATAGTCAGAGTGTCAAAACAGAGAAAAAATAGTTCTATTAAGATGGTACAATATTGGCAAATATAAATTTGTAATAGTAATATGGCTGACTCATGATGTATATGAGTGTAATCATTCTATAATTATCTTGTTAGTAGCTATTATCTCTTCTTATGAGCCTCTATGTAAAAACCATAAAGTTACAATTTTCATTGAGACCGAAAGGTACTAAAGTATTCACTTGTATTATCCATTTCGTCTCAATTTTCAAAAGTTCTTTTTCCATATCTCCTTCCCTTAGTCCCAATTTTACTTGTTGTAATACCCAACAGTGTAATTTAGGTCTAGAATCATGTTTTTTCAAAAAGTGTCTTGCTACTGATGTTAGTACTTTGTTTTTACTTAGATCCTTTTGAGCGTTCTTGATATTGTAAATGTGTTCACCCAACCTCCTTCGTAATTCCCTGGTGGCGATACCAATGTACTTTAGGGAACATGGATATTGTATACAGTACACTATATTAGTACTAGTGCAGTTATATAGGCCTCTAAGTTTTATTATTTTATTTTGTCTGTCATGTACTTGCGTAATTTTTTTCATATATCCGCAAAAAGTACATCCTCTACATCCATAAGTTCCTTCAAATGATTCATGAGTCAATGCTCGTTTTTTTATAGAAATGACTGGAAAATAATGATTGGAAAATATATAGTGGATAAAGTACATCAAAAGGCAATCAATGACGAACATTTATATAAAAGTATTGCAGAGGTATTAAATGGATTGTATTGATGAAAAATAGTAAGCAAGTATCAATATGATGGAATTCAATCTGACCAATGATAACTTACCTTAGGGTATATAAAGGACATCAGTTCCTACTTTGAGAAGTCTTGAGAAAGCGTTGACTTATCATCAGACACTGTACACCAACGTCACACGCCCACTTGCTGTGCTGAGGATAAGTGGCTTGGTTTTCCTGGCGAGTGGATACATATATTGTAAAAAAAGCTGACAGCCTGGATACATTCGTTGAACTTAGCAAGCACTTTATCTATTTTCTAATAGTCAACACTTAGCACTTTATATTATTTTAATAGGACTATATACAGTATCAGTCAGTTTTTTGTTTTGCACATTCGAATGCTTTTGGATGAGTAATTGTATATTTGTACATATCATATTGTTTTCCACATTAGATATCTATATCTCTATTATCCAGTGCAATTACCACATTTTCTAACCTATGGACGATATGGTGGAACAGTATAAGATAATTATGTTTTAAGTATTTTAAGTGCCGTTGTTAATTTTAACATTGATAATAAATTCATTTTTAATTATTATGATTGTATCTTCCTTAAACTAATAGATACGGGTTTAACAATTAAGTGGAGTGTCTATCCTCTTTTTCTGAAATATTTTGTATGTACTTGACAAACAATTGTCTTTTTATCTTGAACTGCAGTGGCTGAAAAAAGTAAACCAAAGCTATACTTGGCCTGCCAGTGAATATTTTAAAAAAGTGGGTATATTGGACCAATTATATTTGATTATTCTTATGTGAACATTTCCACATTAAGGCCCTCATTCAATTGTGATTTGGCCTCTAAATAAACACATAACAAATATTTTTAAAGAAGTTTTTAGTTAGTAAACATCTATCCAAAAGCACGGTTTTCACTAACTAAAAACGTATTTATTAAAAAAAATAGGCTATGTGCTTATATAGAGCCGTATTCAATTGGCCAAATCACAATTAAATAAGGCCTAAGTGTAAGAAAGTCCAAAAAGACATCATCATTATGGAAGCGATACTGGAGATATTGACACCTTGGTATTGGTATGCTTGGTATTGGTATCTTATTCCATTATTTACACTTCAATTTTGAAAAGGAAGATACATTTAATGCATTATTAGTATTATGATTTCACTTTAAATATTAATCACCATTATGTTTAATAGCACAATTTACAGGCTACAATAGAGTAAAGCAGAATGAGCACAGTAAGCAGAGCCCTCTCCTCTACAATGTATTAGGTAATTTTCTCCAAAACCCACAAAATAATAAATATAACAATACTTCAAATTTCTCATTAAGATGCTGCCATTCCTTGGTAAACATTCCATTTAGTATGTACAAAAATAGACAGATAGCACGAAAATGTAAAAGAACAAAATAGTGTACTCTATTACATTTTTATTTTATCAGTGGATTCATTTCAGCCACTTTGGAAAGGAATCAGTTTGAGCACTTCCATTTCTTAAAGGCTTATGCCCACCAGAATAAGCAAATTGGATGATTTATTAAGTGATATAAGCCAATCTCACAGCAATTTAAGTAGGTTAATAAACGGAGTAGGCAGTATAAGGGAATGGATTGATAAGTCTAATGAGACTCTGACTAGGTTAGATTCTCTGTATGTATGGTTCAAATTGTGTCCATTCTGATTACTGCATTTCTTAAAATTTCTGTAAAGTGAAATGTTATATTGGCCAAAACTCAGATGTATTGCTGTGAGATGAAGAAGAGTTTCTACTGAGAAAAATAATTACTTTTTAAGACTTGCTCAGACAAGATGCCCTTGGTTGGATTGTTTTTCCATGAGTCCCCAAATAACCTCTGTTGAAACCATCAGAAGTTTTCAAAAGCAGTGACTGTCTATTTTTTAAGGCTACTGAACTGCTGGTTGCTTAATTAAATGACTAATGTAAGTCCAAGAAAAAAAGAAACATGTTTGTCAAGTATGTTACAAACTAAAATTGGCAGCTACTGTATGCCATGTTCATAAAACATTTTTTTTTATCAGAATTTTTGAACACTCTGTTTATGAGTTCAGAAATGCATGTTGTGTATGCTACATCAAATCCTGGGAGTTGGATGATGGGTGAGTGTGTATGTACAGTAGTTATTCCTGCTGAGAGGGATGGGAGAGGGGTGAACAGGCAGGAGTCTAGAAGTTTTGTTTGATAACAGGATACAATTAAAATGTACCCTATACGCTTTCCCCTTCATTTGTCAGGAAGTAGATACCTTGCATTATTCAATGCAGCCATAGCTCTTCAGAAATCAGCCCTCTTATACACAACTTCACTCAATGTATCATGGATCCCGCCAGGGTCCAGCAGAACCATCAAAATTATATTTTTAAATTAAATACAACATAGAGGGCACTATTTACTGTGCTTACTGTCTTCATTTTGCTTTACTCTTTTGTACCCTGTAAATTGTGCTATTAAACATATTGGTGCTGTATGACTGGTGAAATCATAAACTATCATAATTCTGGTAAGTGTGTAACGCTCCTTGGGAGCTTACACACTTACCACATGGGGTGCGCGCATTGCACAGCTTGCGGCAAGAGCAGCGAGCAGCAGAGGAGGAGGATCAGGAAGACACAGGGGAGATGGGGAGGAAGTCACAGAGGAGAGGGTGAGGAAGACAAAGGGGAGAGGGGGAGGAAGACAAAGAGGGGAGAGGGGATAGGGAAGAAGACAAAGGAGAGAGGGGGAGAAGGACACAGGGTAGGGTAGAGGGGAGGAAGACACAGGGGAGGGAGAGGGGGTAAAAGACACAGGAGAGGGGTGTGGGGGAAGACATAAGGGAGGGAAGAGTGGTGGGAGACAAAGGGGAGGAGAGGGAAACGACACATAGGGGAGGTGAGAGGTGAGGGAAAGAGACAAAGGGGAGAGGGGGAAGAGACACAGGGGGAAGAGACACAAGGCAGGGAAGGAGGAAAGATATACAAGGGAGGGGGAAGAGACACAGGGGAGGGGGAAGAGACATGTGAGGGGAGAGGGGGGAAGAGACACAGGGAAGGGGGAGATACACAAGGGAGGAGATGCAGGGTGGGAGATCATTTTTTTGACGGGCAATTTACTAGTAATAATAACAATCTATTCAATGTATACAATGGCATAGGATAACAATACCAACAGCCCCATTATTATTCCTAGCCCGTAGCGGCAAAACCTGAGGGCTTGAAATTCTGCTGCATTACAGAGCTGTTACATTCAACCATGGCGCAAGCTACGGGCCGTAGATGCAAGCCTGTAAACCCTTTCCGCACAAACCTGTTAAGGGGTTGGCCGAGATGCGATCAGCCGTTTCTATCCAATAACGTAGTGCAACGCAGGCTGAACAACCAATAGAAAGCAGGAAACCGCAATTAACGCAGCAGGAAGGGGTTTTAAAGGGCACTAAAACCATAAATAATTGACTGTGCTGTAGCTGAGCAAGTGAACACTCAGGTCTAGGCGTTGGTGGGTTTGTGAGCATTGGCAAGAGAGAAAAAGAGAGAGAGAGCGAGAGAGAGAGAGAAGGAGCTTTGTAAGGTTTGTGATATTTTGACCGCTAATATATATTAACCCTTAATTTACAACACACATAATTACTGATATCACATATTTCACACACATAGATTAATACGTACACATAGTTATACATAGCGGTAGGCCACAGCACATCTACATGCCCCACACGCGGCCAGGCAAGGAGCGTATAGACCTGCATTTAAAACTGATTCTGAGTATGATTTCCTATTAGATCAAGATTGATTTGACATTAAAAAGAGACTACATGTCTGAGTGTGTGCAATGCAGCATATGTGGATACAGACTCTGTAGGACTGCATGTGAGTGTCATATACTGTCCTAACCTGGGCCATGTCTCAGCTGCATATTAACAACCATTATTGGGAATATGTCACAGATTGGTCAGTCTCACACACTGCACAGCAGATCCAGCAGAGCACGTATCTGATGCACATGCAGATGGCACACCGCACCTGCAGTACACATATTTATATGAGCCATGATCCACAATGTTCATTATGCAGGCCATGGTTCATCTGTGTAACACAAGCGCCACAGTCAATCCATCATATCAGGAGTGGAAATCACTGCCTGGGCCCTCAAGAGCATCATCACAGCTGCCACCTGCTACAACAACATTGCAGCCATGGCAGACCAGAACCACTCTCACACAATGGGGTCCCCCAACATGACACAGACACTCCTGCCATCACCTCAGGGTCTGCTGCCATCACCTCAGGCCCTGCTGCCATCACCTTGGGTGCTGCTGCCAACACCTCAGGCCCCAATGCCGACACCTCCAGCCCTTCTGCAGACATCTTTTTTCCCCCTCATTCTTATTCTATTCTATTTCTTGCCCCCCAAAAATAGTTTTTTTATGAATATTTTTCAGACTTTATTCCTAACATATTTGAGTTAACATTCATACGATTTTCAACACTTAAGTTTATTTACCTACTTTACGGTGAGGTTGGGGGCAGACTAGGTTTCCCAGACATGAGTGAGAGCAGGCAATGCATTGTAACCGATTACAGACTTAATTGAGTGTCCTACTTCAATTCATTTCCTCTAAATTTTCCCCATATTTTCCATCTAGTTGTAGATTTTGTTATTATCCCTAAGTCACTTACTTCTATTTCCATTAGCCAATTTTTCTCAATTTTATCCCTAATTTCCGTCCAAGTCGGTACTGACTTTTGCATCCAATTTACTCCTACTCTTGCTTTAACTATAATAAGAATTTGTACAAATTGGGATATAATAATTTAAAATTAGAATTTTTATTAGTAAGGGATAACAACGGCGAAAAACTTTAAAAACAATAAGGTATTAAAAAATCCTGGATTGGAGAAAAAAGTTTAAAATGGGCTAACTGATGTGTGAAACTTTACCCATTTGATATTATTTTAAACTCTAAAAATAGAGGGGTAAGTGATTCACACCTAACAGTATTTCTAGAGGATGGTGAATAGCTTATCCAATTCAGTATATCCTGTCTTTATAGATTTAAGCACAATAAACATGCAATTAGAGTTAGTGGATATAATGCTGCTAGATCAATGCCATAGAGATGACCCTAATTTGTTAAGTTTTACAAAGTAGATTCGTAGCATTGACCCTGGTTTTCTAGGGTCCACAGTGTGGAAATTCAAAATTAGCATAAAATATATGTCTAATACATGCTGTATTAAGCTTCTACAGGACTTTGTTCAAATGGATCTCAATTGTTTACCACAAGTCTGAGCATTATGTCTTTCTCTGTCTTGTAAACATGCCACAATGTTATCACAGGGATTGCTCTCTTCTGTGTCTAAACGGGCTAGGATATAGTTAATGTCCTCACAACAAAGACTTCCCTTATAAAGATACACTAGTATTGTGTTCATATCCCATTGCAGGGATCAGCATCATGTGGAAAGCAGAGATCCTAAAGAGTGAACGATATCCAGTGGGCTATCTCCCACTCTAAGTACTGTCAGAAGTATGTAGAATCTATCTCATATGGAAGTAACAGCATTCACACATATGGAAACGGACAGGGAGGGTAAGCATACATCCTCTAAATATCTAAAATACAATACTGTTAGTAGAAGTGACGCCGGCGTGCCCTTAGCTGTAAGGCCTGCCACGTCATCAAAGGCCGACGCGTTTCGACGTCATCAGACGTCTTTGTCTACCTTGACAAAGACGTCTGATGACGTCGAAACGCGTCGGCCTTTGATGACGTGGCAGGCCTTACAGCTAAGGGCACGCCGGCGTCACTTCTACTAACAGTATTGTATTTTAGATATTTAGAGGATGTATGCGTACCCTCCCTGTCCGGGAGACGGGAAGCGGGCACAGAAGGTGGGGGCCCAGTGCTGCTTAACACAGAGTCCTCCTCTTGATCACTATCACTGAATACTGATTTGTATAGATGTTGACATACTATTGGCTGGCTACAGAGTGTGTACATGTTTGGTTATGTTAAACATTTCAACAATTGGTGTTCAATATGGATTGACCTTGAGCTGAGGTGTTGTAGTTAATCAGATTATTGTTATGATTGATATCTGGTTCTTGTCTCTGTAGGTGTCAATAGCCAAATCTCACTACCATAAAGGCATTTTCTTCATCTTCGAGCAGTACAATACCATCATGTGAGTGAACACTCAACCCAGTTCCCAACAGGCATTCAATCAGTGTCATTCACCACTGTAGATGGATCTGAAATGCAATGTACTGTATGACTACATATCTCTTCATTAATGAATATGACTGTTGTTAGTTTCAATTATACTGAATAGTGTCCCGGCTTTAGTGTTGCACGGTCCCATTAGGATCTGCTAATCCAAATCAGTAGTTATACATGCGTTTTTGTTGCATTTCATCCCGTTAACAGTATGAAAGCGAATTAATGTATGTCATGTCATCCACAAACAAAATGGATCATTTCCTTGGTTTTACATTAGGATCAATGTGCATGTGTTTAGGGGTAATGTGAACAGTGTAATCTGTCTGCATTTGGTATCACCCATATATCAGTGAGATATGATATCAGCATGGCACAACTATTCCATGTAGACAGTGATTGTACTCTTTGCTGAAAGATTGTGTTCACAGTGAAGTATGCCTTATTGTATTAAATATCCTCAACATATTCCAGGAACGCTGATTGAACAGGACAGAATCAATATAGTTATCACTGCTCGTAGATGACGATCAGGTTTATTGTAGTGTCCAGAGCAAAAGCAATGTACTATAATAAGAGCGAATGATTGTTCTAACACCTCCCAATTATGTTTTCCAGATTCCTATCATCTATTTGGGAATCATCACTAATGTATGAAACATATTGTGTGTGGAATTGATTAGTATTACATGATCTATGATTTCTAGCATTGTTTAATATAGCAGATGAGGACCATATGGTTGCTGTTTGCACATTAATGGTTATTTCTATGAAATGGAGTGTTATGTGATGTTCCTATGTCACAGCTGATTATGGTTAATGTGGTGTCCTGACAAAATGTGAGCCTAGTAGATGCTATGCTTTATCTGTATGATGTTGTCTAACAGTTAACCCACAGTCTTTTGCCCTTCCGGTATCCACCGACACCACACCCATGATATTAAGGCACAGTCTAGGCCATTTCTGATTGTGTTCTGTCGATGAAATTAATCTTTGTTATACCATTAATATTAATAAGATCATAAGATATCATAATATAATATAAATAATATATGATAATAAAGGGTTAATACACATGACAGGTCCAATTTGTGATAGTGTGGAGTATTAACATTCCCCTGAAGACCTGATTGGAATATGACAGGTGATATTGTGAATTGATTGATAGCAAAACACTTGCTATATAATGGGTATCCATCTTAGCACATGGCCACCAGCAATGTCTGTTTGCATCCCTTCCTGATGGGTTAGAGTAGATTAGTATGGTGTATTTTCCCCGGTTCCCCTTCTGTCTTGCTGCCTTGTGGCGGTCTGTGTACTTCAATGAAGCTGTGAGCTACACCATGTAGTGCCACTGTAGGTGGGTAGGTGATAGCAGAGAGGTGAGACAAATCCAAGTATACTAGAGAAGTAACTGGCAACCTACTCCAGTATATTTGGCATGCAAACCTTGTGGAACAGCACAGGCAGAGACCTAGCTACATGTACTGCAGTCCATAGGGTCACAGAGAGTCAGATAATACTGAAGAACTTAACAACAAATAATACAATTTTCCCATGGTACTTGATATATGTGATGTTGCGGTGTAATTTGGCCACTATTTGTTTTCCCAATGTAGATGTGATGAGCGAGATTTATATTCAATCATATATTTATTCCAGGGTCTACAGAAGAGCCTCTGTGAGTGAGAAAGGGTTAATATGGCATCAGTTTCATGTTTTTGTGTTGCCATTTAATCAGGTACTATGTCTTAAATTGCTTTATGCATGTTGCAGCATGGTTTTTCATATTGGCATATGCATGACCATTCCAACATATGATAAAATGGTGGTTTATATTGTCTTTTACAGTGTTGAGAAATTGTCTGTAAACCCTTTGTGGGTCCTATTTGGAGGCCGTAAAATATTTGCCTTCATTTGCAGGTTATGGGTTTGAACACCAGGGCTTCTTTTGGAAATCGTAGCAATTTAATAGCGATTTTCGAACGTAACAGTTACGGGCTTGACAGATGAAAGGTTTTGTGGCAAAAGGAGTTCAGATTTCGACATCCTGTAGGGTTTTTCCGCCTGTAACCTGCAGATCTGCGGGTAGCTTTAAGAGGCCAATTTAATAGCCTTAAGTCTTGCGACCTCCGTTACGGGCTACGATTTTACACGTTCGGGGGAATTAATGGGGCTGCAAGAATAACAATACCAAGGTGTCAATGTATCCAGTATCTCTTCCATAAAGATGATGACTTTTTGGTAGAAGGGGTTATTTCTTACACTTAATGTGGCCATGTCGGTCACATTAAGAATAAACAAATATCACTATTAGTCCAATATACTGTACCTATGTTTTTTAAAATAATTATAAGGTCAATTCTATACTGGCAGGCCAAGTATAACTCTGGTTTACTTTTTTCAGCCTCTGCAGTTCAAGAAAAAAGACACTTGTCAAGTACATACAAAAGTAAGAATATTATCAGCCATGAACATGCAAAGTTTATGAGAAAGCCAGAATTTTTAGTTTGTTAAATCATTCCCTCAGAGCTGTATCATGAGATGTTTTGGTGAAGAGAGGGTGGGAAGGAGGGAACAAAGAGCCTCTGTTAAGACAATTGGTTAAAATTGAAATAGATACCAAACCCTTCCCCCTTGCTGGCCCAGAAGCAGACTCCTTGTTTCAGGAAATGTAACCATATGTCCAGAAAAATAAATGCCTTAACACACACACAATTTCCAACTTTGTATGGTGGATAAATTGGGCTTCGCTGCATATGGGGGATATTGATGACAAGGGCTTCGGTTTGGAGTTGTTTATGTTAAAGTTTGAGAATTAGATAAAGTCCTGTAAAAGCAACATGAGGTTAAGTAGGGCAGTTGTTGGCTCTTGAAAATCTAAAGGTTTAGTGATAACTAATACTTATCTGCACAGTTATGGTATAACATTTTTAAGAGATATGAGGCATTGATTTAAAAAAAAACATTTTTTTATTTCTTTGAGACTTTTTAATGTAAATGGTTTAAATGTCTAAAAGAAACATAATTAATAAATAATACAAAGTGCAGAACTATTAATATGTATACATTAAGAACTAGTGTGATTATAAATTAGTATGTTATACTTCCAGGCATCTTTACCTTGTGAGTCATGTGATGTGCTTTGTGGCCTCTGTCGCATTAGGGCTTGATAATGTGGCTCTCTTAGGAACTCTTGCAAGGATGCCATGCTAAGTTACATGTGCTTAATAAAAAGCCCAAGCAGTTAATGTCTACCCACCGGCACTACAAATACATTTACCACCTTCTCAACAATAATCCTGTCAGAGCATTCAATGTGTTTCCTCTCACATACAATAACATATTATATGTGTGAACTAAATATATCATGTTTGCTTTAGCATTCTGCTAATGTATTAAGATTCACTCGAGTGGTACCCAGGTGCACGAATACAGTAAATATCATACAGTTATGCCCCTGGCCTCAATGAAAAAGAGATCTTGAATACAGAAGCAGGGACATGCTGCAATCCTAGTACGGACTTCACCGCCAGGTGTCAAATGTATGTGCACATAACAATTACCCATTACAAAATGAAGAGGCAGTCACAGTCAATCAGTTTCCAAATTATACTCTACAATTATCACCTTAAAGAAAAACACAGTAACCAAGGTAACAGGATCATGCACAAATATAATCAGAGTGGTGCAAACTAATCCCAGGGGGGCATGCAGTTGGCTAAAAACCACATAATAAAGCTATTTTAAAATCTAACACTGGAAAACATATAGCAATTACATATCTATCACACCTGATCAGGACATCAGAATAACTATAAAATAAGTGAAGGAATTATTCAAG
This sequence comes from Discoglossus pictus, assembly GCA_027410445.1. Classification (NCBI taxonomy): domain Eukaryota; kingdom Metazoa; phylum Chordata; class Amphibia; order Anura; family Alytidae; genus Discoglossus; species Discoglossus pictus. The sequence goes on along the minus strand of CM050165.1, from coordinate 69,341,745 downwards.
AATTTGATTTCTAAAATGAAACTAACAGTAACAATGTATAGTACCTACATATTTTATTCATCTGGTCAGTACATCAGAATATCTGCTATATAGGAAAAGGGAATTCATTCCCCTACACACATCTAGTGTCATTGAAAAGTTTATAAATGGTATGACAAAGCTCTGGAATGCTCTGTGTGGGGAAAATAGAGGGGGAGGAGAAAAAAGATGGATATGCAAAGTTTAGCGATGTTTACATTTCAGTATTTCAATAAACAATCCTATCTACTGTTGATTTCTAAACAGTTTTACAAATGCTGTGTTATCTCTCAAACCTTAAGGTACTATAATACAATGCATATTGCTTATTACTGATCTGTGAACTCACAAGGATGCACTGGATGGCACTGCAATGTTGGATAAGACATGTGCATTGGATAGGACATGAATGTGCATTGGATAGGACATCCTATAAATATACATGGAAATCAGAAATTGACAAAGTTGAATTCCTATAATAATGCATCAAACAAAATGTAAATGATCCATGAACATTCACATTACTTCCTTTCATCCGTCTTTTGCCAGAAATCACATTGCTAAGGATCAGAACATGGCTATATAAAGCTAATATATTATACACATTATATACTTTGTTGCAGTGAGTTAAGTCGTATTTATTTTAAAGATTACTACTGTCAGCATGAATTGATTGGGCTATCCACCGTTTGTTAAAATCTAAACCTATGTGAGATCTGTTCACAGATAAGATTTAGCTAAGTACTTGTGTGTTGATGGTGTGCACTGTATATGGTTGACTTACAGTATCAGGTAGCACAGCTTGGAAATAAACAGACTGTAATGTTCCATTTGAGAGTTACCTGAAAAGAAACAGAAACCTAATAAAAAAGGGAACACATAAGTGTTTCTCAACTCCAGTCTTTAGGGACCAACAATAGGTCATATATTAGGCATACTCCTTGGGTACATGTGAGCTAATCAGAAGCTCAGTGATGCTGATTGTTCAAGCCCAGGTGGTTTATCAGCATCATTGAGCTGCTGATAAGTTCACATGCACCCAAGCACAGATATACCTTAAAATGGGACCTATTGGTCCCATTGAGGACTGGAGTTAAAAAACACTGTAGTGGATGCAGCCCCTATCTCCTCTCCTTCTTGGAAACAGGGACCCCATCCTATGCACCACCATATGGTCTCTTGCTTTGTCATCTGGCAGGGGCTGTTGGATGAGGTGAAAGAGCAGATGGTGCGGCAGGCAGGTGTGGTGGAGTGTTGGGTAAATCTCTACTGAGGAGTGAAGGATTGGGTGGAAGCCTGCCTTTGAAAATGTTCCATCAAGGATGCCACAACTCCTCAAGTCCACATGAACTGATCCCATATACTCCTGGGAAATGTTCCCTTCTCCTGTGTTTCTGGTTCCTTCTACAGCACTGATTGTGCTGTAGAAGAATAAAATATTTATATTAAAATTCTCAAAAGCATAACTTCAGTCATTGTATGTTCAGCTTTCAATTGTGGGTTGCATAGGTGAGGAATAGTGAAGAAAGCTGCCCCACCCCTGAGTTTCTAGGTGTCTCTGGAGCCTCCAGATATCATGCCCAATCTGTCCCATCTCATGGAATTACTATCAATATGACATCCCACATTTTAGAATATACTTCGCAACTAGTGGCCCATCACCAGTGGCTCTTGTGCTACCTGGTTCCTCACCCATTTTCCTATGGTGACAGTCCTCATAGTGGTGCTTCACACTCTTGACACCCCTGACATTCCCACAGAGCTGACCACTGCTGGCACCTCTCTTCACTTTCTTGCCCTCAAGCCCTAACCTCTCTGCCTCAATGGAGAATATGGAATGGCCCTCTGGTGTATGGGATTCAGGAGGACAACAAATTCATCCATGGAGTATTTTTGTTTCCAGCCTTCCCTCCTCTCCCAATTAAATTCATAGGCTTCCCCTGCTGGCCCTAAGAGTGGTGTGCCTTTTATTGGAGCACTTCTAACTGACCCCCCTACTTCTCCTCTCACTTCAACTATTCCCCTATTCTCTCCCCCTCATTAAAGTTCTCCCTCTCTCCTTATCTCCCCCTCTTCTCCACCCCTTACCACACCTCAGCCTTTCTCTTTTCCACTCCCTCAGGGTCCTCCTATCTCTCCAATTCTCTTTGACTGCCCATCTCTCCTCCTCCTTTATCACTGCAATGCAGCTTATATAACATTTTCAGAAAATTAGATTTTATACAGATGGGTTAAAACTTACTCCATGTGTTTCTGCAGCTTTCTGCCTTATTTCTTAGTGTCATGTGTGACTACATTGATTTGAATGGAAAAGAGGTAAGAAGTGGTTTTAACTCATCTGTATCATAAATTGTGTTTATCAGAGCACATTTTCCAATAATCTAAGGGCCTCATTCTATTGCGATTTGCCCAATTAAATAGGCCTCTATATAAGTACAGAACATCATTTTTGGAAAAAACATTTTAATTACTGAACTTCTATCCAAAAGCAAGGTCTTCAATAACTAAAAACTTCAATAAAAAAATATGCTCTGTGCTTACATAGAGCCCTATTGAATTGACAAAATCGCAATTGAATGAGCCCCTAAGTATTTACCATGTGGGAAAAGTCAACTTTTAATTTATAAAAGTATCAAACTCCAAAGACTAATTTTTGAATTTTAAAATTATATAATCACCATCAACATTTGTAATCCTAACCCTCAAAAGGATAAAAAAAAATAATAAAAAAAGATAAAAAATAAATTTCGAATTTATTTTAGTAGCCGGGGTATGTTGGGGTGTGTACTATAAAAAATTCGACCTGCCATTAGAGTAATATAATTGACTTAATTCAAAGTGAAATTGTTATGCAACTTTATCATTTGGAATACATGTTTCCATAATTATATTTTTTAAATATATTTAGTATTTGTTAGAATATTAAATGTGCTTAATAATGGTTTACACCTGTCATTCACTTTCTTGTTCCCTTTAAGGACATTTAACCTACATTATAATACAAATCACATGGTGTAGGGTACATATAAAAGTTGTATGCATTTGCTGCATATCACATATAATAGTAGTGGATCTTACAGCACTCATCGCGAGGCCCGCACTTATTAGGCTGCAAGCACTTTAAAACAGCCTATACATGAACACAGAAGGCGCTCATGTTGATGGCTGCGATCACCGCCGAAACCCGTAGCACTTCTCAGTTTACAATTTTAATGGACTAAATTTTTTACACTGCGTAACTTGAAAGACCCACCAAAAAACAAAAAATTATACAAAAATAATAAATAAATTACATACTCACACACAGCACAGGGGGAGAGCCAGGGAGCCTGTGAGTGAGGTTGCAAGTTAATTTGAGGCATATTTGGTATTTTTACTCAATAAAAAATTGGCTAAGCGAGAAAAAAATGGCGGACGAAAAAACGTAACAGGATGAAAATGAGGCCGAAGCCAGTAACACTTAGCCGAAAAACACAAGCAACAGCACTCATCGCGAGCCACGCAAAACTACAGCACACACACAGAAGAGAAAGACACAGGGGAGGGAGAGGGGGGAAGAGGGTGGAAAGAGACACAGGGCTGAGAGACAGAGGAAATGTGACATGGGGGGGGATAAGGTAAAATAAAATACGCGATGAGTGTCGGAGGTGCTCTTATTGTGTGCTAAACAGAATTTCCACGCTTAAAATTTGAATGTCGTCATTTTTGACGGGCAAATAGCTAGTTGTATTATAATCAGTGACCAAAATACAGGTTTTACAGTATCAATGAAATGCAGTATCACATATATAGTTGTTGGTTCAAGGACGTTGGTTATGTTGCCAGCAACTGCAAGCCTCGCGACTGTGAGGCCTGTGGGACTGAGGCTGCAATGAGCGCCGAAGGCAAGTAACTGCAAGGCCCGTGGGACTTAGGCTGCAATGAGCCCTAAAGACGCTCATTGCAGGGCTCGCAATGACAGCTGCAGACGCTAATTGCGAGGCCTGCGAGACTTTGGCGCAGTCGCTCATCAGGAGGACTGCGGGACTTGGCTTCAATGAGTGCCGAAGACGCTCATTGCAGGACTCCTGATCAGCGTCGGAGCACGTAGTTGCAACTGCGGCCCTTAAAACACGAGGTACGTAGTTGTTGCGGCTACCCAAAATTACGACTTTAACGGCTGACCCATCAAACTGACAAGACCACCAAAAAAACTTTAAATATGTCTCAAATTACATACAGCTCAGGAGGAGAGCCAGGGAGCCTGTGAGTGAGGTTGCAAGTTAATTTGAGGCATATTTTGCGTTTAATCGAAAATCGCCTAAGCGAGAAGAAAAAATGGCGTCCCAAAAAGCGTAAACAGGATGAAAACAAGGCCAAAGGCAGTAAAAAAGAGCCCGAAGCCAGTAACACTTAACCCAAGCCAGTAACACTTAATCCAAGGTAGTAACACTTAACCTAAGGCAGTAACACTTAATCCAAGCAAGTAACACTTAACACAAGCCAGTAACACTTACATCAAGGCACTAACACTTAAAACAAGGCACTAACACTTAAAACAAGGCACTAATTCTTAACCCAGTGTCCCCATTTGCAAAGGTGGAGGCTCTACAGTGCCTCAATCACGGTAAAAAACAACCCAGAAAAGCGGAACTCTGAAAAAAAAAAAAAGAGCAGCGTTACGTTACGAGGTCGCAAAAATACGAAGTTAAAGGCCAAAACGCTAACATACAAAAACACCAAAAACACAGAAAAAAAGCATAAAAAAAAATCACACACAGCATGGGTGGGACAGCCAGGACGTCTGGGAGTGAGGTTAAACACATTTAAGAAGTTTCGGCACTTGAAAATCGGCTATGCAACAAAAAAAATGGCAGCCGAAAAAAAGGAAAACGAGGCTAAAGGAGACAGAGCCACGAAAATCAACGCCAGGCACGAGTTACACAGGAACGTAGAAGATACAAAATATACCATTACAACAGACTGAAAATGCTCGTGAGCCAAGTAACACATAGAAAAAAAACGCCATTTAACAACATTAACTAAGTAACTAATAACATTAGGATTATAAAATGCCGCTTTACCCGCCTAAACAAACGGTTTGGCCTTGCGCACACAGACTATTTACACTGCACACTTGCCACATTGTTGACACTTTCTGCTCAGGTTATCAACAGTCCAACTGTACATTTTCAGATCCAGGAAAACCCAAATATATTGTTTGCTCTTCAGAATATTTATTGCTGCATATTAAATATAAATAGGTAAAGTATATTCATTTAATTATTCATAATACTATATTAATTCCTTGTACTCAAATTTTTTTTTTACACTGTACTTGTATATCTGTCTCTGTGATGAGAGCCAAAGCTGATCGTTGCAAAGCAGGACACTTGAAATACACGAGGGGAGAGGGTCACAATGAGCACCGAAGGTCCACAGAGGGGCAAAAGCCTTACATTGTGTGCTAAACAGCACTGCCATGCCTTAACATTTTATTGCCGTAGTTTGTGACGGGCAAGTCGCTAGTAATTATAATAAAGAGTATTTGTGAATACTTTGAAGGTGGCTGCATGTGAAGTCTCACAATAGATGGCGAACTACAGCTGCCCCTCACAGCTAACCATTGAATAAATCAAGCTATTTAAATAAAGGTTGAAAGTTAACACTAGAAAAATTAATTGAGACCTCAGAACTAAGAGGGTTAAAAAAAATTACTTGCACAATGTGCTTTAGTAAACAAAAATCTATTTACTTTATAATTTTTTATCTGTTACACTCAAATTATAAAGGTTAGATTATAGCAAATTCCAATTTAGTGAAATATTGTGTGATATTTTTAATGGAGCTCTGGGATGCAAATGCAGCATCCAATAATTAAATTATGATAACAGGTTCATTTTGTTGTAATATCACAAATAAATCTAAATGATACCCGTATACTGACTTACAGTTTTTCAAAGGAGGTCACCATATGCTGGGCACAGCATCTGTGCTAGATGCATATATCAATGTGGTATAAAAGCTTGTCTTTTATGATGATTAAGTGATTGTACTGGCATCTACTCCACATAAATAATGATACAAACATTTCTATGTGACATTTTTAAATGCCATGTCTTTTTTTTTTCAATTTAGTTGTGCAATTCTGTCTTGCTGTAAACTTAAAAATAAATAGCTATGAAACAGCTCTGCATTGTACACACCAATCTAATTTCCAATCCCTAAAATTTTAAATCATATAAATCTCCATTCCCCGTTATTCAACACCTAAAATAACCAAGCAAATAAATGCATATGTATTTTTGAAGTGATACAGAAATGTTCTTTGAATTGAGACAAAGAAAAAACGAGTGGTGTGGTCTGTAAAGAAAAACGTATGTAAAAGCAGCAAAATAGCCAGTAGTGGGAGGTACTTACTCATTTGCTGCTTAAGCTATTACAAAATGCAGCATGGGAGGGAGGCTGGGAAAGTGATGATAAAAATAAAATTTGTTTCATTTTCACTTCTTAAAACTCATCCCACTTTTATGTAATTTAATATGTCAGAACACATATGGAAAAAAAAAATCTAACTATGCTACTTTTCTTTGACTCCTTTAAGCAAGTTTTGTTTTTAGTTTTAAAACATGTTCTTTTAAACATATTTTAGAACATTTGAGGGATTTTTGATAAATTTTAAATTGTAAACAAATTGTGACTATAACAAAATATGAGCTGTACTGTTGTATATTAGAGGCAACTAGCACATAAAGCAGACACCTCTTCTGATTCAACACCATCAAGTGGCTCCTCTTATTTTTCAAGAATAAACTAAAATATACTGTATGTATCTCCTGTTTTTCATCCTCATGCACTCTCCAATTTGCTCCACAACCCTCTCCATGACTTACATCTCTCTTCTTTTCTAATTAATGCACAACATGAATTCTATATTGCGCCTGTGAAAATCCCTGCCAGCCTAACAGCCCCATTAAATTCGAAGCCCATAGTGGCATCGGCACACCCGCAAAGTCTGCGGTCTTGAAATTCGGCTGAATTACAGAGCTATTAAATTGAACCAGGCTGCAAGTTACGGGCCGTAGACGCAAGACTGTTAACCATTTTTGTGCATGTTGGATGTGCGGCCGATCAATTGGTCAAACTTGTAGTTACAGGTTTAGACGGGGCAAATGGCAGATGAGATTGTTATCATTATGTCACTGAAGAATGTAGGTTAGATTTCAAAGCCTTGCGATCGGTCCCGCATTCCAGAAATAATGCAATATTAATAAATCAGTAAATATGATATTCTAGTCCATGCAAGTGCATGTATTAACACATTGAAATTAAAATTAAAATGAGAAAATATTATGTTGTAATGATAAATAGGTACAAGCAATAAAATCTGCAGCATCTTGTTGTAAAGATGTTGATAAGGTTCCATTTAGCATATCAGAAGTAGTAGCAGGAATAAACTGTGGTAGAGAAGTGGCTATGGATACTTGGTGTTGTTATAGGTGGCATGGGAAATGTCATCAAACCAAGGCATAAAGTAACCATGTAACATATTAAGTCTTATTATCATTAAGTGAACCATCCTGTTTTATTTCATGTGATTGAGTAATTACTTCAGCAGGTAAGTTATCTTGTGAAGCTTTGCTAACATTTGTTCAAGCTTTATATGCTTTGCCCTCCACACTCCAGATTGGCACCACTTTCTCTTGAAGGCGTGTCCCTTTTTTTAAAATATCAGATTCATTCTCATTTGTTATTTCTCAGTTTGGGCCAGATTGGCCTTATGCAATCTTACATGGTCTTTTGTAAACTCCCTGCCCTGCCTTTGTTCATATGCCCCAACACTATGCCTTAGATCATGGGCCGCCTGCATTTTACATTTAGGAGTAAAATTTGTTCATATATTTATTAATTAACTATTGAGAGGACTGACATGTCAATAGAGAAACTTGATCTCTGTGATGTACTGAGTGCCTGTCATGATCTGTTTGCTCTTGTCCACTATTATAATAAAGCTGTGACTGCTACAATGGACAGCATTGCCCCTGTCTGCCTATGACCAGCCACTTTGTGTAAAGACTCTACCTGGTTTGATGATATTGTAAAAGAATTGAACAAAAAAGAACATAGTACTGAATGTCCTTTGAGAAAAGCTCAAAACCTGAAAACAAGGTAAAACTAGCAGACTACCTAAAATATCAAGCTATCATTACGGGCAAGCAAGGAGAATTTTTGTACCGAGAAATCATGTCATGAAAAACAGTTCAATGATTCCATGCAAGCAAATCTGTCTATTTGGCATGGATCCAGGTCTAACTTATCTTCTCAATGGTTGTCCTGATCTGATTGGCCCAGAATTCACAATAACAGTGAACTGATTCCTGCACAGTGGCATCTTTCTTGATTAGCTAAATGAAGCAATTGTCAGACCAAGTAATTGAAAAAAGTATTATGCAAAAAACATGACTTCTTTCATTAAATTTAGAGTTCAGGAAAAGACACAGTCCTGCTTTGTGTTTTTAATGATCTTCTGATAGCAGGAGATAGGAGTGATTGTGCAATCCTAATTCTACTTGATCACTGCAGCATTTGACATAGTGAACCATGGAATATTAATAGAGCGGTTGAAGAAATACTGTGGACTGGGTGTCACTGTCCTCAGCTAGTTTAAATATTTTCTCACGGGCAGGTCCGGTTGGTTGCTTTAGGTGGATTCTCATGTAAACCCATGAATCTGTCATGCAGACTACAACAAGGCTCTTTTTTTATCTCTAATGATGTTTGCTATATAAATGCTACCACTGGCATCATCTTAAAATATGGTCTCAACTACCACAATTGACGATGACATACAGCTTTATCTGTCCTTTGATCCAGGTACAGAACATCCAACCTTTCCTCATAGTATATGTCAAGTCTAAGAAGAGCTCCAGGATTGGATAAGTTAGAACTGGCTGAGACTGAACCCAATGAGTGTGAACCAGTAGAATGACATCAGATTCCTTGGGCTAAACAGCAGAGAGCCTTCAGTCTGTGGACACTTAGCTGTCAAAATCTGAACAAGTGTGAAACCTTGGCATTGATCTAGATTGTGGTCTGACACTAAAAAAATCAAGTGTCAGCTGTGATCAGATCCTTGTTTTTCCATCTGAATAGCATAGCCAGGATACAGCATTTGACACCCCAGAAGAGCTCCCTACTTTGGTTCATGCCTTCATATTGGACTACTGCAACTACCTGTGTCTGTATTTGCCATGCATGTTTTAATTTATTGTAAACTCGATATTCATAGCTAAGGAAAATGTGACTTGAAGGTTGGACCTATATGCATTTCAACTATGCTCTCTTTAGGAATATGAAATGTAGAATCTTTGGACTCCAAATATAAAATAATAAACTTTAATTAGGGCATAATGACCAACTTTATGTGGTATATGATGAAAGTGGCTCTCCACTGCATTCAAATAGATTTTATTACTGCATTTTTGGATTACCCTATTCTAGGTTTTTGTCCATTTTATTTAATGAAAAACAATTCATATTCATTTAAATTCATGTATTCAACATCATGTTATTCCAGAAAGTACAATTAATATCTTGCTTTTGATGGAAGTTTAATTTTCTATTCTGCTTAGGACTGAATATTTTTAGAACTATTTTCTTGTAATAGGTGAGTGATGTTTAGCATACCTGAAAGGGACACAGCTATAAGATCCTAGTAATAGCTGATGTCAAAGGGAGGATACACAGATGTCTGTTGAAGTTGGAAACATTTCTTTCAAATTTAATTTTACACTTTTACTTTTGACTTATCTAAGCATTAAACTTGTATATGCAGAGAGCTTGCTAAGTTTTAATAGAGTTTAGATAGAAACACAAGAGAATTGTTGCTCTGGGAATCACAGGCCATTAAAGAACATCAAACGTGAACTAGATATGAATAATGTGTTGTTCAGCTCAGTGATCTTTAGATGTTAAGGCCTCTTTTAAGTTGACATGTACTTGAAGCACTTAAGGGTATCCTTAGGGGAAGAGAAATACATCTTAACACAGACATCTAACTTAGTTCTAGTTCCGTAACTTTTTCACTGAATCCTATTTTAATAAAATGACTGACAAGTCTGCTAAAAAAAAGAACCAGCTTGGTTTAAACAGTACAGAAAACACTTCTCTCCTTATATTGCTGTCAAAAATATCTATTTGAAATATCTGCAAAATGTTGCGTTTCAGCTACTAAATATTTTAATTGTAACATTTTGTAAGAAATATAACAAAAGCAGATATCAGTTTGCAATATACAAGTTAAAATGACGTTGGAAAGGTTTTTCTTCTTTAAAGCCACAAAAAGATAATATCTGAAAATAGGAGGATGGTTGCATTTATAGAAATAAAATACTTGCATATAGTTGATAACTTACTTTTCAGTTGTCATACAATATCTCATGTTTCTCCTGCTAATCACATGACTTGTTAGAGAATCATAGTTGGGGCAGGTAACCGTCATGATCAACAATGTCATAATAAACAAAAAAACATCTTGTGATATTTTTCTGATTGGCTGAGTAGCAGACCATGGGCCCTGTTTAATTCCAAGCCTGTAATTACCTAAAACCTGATATTTTGGCAGCGGCTTACACAATTTCTACATATCTAGATATATTAATTTGCCTCAAGCCTGTAATTACATGCTCACACCCTCCACACACAAAACATAAACCCGTAAGTAACATTTCAGGTTATGATCCTGATCAATTAAGAAAGCCCATAAGTTAATTTTTAGACAGAGCAAATAGTAAATGAGACAGTCATCATACCGTCAGTAAAAGATGAAGTTTAAACTACAATTAATTAGTGTTTAGTTTACAATGTGTGATCAGAGTCGCAATCCAAAAATGTAAAAATCAATAAAAATCAATAGAACTTAAAATAAATTATTTTTTATTGCAGATTTGAGAGTTCGTTGTGCAATTCATTCTAATGCCTTTTGTTGCTTTCCCAGTATTTTTAAGTACAGTAGTGTGTGTTTATATGCTTTTGCAGTGTTATGAACAGGTGTTTAACCCACTTGCGAGTCCTATCTAGTACTAAGTATCATTTTTTGATACATTTTCCATTTACATGTTTGAAGGCAATTGCGTCCTTGTTAAATTGTTGTAATTGAATATCGATTTTGCGTCTTTAGCACTGGTAACATTTACGGGCTTGAAACATCAAAGGAGAAGGTAGGACGAAGTTATGTTTTTGACAACCACAGTACTTTTGAGCTTGTAAATTGCAAATCAAATACGAGTAGCTATAAGTAGCCAATTGAATATCAGTAACATTTACAGGCTCATATAATTGCAATTTGAACAGCTGAATAGGGGCCATATGAGTAGAGTTAAATATATGGAGTTGCTGGAGGAGGGAAACACAGGAGAGCCATGACAAAGAGGCAACATAAACGTAAGTTATCACTGTTTTGCAAGTTTTTATAATTCTCATAAATGCAACGATCAGTCTGTTTTTAAATGTTGCCTTAAAATCACTTAGTGCCACTTTTGCTCAACCTGACAAATGTTCCAGGATGTGTTCCATTCAACTATATTTTTCTTCCAGTAATGCGCTACATTAACAATACAGGCATAATACAAATATATCACTGCTTATTTAAGCCATTCTGACTTCAAAATAGTATATATATATAGTGCAACAGAAACATTCACTTTGCTTGAGAATGTGAACAACCCCACTCATAAATAATGTTTTTTTATGTATATCAGACTAGTCCTTTGAATAGAACATTGTATTGTAACAGGTTCTCTGCTCTTTCAGGTTTTGTTCATGAGTAATGTGTGCAGGATCAAGCAATGTTCTTTTGAAATGTATTGTGTTTCCTAAATCAGACTGATGTAACTGCATAAAATGCCCATATTATCCCACTCACTTCTTATTTCACTCCAAAGTGATATTCAAAAATGCTACATTTGGTAGGATGTAGCATGTGTTTGGAATTTCATTAATAGTAGATTTTATTACACTGCATTGCAATTTAGGCACATTGGAAATTACATTTAACAACATACAGACGTTTTAGCAAACATAAAACAAATGCAATATCACAAAGAACATACATATTTAGAAAAGAAAAGATTGATCTAGTGCACTATACTGACTTATTTGGAACCTCCTTCAGCTCAGTGTTAATTAAAATACATTATTCTGTCATCCACTTAAAGAGACTCGGAACTCTGGATTTTTTTTACCTTTTTTTGCAACAAATCCCTCCCAGATTAAATTAATAGGGGACACAAAATATAGCAAAATTAAACTTAATCATGCATTAGAGGGCTATGGAGAACTATGTCTTTCCCATTAAAGCTTTGACTCCTAATATGTATACTTTAGATAGATAGATAGATAGATAACCAGAGTATTGCAGTATACAGTGATACCTTTTTTATTGGACAAACAAAGTTTTTATGACGAGCTTTCTCAAGTCAGAAGCAATACTAATTCCCATACGAATATATATATATATATATATATATATATATATATATATATATATATATATATATATATCACATATATAGTTGTGAGCATGCGAGTTGTTGCTAATGCTTGCGGGCGCGAGCCGCGGCCCTCGCAAAGCGAGGGCAGTGGCCGAGGGCCTCAGTTGCTGGCATGGAGCGCCTTCGGCGCTCCATGCCAGCAACTGCGACCCTCGCAAACTTAACGTCGCAACGCAAACAACATGACACATCAATTACGACCCTCGCAAACTTTTACTAGCAATGCAAAGAACATACGACACACGTTAACACACATTACGACCTCGCAACACTCGGACGCAACTCGCGAACATTACAAAATTCCAAACACAATATATACACACAGCACATACATAAAACACTTACCTATAGCAACAGGATGCATCCACAACCTCAAAAAACCAACTTACACCTTCATTTCACTCAAAAAAAAAGAGTTTACACACTTAAAAATTTCATAAGCGACATAAAAAATGGCCGCCGAGCAAAACGAAAACGAGGCTACACACGCAAACACCATACGAGACACGTTAGCACACATTACGACCTCGCAGAAATCGGACGCAACACGCCGACATACAAACATTTAAATCACAATAAATACACACAACACACACATAAAAAGCTTACCTACAGCAAGAGGAACCATCCAGCACCTCAAAAAAACAAGTTACACCTTCATTTAAATAAAAATAAAACACTTTAGACACTAATAAAATCGCTAAGCGAGAGAAAAAATGGCAGACGAACAAAACGAAAACGAGGCTACAGCACTCTCAACACGCAAAATACCACAACAAACTCGCAAAACACCACAAGAAACTCGCAAAACACCACGAAGCACCTACGGATAATCCGCGAAGACGCATACCACAGATAACCCGCCATTTTACGACAATGCGGAAGTACACCACTACGCTAACGGTTTCGTCTCGCGCATGCACAGTATTACACTGCACACATTCAGCACGTTTACACAGCAGCTCCACACCACTAATGCTGCAGCAACATCAAAACAGATTGCAGCTCTTCAACACAATGCTTCACAATAGGTAAACTATATTCATTTATTAATGTATTATATATTTCATTATTACACACCAAACACCATTAGCTCACTTACAATTTCATTGCCGTCATTTTTTGACGGGCAATTCGCTAGTATATATATATTTATATATATATATATATATATTTATTATTTTGGTGGGACAGGGCATTGAGAATTTAAACCAGGAAATAAAATAAAAAAGTTTTGAGGGGCACCTGCTTTCTGTCCTGGGAATAGAGTTGATTTATCCCCTCCAGAATATTTTGTGCACCGACACCCATGAGAAGATAAATCACACTAACAGCTGACTGAAGGGTCTCCCTTGTTATATATGGAGTCTCATCAGCTATTTGGATGGCTTCATCCCCAATACTGACATCATCTTTGCATATTCTGTTGCAAGCTCAAGCTAAACAAGATGGTGGAGAATCTCTCTGAGTGAGAATGTAAGAAAAAAAGGGCAACCCCTATACTGAGAAATATTAGTGGCAAAATAAAACAAACAAGGTCAAAACCTTTCATATTTTTCGCTAAAATGGTCATAAAAAAAGTAGTAAAGAAGAGATTAATTTTGATTTAGTGTAAAACATTTTTCTAGAACATAGTGCTGCTTTAAAATACAATGCATGAATCATTAAATAGGCTTTCATAGAATAGCACTACAGAAGAGGGGCAGGCTCAAACAATAAAAACATCCAGATTTAGTAAAAACGATATAACTGCATACTACTGGTGCAGCAGGTGCAAAGCACAGAAAGACCACAACAAGATGGGGGCCCTCTGCTACTGGCAGCAGAATGGAGTAAATGGAAACCTAAATTATTAGTGGAGGGGGCACATAATTATCATATAAAGATGCTGCATGGTGGCCTCAATTATTTTGCTGCGATGCTCTCTATTCACTAGCTCCGCCCCTGACTACATTGTATTCTATTATATATAAATATATAAATTCATACAAGTTGACTATTAGGCCTGATACACAGCATACAAAGAAATCATTCTAGCAATATCTACCAGCATGGTATCAGCTGCCTCTGACGTTATAACATATTGCTCAAGATATACATGCATTCCTCTTCTCTCCCACCATGGTTGTTCTTTCCATGCAGGTTGAGCATCATGTGCTGCGTGACACTCTGGTACCTGCCACGACTTGGGAGATTTAGTGGTGGCATGTAAATGCTGTCTTATTAGTGCATAAATAAAAAATCTTGGGACTGAGCATCCCAGACACCCATGATTGCTGTGAAAATAGCATTAGCTGTGTATATTCTTATATATTTTTATTTCACTAGATAAAGTTAAGTTTAAAACCATAATTATGAAAAATTTTAAAATATGGCCTGTAATACATATAGTCTTAGGCACTCATTCAATTGCGATTTGGCCAATTGAATAGGGCTCTAAATAAGCACATAACATATATTTTTTAAAAAAGTTTTTAGTTAGTAAGCATCTATCCAAAAGCAAGTTTTTTGCTAACTAAAAACTTCTTTAAAAAATATATGCTATGTGCTTATTTAGAACCCTATTCAATTGGCCAAATCGCAATTGAATGAGGGCCTTAGGGTGGAGGATTAGATTCAGAGTCAATATACAAAAGTACTGCTTTATAGAAAGGATAGTGGATACATGGACTAACACAGCCAAAGAATTCAAGCATGCCTGGGAGATTACTAATTTCTAATTTGTCTCTAATTAACAATAAAGCCACATTTTAGACAAATAATGGGCTTATTGGTTCTTAAAACTATTTATATGTGCTTCCTCTAATTTAATGGCTCATAATTCTCATGAGATAGTCTTTAAATATTGTATGTATATACTATAGATATCACAGTGCAAATTAATTGCCTGACAAAAATGAATCAATTTCTGTTATTTAGATTCCATTTAATACAAGTCCAGGCTGCGTTTAATGTCAACACAGAATTTTATCATACAATTATTTCATAATAGTGACTACGCAAAGTCTTGCAACCTTCCTCAGTACCTCGATATGTTCGTGGTTGCTGTCATTTTCATCATTTGTTTTCAGTATGGTACCTTAAAGCTATACAGAGTAGAGAAATAATTTGTACGTAAATTAAATATTCAAAATTTCAAATGAATGTCAGGATCTCCCCTCTATACATGTCACTATGTACACCCTATATCCCTCTCTCTCTTTGTCTTTCCCATACCACCTTCTGTCTTTTCTGTCTCTTCCCTACTACTGTCTGCCTCCTATATTTGGTACTCAAATACCGTTTTTGGCCATCGAAAAGCCATTATCTTCCCTGTCTGTCTTCTGTGCCACCCTTTATCTCTCTTATCCCTTCCTCTGATCTATGTGTTCCAGTCATGCTGCCCTCTGTCTAGAGGATGTTCTATACAACACTTTGGTCCATTTCATTATTTGTTCAATATGGGCCCTATTAAATTTGCCAAATTGCTACTGAAGCCTGTAAAAGAGCCAGCAAAAATGATGGCTATTAAATCGGCCTCTTTTAGCTACCCGAAAACAATCTGTGGGTTACAGGCTGAAAAATAACTGCGGTTGCCAAAATTGTAACATTAGAATTAATTGCACAACAGTCTCCAGCTCGCAAATCTGCATTAAAAAGTTATTATTTTTACGTTTTATTTTCATGTTATATCAATCTCTGGAATCAAGGGGTTAATACATATCAGGCCACCCACATGAACTAGACCGGTTTCTTTATTCATATTTATTGATGTTCACATTGCTGTATTACAAGTCTGACTACATATCGGACTTCTAAACGTTAATTGATTGGAGTTCAACCTCCATGACTTACTGACATCATGATGACGGCCTCATTTACTATTGGCTGTTTCTACATCGGTAGTTATGGGCTTGCAGATTTGATCATGATCTTGCTCTTCATGCTACATATGAAAGCATGTTTTACAGTTTGGGATTTTGGCCATGTAGTGGCAGGCTTTTCTAATTAATGCTACATATGAAAGCATGGTTTACGTTTTGGATTTTGGCCATGTAGTGGCAGGCTTTTCTAATTTAATTGCCCTGTAAGCACGGCAAATTTCAATCCCGCAGTCTTACGGGCTGTATGAAGGTGCCTGCGGGCTTGGAATTAATTGAGGCGCCATGTCTCTCTACTGGAATATTTGTGTCCACTGTTCTACTCCCATGTCTTGGTGCTTTCTATGGCTTCTGAATCTTAAATACTAATCTGGCCATTATGCTCCTATGCTGTCCTCTGCCCCTATAATCCTTCCCATGACATTTTATATTTTAGGAGGGATTTGAGGTCTACATTTTCTTTTTGCCAATTTTCATGAAAAAAATTACTTTATGTTGAATTTTGGAGTGATGATATGGTTTTTCCCATAAGATCTTTCCCGTCCACAAGAGTTACGATAGCTAAAATCACAAATCGCTATTCAATTGCTACAATTCCGCAAGCCTGCAAATGTTTTCACACCGGTAAATGGCAAATCCTATGAGTACTAGAGAGGACTCGCTAATGGGTTAAAGACATGTCCGTAGCACTGTAACTGCAAATAAAAAATAAATACTGCACTGTAAATGATGAGGAAAGCAATGTAAGACATTACAATTAATTGCACAACAGTCTCAAGTTCGCAAATCGCCAATCAAAATTCATTTTTTTTATGTTTTATTCAGGGTTATATCGAACTTGGGAATCAATGAGTTAATACATATCAGGCCACTCACATGGACTAGAACAGTATCGGCATTAATTTTTATCATTTTGTATTTTGCGGTTTTGCGAGTCCAATCGCATATTGTACCTCTAATCGCTAATTAATTGACATGTAACCTCCATCTTATACTGCCGTAATGATGACAGTCTAATTTTCTATTGGCCGTTTCAAAATGGGTAATTACGGCCTTGCTTAATTGATCATGTTCCCGCCTTGAAATGCAGAGGCACGTCCTTCACACGCTGGAGAACAGAGCGCTGTCATCAGGGCGCCGAGAACTGCACTCTGATGACGCTCTGCACTCCAGCCTGCATCCCATCTGCTTTAGAGACTTCTCATGCGTGCACCCCCATCTCATATTTACTGGACCTGTATGCTAAGGGGCTGACAGTGTGCCATGTGGGACTGGCATGTGTCACTAGGAGCATAATGTATGTAATGTCACTGTCATTGTGTGCATGTGTCACTAGGAGCATGTTGCATTGCATGTTTATCACTACATGTCTGTCATTTTTTGCATGTGTGATAAACATGCAATGCAACATGGTCCTAGTGACACATGAAACCATACCTGGCCCATATGGTACACTGTCAGACCCTTACCTTGCCAAGCAGGTCCAGTTAATATGAGATGGGGGCGCTCGCACATGAGAAGCCTCTGTGGCAGATGGGATGCAGGCTGGAGCGTAGAGCATCATCAGAGCGCAGTTCTCTGCGCCATGACGGCGGAGCGCTGTTCTGCCGCGCGCGAAGGTCAGGCTGCCCTGAAATGCTACAAACAATTGCATGGTATACGGTTTGGGCTTTTGGCCCCTAATTTGCAGGCTTGTTCCATTGAATAGCACCATAATTGTAGCAAGCCCGCAGACATACAGCCTGTATACCGCAAGATGCGGGCTTCTAATTGAATGAGGGTCCATGCCGGTGCTACCAATTAAATGTAAATAATGAAAGAAATGGAATGGCCCGCAATGAAGTTTAAAGACCATGACGCAACAGTGGCTTTGTTTCAGTTTTCTTTGACTCTGTTCTGCATCCTTTGACACAGAAATGTTTTTTAAATCTGCTGTTTCTCCCTTCCTTACTATTCCTCCTCAGGAATGCCCTCCACACACACATGCTAACAGCATTTTCTAATTTTCCACAAGTTCCAAAATTGCTATGAATCTTAGTTGCTTGCTTTCTATAAAAAAATTGATTTGCATGGTCCATTCACCAAAAACTATGATATATAACAAATTTCATCATTACAGGAGGTCCAAATAAATATACGCTTCATTTTATTGATGATTTACATTTTTATTCCTGTGAGTGGTTGTGTGTATAGGCCCCCAGTGCACTACTGTGCCCGGGGGGCAATAATGGGGTCAGTAGTTGTATATTTTAGCTGTTGTTAGATTCCATGCATTTTGATGGTCAATTTCAGGCAAGTGATGCTTTTAGCCTGTAATGATAAATGTTTGTGAGAGAGGACGAGCAAATAAGAGAGATAGCTAGAGGAAGAGGAAAAAAAAGAAAGACATGCCAGTAAAAATATTTATTGGCTAATATTCACTTGTGACCTCTGGTGAATATTTGACATTAGAAGTTCCAATGTGATAACTTTTCTATTTAAAATCGTAATATCATTGATATGAATGGGGCAGAAATGAGGATCATTCAGTCTCTGTGTGGGAGGACAGAGCCTTGGGTAGTGCAGCCAGTGAGAGGCAGCCTTACCCTGGTGAGACTCGGGTGAGTCAGAATGCTCTGTACTAAGTCATTCCTCAGTCCACTGGGACACAAGCAGCGCAATGAGTGATTGGATATATAAAAAAGTTTTTTTTGCACCCAAAAGTACTGTCCCCTTTCACACTGACAGGGGAGATTGTACCAGGGGTAATAGGGCTAATAGAGGTTTTGGTATATCTGTGGCAGATGTATAGGGAGAGGTTTCATTGATTGTATGCAGCTCTACATTACATCTGACTTGCCTCTGCTGCCACAAACAGCATGCATTTTTGAGTAAAGAAGTACTAATGTTGTTTACAGATACTGAACCCTACCTCCTTGACTAGCCCCATACACCAGTACAGATATCTCTTGTCAGCAGTTCAGACAAGACATATGTGGCAGAAGCAGCCACAGGAGACTTTTGCATTTATTATTGCCTGTATTTGAACTGTATGTTATTTGAGCATAGTGGATTTTATTAGACTGGTTCTGGCCCTTTAAATGCTCGGACAAGGATCTGCAGTTTTGCTATGCACTTCGGATGCAGAGTGTGAAGAAAAACCCTGTTTTATGGTTATTTTATTCTTATGGTTAAAATATGATCACATTGCTATACTGTAGATATGTTGGTCTGCTAGCCTAAAAGATAATCCTATCACAGGTGCTCCTGTGATAGGAAAGTCTTTTGTGTAAAGTGTTTGTGAGAGATAGCACAAAGAGAAGGATAATCTAATCAATGTCTGTATTGTATAAAAGTAGCCAGGTGACCTCAGGGAGGTGTGACCACACCTATTGTCTCTCTATGTGTATTGTGTGGCCAAATAGGGGGATGTGTATTACCTGTTAGAAGAGATGTATATATACTTCTCGATAACAAAATAAAGACAGTATTCTTTGACTCCCAATTGAGTGTCGTCCAATATGGGAGGTTGGGGCTTGTGAGACTGCAGTGCTTCTTGGATATTTTACTGTATACCAGCGGAGATACTGGACTGCGTGTTCCAACTCCGTTACAACATATGCATACAAATGCTATATTATTTAGTAGATGGGTTAAAAGCTTTGATTGAATAAATAATCAAGATGTTGTTTTCAGTATTTGAGATATTAATTGCTTATTTTCCTTTCTTAAGTATATAAGCACTTTTCATTTTTGGAGCTGACCAGAGTCCATTGCTTAGATTCTTCTGTCTGGGCACTCTCTTAGCTGCAAGTATAAAATTACTAAAAAAGTCCCTGGTGAGAGAAATCCAAACAGAATCCAAACAGAATTTCTTGAATACTCTGGGAGTAGAAATAACTTGGCTGGATAGATAGTTGTCGGTAACCCTTACATCAAAGTCATGTAAAAGAGCACTCTAACGCTAAGAGACCTTTTATACTCTCTATCTTAGGTATTTGAGGGGAGAGTTGCTAGAATCCTGAATTTCAGATAAGAGAGCTGAAACTATGCAAAAATCCAGCTACTTGTGTTTCACTTATAGCCACATTAAATTCCAGCCTTGTAAGTCCAATGTGAAGTATGCAACGGCCGGGGGGTCGAAATTTGCCTTACTTACATTGTTATTAAAGTAGAGAGGGCTACGAGTTACGAGCGAGAGAAGCTATTTCGTAAACCAATTTGCAGCCGTTGGGTCTAGGAAAATTTAACAGAGAACAATTTACTGACAGCAATCCACCTTCAACTATTCACCGCAACAGCAATTCACTGATAAGCAATTCACCAAAAATCTGTTAATCGCCTCTACAGCTTATCGCGTAAGCAATTCATTGAATAAGCCATTTGTGTGGAAGTACAGTACTGTAATACAGATATGTAACGCACAGTTAAAAATTATCCAAAAAAAAGAACAAATAAATGTATCAAACTACCTGCAGGGAACACAAATTGCCTGCGGGGAGTACAGACCATGACATTAATATGTATAGAATAGAAAGGACTACATGACATTAATATGTATAGAAAAGAGAGGACTACATGACATCAATATGTATAGAATAGAGAGGACTCCATGTCATTAAACAAAACAGTGTTTATTGAATACAAACTACCACAGGCATAAACATAGCACTGTGCATTAACATGTGTGTACTGGCAGTTCAGTTCAGTATGTACGTTAGTATGAAATGTTATGTGCAATGCCTCTTAAATAGTCAACAATGTCGGCATCTTCATTGTAGGCAGTCACTAGCCTTATTATTCTTTCATCACAATCTCTGTAGTTTTTTTTCTTTGGACTTAATCAGTTCCACTCCAGTACTGTTCTATGCGTAGTTCATTCAGGCTCTGCTCTTTTTTGATGCAAGTAATGAACTTCCATATATTTGGATGACACGCAGCAACTTGTTATTCAAAGCCTCTCTGCCAGCCTTCCACAGAGTTATTTGTTCTTGGCAGTCCTTGAAAAGCAAGTTGATGTTCATTCCAGATGGTAGGCGCAAACCTAGGTGCTCTTCGAATCTCACGTCTTGTTGGTCGTCCTATACACGTGTCTTCGAAGTAATCCACTACTTCTTGTGCTTCTGCTGGAAAAACAAGTTGCTCACCTAGAGTTTCAAAAACATTTGTGACATTAGCAGTGGGCACAAATGCTATCGCTGCCAAAAATCTCATAGTGAAAGCAAAATTGGCATCTGTTTCGTACCGTTGCTTTAAGCCATTGTTCTGAAATTAAGGGTATATGGACTGTGCGAAATGAAAAAAGCAACCATGTTGAGAAGCATCAGGGAATACACGACTGCACGCATTTATCATGGCCAATTCAAAATCAATTGTTAGAGTTTGTGGGGACAATGCTGGTTCCAAAATTTGTATCTGTTCTAGAAGTGAGACATACATGTCCTCTGTCTTGTTTGGGAACAAGGAGTATACCAATGGCAGGGATATGTTATCCTTAAATCCATGGATTGTGTACAGCTGGAAAAACAGTAATGGAACTTTTTTTAAAGTACCAATGCTCAATTTGCGCTAGCAGCCGAAGATTTTTAGTTGTAGAGAAGATTAGCATCCTATTGTCCTTAGGTCCAGAGTCATACTTAAGAAACACTTCTCAATTGTAAGTACTTTTGTACTCATCATAAAGATAATGTCCCTCCTGTGTGCTGGGAGAACTGGACCATCAAACTGTCTTCTCCTGATGTTCCTGATGGTATGTTTCATAGTGGCAACACTTGGCAGCTTGGACGGTGCTGCTTGGCTGCAGGTTCTGTACACATTAGCAATTGCGCAGTATTGTTTGTTGTTTCTGCACAACCTCGCATGGTGTCCAGAAAATTGCTGCCTCACTTGTGCTGCATCTGCAGAGTGATTGCGCTCCTTGAGTGTTTTCACTATGTTGTTGTCCTCTGTAGTAACTCTGGCCGCACATCTTGTTTTTGTATAATTTTGGCACTTCCAATATATTTTGTTTTCAATTTGCTTGTCCTTATAGAACAAATGACCATCATAGCACAGCTTTGCTTTTCCTTTTTCAGATTTAAGAAACTCCACTGCCATGATGCCTTCATAAACTGAAAGTAGTGTGTGGGGAGGACAATTGTTGTTGGTAAATTGTTCTCGGTAAATTGTTTCCGCATCCGTTAAATTGCTAATGTGATAAACTGTAGCATTGATTAACTGATTTTTGGTGAATTGCATGTCGGCGAATTGCTATCGCGAATAATAGTTGGCGGTAAATTTCTGTCAGTAAATTGTACTCGATCCGGATCGCGTCGGGGTTGCATGCTTGAACACAAACAATTAAGCAATTACGTAGTTACGGGTTCAGATGGAGCCAATGGAAAAAGAGATTGTTAGCATTACGTCACTGAAAAAAGGGAGGGTACATTTTAAAGTCCTACATACTACAATTACAGTCTGCGATCGGACCCACAGGCCAGATATAATGCAATATTAATAAAGTCGTAAATATGATATTCTATTACATGCGAGTTACAGTATATGTCAGAACACGTTGATTGCAGGGATCGATATAACACACAATTTAAACATGAAATAAAGTATTTTTGTGCGCCTATTTGCAGTGTTGAGAATGTTGTGCAATTAATTCTAAGACCTAACATCACTTTCCCTTATAATAAATGTGCAGTAGTGTGTTTACATTTGATTACGAAGTGCTACGTATTGGACTTTACCCCCCTTGCGGGTGCCCTCGAGCACACAAAGGCCTTTGGGCAACCTTTTGCATGTTACGTGCTTGCTCGCTAGTGACCACATTGCAATTTAATAGCTGAATTGAACAAGTAGCGTTTACGAGCATGACAGATCAAAGGATTTACGCGCACAACGTTCAACGTACCCTGTCCCGTAGGCATTTTTCGGCCGTTCTGCATGTTACCACACAAGTCCGCTGCGAGCAGCGTTACAGGGCTAATTTAATAGCCGTAACATGTAAATCTGGAGTTATGGGCTACGTTGTACAATGTAGCCCCAAGTTAATAGGGCTGTTAGGAACCCAACTAGATAAAGTTCCAAGACCTTGAAAAGGTATATGAAAAGTGCCAGGTTATCTCTCAAAGTTAATGTCTCAGAAGTAGAACTCCACAATAGAATACTTGAGGAATAAGCACCAGGATAAAGTATATAATATTCTGGGTTAGAGTTCCAGAAGAATTGTGTGGAAGGTACCAGGTGGGGATATAGAGACATAGTTACTTTGGAATATGTGTGTGAAAGGGCTATCAGCTTGGGTGCATGTGTCACACTGAGAATGAGCTCCAACAGAATCCCAACATACAGAAAGAAATAAAAGAAACATTGCAGAACCCGTTAACAAAGATGCCAAAAAACTATTCATTTTTTATTCCCTATGCTGATAAACAGACAATCAAAGAAATTATAATGCGACTTACAGCCCCATTAAATTAGAGCCCCATAAGTGCCACGTTACGCTAGCAGCGGCTGCAGGCTGCAGGACAAGTTACTGTGCTATTAAATTAGAGTGGGCTGCGAGCTTGAGACGCAAACCCGTAAACCAGTTGTCGACCATCGGATTTGCGGTTTTGTTGATGATCAATTAAGCAAACCCATAGTTACGGGTTTAGATGGAGCCAATAGAAACAGAGATCATCATTATTACATCAGTGAAAAATGGAGTTGGATTTCAAAGTCCTAAGGGCTTCAATTAAGAGTTACGAAAGGAGCCACATTTCAGTCATAATACAATATTAATAATACAAATATGATATTCTATTACATGCAAGTTCCTTCATATGTATTAACACATTGATCGATATAACATAAAAAATATACATGAAATAAAGTATTTTATTGGACTGATTTGTGGGCTTGAGAATGTTGTACTATTAATTCTATGACCTATCATCACTTTCACTTTTAATATAAGTACAGTTGTGTGATTTTATTTACAGTTAAAGTGCTACATATTGGACTTTACCCGCTTGCAAGTCCTCCTCAGCGCTCGTTGGGCTTTGGGCTGCATTTGCGTGTTACGGGCTTGCTTGCGGGTGACTTTGTTGCAATATAATAGCATGATTGGAATTGTAGCTGTTATGGGCTTGATCAAAGGATTTGCGGCTGCAAAGTTCAACGTTGCTTATCCTGTAGGCTTTTTTCCCAACAAACCCACAGATCGGCAGCGGCTGGCTTTATGGGGCTAATTTAACCACCTAAGCAGTAATCCCGAGCGTGATTCAGGGTTAATTTTAAGTACCTAAACACCAAGCCACTCTTGAGGTTACTTCAGGGAGGATCTGGAGGGGGCCCAGTGCTGCCAAATTTGCCTGGGCCCCCTCAGCTCACCATTCCTCCTCCTCATCCCTCCTTCTGTCTGATCATCCTCCTCCTCCTTCTCCGTTATCATCCTCCTCCTCCTTCCCGCGTAATCCTCCTCCTTCTCCCCTTATGATCCTTCTCCTCACTTCCCCCTAGCATATGCCGGTCAGTTCACTGCCGGAAGACATGCTGCGGGGGGAAAGATGAGCAGGCGGCTCATCGGATTACAATAAGAAGTAAGGAGCAAGGGGGATAGAGATTGGAGAGGGGGAAGTGAGGAGGGGGATCATAAGGGGAGATGGAGGAGGAGGAGGATAACGGGGGAAGGAGGAGGAGGAGGAGAAGGGGAAGAAGGGAGGAGGAGAAGGGGGAAAGGGAGGATAAGGGGGAAGTGAGGAGGAGGTTATGGGAGATGCAGGAGGATGACAAGGGGGAAGGGGCAGAAGGATGATAAGGGGGAAAGAAGGAGGAGGATGATGGGGGAAGGGAAGAGGAGGAGGATAAGGGGGGAGGAGGAGGATGAGGGGGAAAGGGAGGATAAAGAGAAAGGGAGGAGGATAAGGGGAAGGAAGAGGATGATAAGTGGGGAAGGAGGAGGAGGATGATTAGGGGGGAAGGAGGGAAGGGAGGAGGAGGATGATAAGGGGGGAAGGAGGACGGAGGATGATAAGGGGAGGAGGATGATAAGGAGGTAAGGAGGGAGGAGGATGATAAGGAGGGAGGAGGATAAGGTGGAAGGAAAGAGGGGGAGGATAAGGGGGAAAATGGCAAAAGAGAAGTGAATGGAGAGGGGGAAGTGAGGAGGAGGATAAGGGGAGAGAAGGAGGAGGATAAGGGGGAAAGGGAGAAGGATAAGGGGGAAAGGGCGGTATGATTATGTCAGTATATATTGTACCGCTTTAACATTCTGAATACTGACATAATCATACCGCCAGGAATGTTAATAGCCTTAGGTCCTACTTTCTACAATAGGAACTTGGGTTTTACACGTAGCTCTAATTTATTAGGGCTATTAAACTATGGTTTTTGATGTTCTTCTCAGGTTTTCTCATCCTATGGGCCACAGGGGATAGAGGATATTTACTAAGTTTATACTACTTCTACAGACAGAAACAGCTCCTCTCTACGGGGGCCAAGTGGGTTGTGGAGCTATCATATCCTCCAAATGGGGAGTGTAACTTCTCAGTTTAGCCCTCCAGCAAGAGAGACTGTAGGAAACATTTTTAGAAGGCGGACTAAAGCGTCTGAGTTTAGAACTGTGACCACTTGACCATACATACAGAAGAAGGCATTCCTTTAATAGATGTTCACCTGAATATGCCTGGGATGTCATGTTTTGTTCTCTACCATCCTGAAAAACATTCATTTGTTCAGAGTACAATTCTAACACTCGACTTTTGCTGGCTGATAAAGGAGGAGCTTGTATGTTGGCTGAAAAGAAGTGTTGCATTTACATCCCTGACAATTCTAAGACCAAAAATATTTACAATGTATAGGTTAATTACACTGGGAAATACATGAGATTAGTTTAGAAGGCTGTAATGTGTTGTGGTCTGTCGATTAATAACTGGTTAGCATATGGATATTGTTAATTTTAAATATTTGTGAGGAAAACATACAGTTGGACCAGCAAACAAAGGACTCCAGCAGGTTAGGGTGATGTTCCAATCAAGAACACTCAGATCTCTGATCAGCAAGTATGATGAACCCTGCAGGTCTTCTAGGGAAGACCTTAATGAACTTAGGGGAAAGTTTTGTTTGTTGTTTCCAAATCTAACCATGTCATGCACAATGTGTATCCCCAAAACAAGGGGCATAAGATATACATATTAACTAGTGAACAATAGTTGGTGTGCTAGTGTCAGTTTGGCTTGACCAATGGGAGTGCCCTGGGCATTCTGTAGAAATATAATATGGGATTTGTAGTGGCAACATTAGGTATGAATCTGACTGAAGGTGGGACAGGGGATGGGATGGTCCTGGTGTTACAAGGGGATGTGACAATCCTGGTCAAATACTCTCCTGGGTGAATGCTGATGTATGTGCCAGCCAACTATCAGCTTTGGTTTATCATCATAGACATAAGGCAGTAGGGCCTGTGGGTCAACTGTCTGGGCTTTAACCTTTATTGTGCAAGAAAGTGATCCTTGGCCGCTGGGTGAAGGTATCAACTTTGTGCCACCCATAGTACAAACAGATTAGGTTTACAGCAGCCATGGTGGTACTAGGGATGCCTTGCCCTTCTTTTAAGTATTGTCATGGTTAACTGTAGAGCCAAAATAAATGCTTGTGTTTGAAGCTTTGTTGGAGAGGCCTTTTGATGTTTTCTTGTGGTTAACCACATAATTAATTAATTTCTATGCTCAATTACCTAGCTCATCTCATCCTCCATAGTGTCTCTGCTTTAGTAGCCATTCCCCAGCATTTCCATGGTAATGGCTAGCAAGGGAGAATTGACTGGGAATGGATGTGTCACCATCCAGTACTTAAAAGTAGTTTTCTAAAAACCCTACACAAGCAATTTTTAACCACCCCAAGTCCATTGTAACCAAAGACCAAAGGGACATAAGGGGAGAGAGGTAAAAGCCAATCCAAGTTTGTGACAGTATTATTAGAAGAGATCATAGTATGTATCCATCTTTTCACTGCCCAAAAAAAGTATGTCACACAGCTGCTGAAAGGATGGTAGGGTCTAAAAAAATTAAACTTAAAAACAACTCAGAGGGCAATTTGTTGAACTAAAAAGGGAGAATTGTGGAATACATTTTTTTTATTCCTATCCTCTAATCTGTGTCTATAGCTTTCTGATATATACTAACAGCTTCTTAGAGTTGTTTTCTGTATATTGCACTTTACCAGCTTCTTGGGATTTACATTAACAGCTTGTTCATTTCACTTGCAAATTATAGATAGTCGAGGGTGAAGTAGGAGGGTGGAGGTGGTATGAAGGATACCAACTGAGATAAGGGAACTAGACAGTTAGTTATGACTTTATTACTTTGTGGTCAATGAGACATACAAATATATGATATTAGCTACTTGCCCGTCAAAAATGATGGGATTAAAATAGTAAGGCTGGCAATGCGAGACTTTTGCTCCTCTGAGCACCTTCTGAGCTCATTGCGAGCCTCTGCCCTGTGTACTTCAACTTTCCTGCTTTGCACTGATCACCTTCTGCGCTCATTGCAAGCCCCAGGATGAGCGCCTTTGGCGCTCATCGCAGGGCTCGCAATGAGCGCCTTCAGTGCTCTTCGCAAACCTCTCCCACTTGCGGTGCTCATTGTGAGCCTCGCAATGAGTGCCTTGGGCGCTCATCTTGTGGCTCGCAATGAGTGCCTTCGTCGCTCATTGTGAGCCTTTCCTCCCGCCTACTGTACTGGCCACTCATTGCAGGTTTCGTTAACCTGCAAGTTTTGTGCTTGGGATTGCCATGTATCTCTTTCCAGCATCTCTCGCCTGTCCCTTCCCTGTGTGTTTCTCCTCTGCGTGTCTGCTGAATGTTTGCATGCTACACGCTGAAGGACGTTTGTTTTATTTTCAAAGTCCCGTGTGCCTGGCGTTGTTGGTGTAAGTTTTACTGTCTTTGCCGTCTTGTATTTTCTAAGTCCTGCATGCCTGGCTTTGCTCAGCCTTTTGTGTGTGAAAACGCCCATGGCTGCAATAAGCGACTTCAGCGCTCATTGCAGCTTAAGTGCTGCGCCGCTGCTTCACCTCGCTTAGCGAGGCTCGCATGTGTGATGACGTTGCTTCAAGAGGTCGCAACTGCGTTACCAAAATCGCTTAACTTAAATGGACACAGTAGTAGAAGTTCCTTTCAATCTATCATCCTTATTAAATTGTGATTCAGTTAATTTAAAAGGGCTCTATATAAGCACCGAGCATTTTTTATTTACAGAAGTAAAAACTTCTGTAAAAAAAAATATGCTGTGTGCTTAAATAGAGCCCTTTTAAATTTACCGAATCACAATTTAATAAGGCTGTATATATATTGTCGAGTGTGGGCAGGCAAAACTGTTTTGCCCCAGTACAGTGCAAACATGGGGCCTCATTCAAATGTGATTTAGCCAATTGAATACATCTCTATATAAGCACACAGCATATTTTTTTTACAGACCTTGCTTTTGAATAGAAGTTCACTAACTAAAAACCTCTGTAAAAAATATATTGTGTGCTTATTCAGAGTCCTATTCAATTGGCCAAATCATATTTGAATGAGGCCCCATGGTCCTGGGGCCTCATTCAATTATAATTTGGCCAATTGAATAGGGCTCTATATAAGCACATAGCATATTTTTTTTACAGAAGTGTTTTGTGATCTTCTATCCAAAAGCAAGGTCTTCACTAACTAAAAACTTCTGTAAAAAATATATGCTCGGTGCTTATATAGAGCCCTATTCAATTGGCCAAATTGCAATTGAATGAGGCCCCTGGAGTTTAGAATTTCCATCAGAATGTCTGAGGTAGTAGCTGCCTCACATGTGCGCAGCAGGGAAATACTGAAATCCACAACCATACTGAAATTTGGCAATTTTCCTAAAATATCTTCAAATATTGCAGTCAAATTTTATTTTCTATCTTGAAGATAACATTTTGATTAATCTGTGGGAGTATTTTATGTAAAACATCAAAAGCCATCTAAATAATCTCAAATAAAGGAATAAAAAAAGGTTATTTGAAAGCAATCACCCACACTACTCTTAAGTTTATTTTATCTTATTTATTTGCATCTTATTTATTTGCATTCAAGGAGGTTTAAAAAGTCGTGAAAACAGTACAAGCAATAATATATTTAGCTAAATTGTGACTTTTAGGAAAAGGCAAATAAAAAAATGTGCTGTGGTTGTTGCTGGGATCAATGTATGTTTCCCTTGACATAGTAAAGGAGAGATCATGGATTAAAGGCATATTATTAATCAAGAAGGTCATGGTGGGAGTATTATTTACCTGTTGTGAGGTGATGGTGGAGAAACACAAATCAAGGGTGGGAGAGATTATTTAAGCTGCAAAATGACTCTACTCGTTAATAATGCACACACATACAATATACCTTAGTTGATCTTCATCTTAAGGTTATCAAGGTTCCACAGAATAAGATTAATATATCAGGCTTCAAAGAATAAGTAGGCTCCTTAATCTTCTTAATTATTATCAACATCCTTAAATACTTTAATGACTATTGTTCAAGTAGTTCCTCCACATACATTTACTAAGCCTTTGAGGAGGCGATGATGGGCTGTGATAGCAATTTCCCCTTAATAAAAAGCCAACATGGGGCTTCATTCAATTGCGATTTGGCCAATTGAATAGGGCTCTATATAAGCACAGAGCATATTTAATTTGCAGAAGTTTTTAGTTAGTAAAGACCTATTTTTTGGATATAAGTTCACTAACTAAAAACTTCTGTAAAAAGATATACTATGTGCTTATATAGAGCCCTATTCAATTGGCCAAATTGCAATAGAATAAGGCCCATAGTCTTCATTGATGCACACTGCAGCCCCAGCAACTATTTATTTTTGTGTTGTAATATGTGATAAGTTGTGTGGAAATAAAAGGCACACATTACGTGTTCCATTATTTCTGTTTAGTTAAATAATCATAAATTTAAAAAGGGTCACTTACTAACATTGAAAATAACAAATGCTCTATATCTACTCTGTAGAGACCAGCTCCAAAGTATTTTCTGGTGGAGAGAAAGCTAATTGAAATTCCCACCAATGTCTATACAATAACAAAAGAAAACATCCACTGTGAGTACATCTAAAGGTCCCCAAGCAGACCAGGTGACCTGTTTTCTCATATCATTATTCAGTGACAGTGTTTCTACTACAGTTGTTGATTATGGGTAGTAACACAGAAATGATGCCCAAACATGAAATTATTTTAGGTATATATCAGCTGGTGCAGATGATGTCATCACAATAGCGCGATCACAGCTGGGAAGAAGTCAGAAGGCGGTAAACGCCGCTGGATCCAGTCCCACAGCTAATCATAGGAAACTAACTACAAAATATATATAGAAGGAATGCCATCCCATAACATTGTACCCTATCAACTTCAGAATGAATTCAACAATGCATAAATATTAGTATTCGTAGTGGCCACAAACAGAGTGACCACGAGATAAATATTCATAATATTCGGTAAAGTAGTAGTCACAATATTACGACTACAAGGTAATAGGATTAGTGCAACTTGGTTTAGTAGTGGTCAATAACATAGAGACCACGAGGTAATCCCATTACATGTATATCTTTACACAGTTTAGTATGAGAGTCCTATACCCCATAGTATTTCATAGCACTATATTTATTATTATTATTATTATTATATTTTATTTGTATCGCGCCAACATATTCCGTAGCGCTGTACAGGGGATAAGAACAGGGGAAATACAGGTTTAACAAATTCTATCATGAGAGCACTGGTTGTTTTAGTTGTGTAATAATGGTGTTAGACTTAGTAGCCTAAACAGTTACTAGTCTAATTTTGTTAAGTTTTGTAGCACTTGTAGCACTTTTGTAATCAGCTACTAAAAGTAGCAACACAGCACATTAAAAGAAAAGCTGCCATCAAAGGCTACAATCTGATATGTAGCTGTGCAAAAAAGGCTCTACCATTACAGCGGAAGCATTTTTGAGCAGCTATATATTGATTCCAATTGCAACTGATACAAAGCTAACAGTAAACTGGGGACCCTGCAACAGCACTGTTTCACCGCAACCCTGATGCATTACAGTCCCTGTGCAGTCTGCCGCAAGAGACACTGAGCTCCCCCCATCCATTTACATAAAGCCCTTCCCACTGCTAACCATCCGTATGAGTCCAGGGAACACCAGGGATTCCCTCCCCTGCATATTCAATTGCTACCTTAAACTATAACCATGGGGGTTTATTACAGACCCCCATGGCCCACAAAATGAACCCTTAATAAATCATTTAGATACCATTAAGGTCTGTATTGGACCCTTCTGCATATGGGTTAATTTTGTGTGCCCCAGTGGTCTCTTAAGTACCTCCATGGCTCTGGGTTAATATTTAGGTGCCATGGGGGTCTTGATAGTCTGCTGTGGTTATTGATATTAGTGGGTGTTGGGAATTGCCGGGGGAGGGAAACCTGGGGCTTCCCTTCTGGGGGTGGGAGGAGGAAATCCCTGGGGTTACCATCAACATAGGAGGCGGAATCCCCAGGTTTTCCCCCTATACTGTACTGTAAATGAGGGAATACTAGGGATCCCTGAGCTTCTAGGGGTGATCCATAAGAACCCCCAAGTATGTGTAGTATTAGGGTGCATTGTTAACACCTAATTGTGTTGGTTTTAAGAAATCAAGCCTTATATCTGACCTAATTGAGGTGTTGTACTGTTTTTAGCATCAGATCTGACGCTTGATGGTGTTCAGTATGTGAGGATTGGGGAGGGAAAATATGCTCATGCATAGTATGTTTCTTGTGTGAAGCACCGTTAAAAGTGATTGGAAATGTTTGGAGGGAATTTGAACGTGACAGGTCACCGTAACTAGATAATGCAGCTCATTTTGGCTTATTCAATGGTGCATTGCTTTTCTCTTTAGAGTTTTCCAAATAGCCTTATTTCAAATAGATGTTCAGAGGAGCTGCATACTGTGCTTATTAGGGAATCACTTGATTTGTTTCTGAAAATTTAAATACAAATGTCTACTGTTGCATGTCAATATACTGTAATACAATTGCAACCTACTTATTTAACAGCAGGAACTATACTGTAATATATAAATTACGATTGCAAATACAATTGTATGTAACTTCAAATTAAATAATAGATATCTAATTTAAAAAAGGAGTGATCTAATCACCATGTTCTTAATTACAAGGAGCAATCAAATGTACAAGAAAAATGCACTTGGCATGAATATCAGCTAAAACACTTAATTGTGGACCCTATGCAGAATTATATAATTAAAGAGAAATTACATAAAATAATATATTCAAGCTGAAAACTAATGCTATTGAAGTAATTAGAAATAACAGAGCTTAAAGTAGGCATCCAGTAACTTAAGCCTTAATGTGATTGTTGGTCTCCTAAAGTGTCATATTTATAGTATATTCTTATGAAAAACTTTACTTGATAAAAGCCAAAATGTTTTTTTTAGAGAGTTACAAAAATAGAATCTTTAGTTTGTATGTCTTGTATTCAATACTAATAGACAGAGAAATTTGCTTGTGTTCCTAACATGATTATGTACCTGTGAGGAACTATCCCTGCTGATAACATCCTAATTCAGTACTGTTGAATGTATAATGATTAACCACATGACAACAGAAACAAATAGAAAAGCAAATCACTGTTTATTAGCCCTTCTCATTAGACAAACAACCCAAAATGGAAGAGTCAATGAATCTAGCAGAGTCTACTATACAGTATATGCAAGATATTTAAGATTTAAGATAAAATGTCTTGATGCTTTGGCTTACACAGCTTCGAATGTGCTTAGATTGTTCACATGATGTTTTCCCGAACTACAGGGTACTTCAAGTAAACATGTGCATCTCCACTATTATCAATTAGAGATACCTAGCATCATTATACAGTTTAAAGTAAAGGGTAAAGAAAGAGTTTTAAAGAGTTTTTTTTAAATAGTTATAGAGAGAAATGGTGGTGTTGAGTTTATATGTAGGAGAGTGTAGGAAAAAGGAGGTACAAAAGAGAGCAGTGTGACTAATCCTAGTAAGTTTGCAAGTTTTCAAACTTGTAAGATGTTTCAGCGAAAGCTCCACGCACACCAGATTCTAAACTCAAAGACAGAGCTCTCCATTCTTTGCTTTTGTCAATTTTTGTTTTGCCTCATACTTAATCCTTGTTCAGTGCTACAGAATATGTTGGAGCGTTACAAATAAAGATAATAATAATACAATGACTAGTATACAAGAGAAGCTGAGAAAACAACATTCATACATATTTTGTGAATTACCAAAATGTTGTTGGGGTCCATTAACATATGTTGCTGTGGTGGTCTTCATTTTGTGTTATGCCATTGACTGGTATTATACCATGGCTATAATAAAGAAGATTAAAATAAAAGAGACACACAGGGGAGGAGGAGGAGGGGGTGGAAGAGACACAGAGGAAGAAGGAAAGAGGCACATAGGAGGGGGGAAAGAGACACAGAGGAAGGAGGGGAGGGGGGAAGAGACATAGGAGAGGGACAGTGCCGGAAAAAGAGACACAGGGGAGGGACGGAAAGAGACACAGGGGAGGGGGGAAGAGACACGGGGAGCATTTAGAGAGGGTGGAAGCCCGAAGGCGCTCATCACGAGGCTGGTAAGGTGAAGGGGGGGATCGCTATAAGCGCCGAAGGCGCTCAACATGAGGCAGGCAGGTTAGAGGGGGGGAACATCACAATGTGTGGCAAACACCATTGCCAGGCTTCAAATTTTATTGCCGTCATTTTTGAGGCACTCATCGCGAGGCCTGTAAAGTAGACGGGGGGAGAGGCTCGCAATGACGCTGAAGGTGCTCATTGTGAGCCATGTGATGAGCGCCAAAGGCGCTCAGCTCAGGGCTCCCGATAAGAGCCAAATGTGCTCATATTGTGTGGCAAATAGCATTGCCAGGCTTAAAATTTTATTGCCATCATTTTTGACAGGCAAGTTATTAGTATATATATATGTATAAAATAATCTGTATATATTTTTGTCTGCCTTGATACTAACTACTATGGAATATAAATAAAGAATACCAATACTAATGGTCGAACGATTGAGAATGTGGCCACATAATCAGAAGAAAATATGTCAGCTCAGTAACATAAGGACTGCTGATATTGGTAATATGTCACGAAGCTCCTTTGTTGACTTTAGTTGCACACCCTTTCTCTTCATATTACATAGTTACATAGGCCCTCATTCAATTGCGATTTTGCCAATTGAATAGTGCTCTAAATAAGCACATAACCTATTTTTTTTAAATACGTTTTTAGTTAGTGAAAACCTTTTTTTTGGATAGATGTTTACTAAGTAAAAACTTCTTTAAAAAAATATGTTATGTGCTTATTTAGACCCCTATTCAATTGTCCAAATTGCAATTGAATGAGGGCCATAGTATTTAAGGTGGAAAAAAGACTTTCAGTCCATCAAGTTCAATCATTTAAGATCCCCTCTGATCTGCAATATGCGGATTAACTATTAATTCATTAGTTGTATAAAAAAAACAACAACAAAAAAACAATTCCCTCCTGATCCCAGACACTGGCGACCGGACTTCTGCCTGGATCAATACTGCCTCCAATCATCCGTGATAACCCTGAATTCCCTTTTTAATTAGAGATAAATCCAGTCCCCTTTTAAAGTTCTCTATCGAATCCGCTGTCACCACCTCCTCTGGTAGAGAATTCCACAGATTATCCACCCTTACTGTGAAGAACCCTTTTCTTTCTTTAAGGTGGAATCTTTTTACTTTTAACATCAAGGGATGTCTTCTTGTCAGTTGAAAACCTCTTGGCACAAAAAGTTCCCTTGACAAATCTTTATACTGACCCTCGATGTATTTATATAGGGTAATCATATCTCCTCTTAGACGCCTTTTTTCTAGAGAAAATAAGTTTAATTTGGTTAGTCTTTCTTCATAACTTAGCCCCTCCATTCCCCTTATTAGTTTTGTGGTGCTCCTCTGTACATGTTCCAGCTCTAAAATGTCCTTTTTATGAAGTGGTGCCCAAAATTGTACTCCGTATTCCAAATGAGGGCGTACTAGAGATTTGTATAGTGGCAGAATTATATTTGCTTCCCTGGCTTCTATACCCTTCTTAATACATGCTAATATTTTTTTTGCCTTTTCAGCTGATGCTTGGCTTTGAGCACTGTTACCTAGGTGGTTGTCCACAAGCATTCCCAAATCCCTTTCAATATCTGATACACCTAGATTTGCTCCATTAAGATTATAAATTGCATGGTTATTTTTCCATCCCAGATGCATAACTTTATATTTATTCGTATTAAATCTCATCTGCCATTTAGATGCCCATTCCTCAATTTTATGTAAATCCCTTTGGAGGGAAAGCACATCACTATCTGATTTAATTACCTTGCACAACTTTGTGTCATCAGCGAAAATGGAGACACCACACTCCAATCCTACCTCTAAGTCATTAATAAATATGTTAAAAAGGAGAGGACCTAATAATGAACCCTGAGGAACCCCACTTACCACATTAGTCCAATCGGAGTATGTTCTATTTACAACAACCCTTTGCTTCCTGTCTTTTAGCCAGCTCTCAATTCATGAGCAGATATTTACTGCAACTCCTGTATCTCTTAGTTTGCACAATAGTCTCCCATGTGGCAATGTATCAGAAGCCTTTGCAAAATCCAAAGAGACTACATCCACTGAGTTGCCTTGATCCAGGTTCCTACAAACCTCCTCATAGAAACTAATTAGATTTGTTTAACATGACCTATCCCTCATAAACCCATGTTGACTCCTACTTATAATCCTGTTCAAATAGACATATTCTTGTATATTATGCCTTATTAACCCTTCTAAAAGCTTCCCCACTACAGAAGTGAGGCTCACTGGTCTATAATTCCCCGGATTTTCTCTTGCTCCCTTTTTAAATATAGGTATCACATCAGCTTTTCTCCAGTCATCTGGTAGAGACCCTGTGTTGAGTGAATCTTAAAAAATTAAATATAATGGTTTGGCTACTACAGAACCCAGTTCCCTTAGTACCCTCGGATGTATTCCATCAGGACCCGGGGCTTTATTAACTTTTTTTTTTTCTAACCTCTTTTGGATTACTTCCAGTGTTAACCAATTATTTGGCATAGGTAGTGTTGCCCCATTATGTTGCCGTGTCCCAACCACTGGTACCTCCCTTGTGTATACCGAAGAAAAGAACCTATTTAACTCATCTGCCTTTCCTGGTCACTAATTATCAGATGGCCTGTGTCACATTGTAATGTTCCTATAGCTTCCTTCCTTGCCTTCTTCCCATTAAAAAACTTAAAAAATATTTTAGGGTTAGTCTTACTCTCTTTTGCAATTAGTTTTTCATTTTCTATTTTAGCCAGTCTAATTGCCCATTTGCAAGCCTTGTTGATTTCCTTGTATTCCTGTAAAGAAGTTTCTGTTCCCTCTTGTTTGTATAATTTAAATGCCTGTTTTTTACTCCGTATCTTGATCTTTAAATCATTGTTAAGCCACAATGGATGGGATTTAATCCTTTTACTTTAATTCCTGCACAGTATATGCCGATGTGAATGTATATTGAGTAAGGATTTAGATGTTGTCCATTTATGCTCAGTATTTTTACCTGTCAGTTCTCTGTCACAGTCTATATTTTGTATTGCAGCCCTTAGACCGTTAAAATCTGCCCTTTTAAAATTAAGAGTTTTTGTTGGCCCCTTAAAATTTTGTTTTTTTAATTCAATCTCAAATGAGACTGTGTTGTGATCACTGTTTCTGATAGGGTTGCCTTATTTAACATTTGATACTATATCAATATTATTTGTGATGACTAAATCTAAGATAGCTTCATTTCTAGTAGGCTCTTGTACAACCTGGGCCAGATAAGGATCCCTGAGTGTACTCAAGAACCTGCTCCTCTTAGATGAACTGCTGGTCTCATTTATCCAGTTTATTTCAGGGTAATTAAAATCTCCCATTAATAGAACTTGCCCATGCTTAGCTGCATTTTCAATCTGTAACAATAATCGTATTTCCTCACGTTCAGCTATATTTGGGGGTTTATAGCATACTCCTACTAATATTCTTTTGGAATTTGCTGCTCCGCTATTTAACTCTACCCACAAACATTCAGCTTTATCACTAGGTCCACCATAAATATCTTCTCTGACTATAGGCTTAAATTCAGGCTTAACATACAGAAAAATCCCTCCTCCTCATTTACCATTGCCTCTATCTTTCCTAAATAGGTTATAACCATCCAGGTTAACAGTCTAGTCATGAGATTCATCCCACCACGTTTCGATAATGCCTATTAAATCCCATTTTTCATTCATTGCTAATAATTCTAACTCCCCCATTTTTCTTGGCAGGCTTCTGGTATTAGCAAGCATACACCTTATGTTATGAGTCTGTAATTCTGATGTCCCTGCCACTGTACTTTAATTACTTAGTACTACCTCCCTATTGACTATACTACCCCTCCCCCCATCTCCTCCCCTATGAGTTGTTAATTCATCCCTTATACCCTCTACACTTTCTACCCCATTACTTATATCTAGTCCCTTATTGTTGGTGTTATTTTACTTATTGTAGAATTTCAGGCAATTTAAATGACCACTGCAGTCAAATATTTAAAATTTATATTTTATATGAAATTATGCTGATCTAAAATATACCCTTTTTTTTTTTGAGTAAGGAAAGATCATTAGCTTACAAAGACACACCCTCCTGAAAAAAGTAGCAGAAAATAAGCTATAAGAAAGGAAAATGGAGCTCCTCAGCTAAGGATAATTTCATAATAAAGTTAAAAATGTAAAGGTTGTGTTTAATTATTTCACTTTCTAAAACATTTTCTTATTATCATGTTTAGATATTCAAAGGAAACATTTAGAAAACAATTGACCACATATATTCTAAATGTATTGACATGAAAACAATATAAACGCTATATTTATCTCTGAATTTTTTATTTTTTTGTGTATAAATATAGACAATTATATAATATTTTTTTTCACTCTTCATATTTCTTCATCTTATTTTACAGTTACATTTTTTTAGGGATGTTTTAAAATATGTTTGTTGGATTTGATTTAAAACAAGAGTGAAACAAATAAAAAAAAACTGTTTAAAAAAATAATAAATCAATTAAAATTCTATTTAATTAAAAAACAGTTAGATACTGTAATTGTATTGAATAACATGCAATAACACTTTGCCATCTAGTAAGATAAAAGGAATTATCAAATAAAGTTATCTACATACCGTAGATTGCCTGCCTGCATATGCAACATATTATGCAGTAATATTACTTTTTTTTTTAAATTATAGTTAACAATTATAACATTTAAATATAATGACATACTGTTAATACTTCAATATAAATAACACACATAAAAAATTCATACGTAAAATAAAACTTTAAAACATCTGTTTAATTGGAACTATACCTAAACACCTAACTCTAATTATTTAACCTTAAGCAAAGAATAATAATTTACTCTAGTATTCATTTTCTGCTTTCTAACCCATGTGCCATAAGCTATACATAATTTGCAACACTCATTAAAATGATTTTTTAATTAAATTTTTATCATTCAAAAGACCTATGCTACCAAAAAGTCAAGGAGATATA
This sequence comes from Discoglossus pictus, assembly GCA_027410445.1. Taxonomy (NCBI): domain Eukaryota; kingdom Metazoa; phylum Chordata; class Amphibia; order Anura; family Alytidae; genus Discoglossus; species Discoglossus pictus. The sequence continues at coordinate 69,302,729 of CM050165.1, read as the reverse complement.
TAGTATTTTCCAGGCCAGGAAATTGACCAGTTTAAAATCTTTCCTTTGGGAAATCTTCAGAAGTACATGGAGCGAGATCAATTCTACATATACTAAGAAAACAAAATCCATAATTTTGACAGATTTAAAGAAAAGTGCTAGTTTTATTAAACTAAACATCACAAATATAGATAATTAGATACATATACACAGGTTTGAACAAAATGACAGAAGTATGTTAAAAATATAGACGTGTTTGGTAATTTTTGAAAAACGATTAAAAGCATGTGAATATCTTTTTTAGATTAACCAATCTTTTTTTGACAGGTTATTATTATCTTTATTTGTAACGCGCCAACATATTCCGTAGCGCTAAGCTAGAAACATAATTATATTTGCTCATGTACTACTATTTTCCTGACACATTATGTTGTGTTAATTATTGTGGGTTTGTTTGTTTTGTTCAAAGACAATTGCTTTTCCTTATTACTGTATTGGATTTACAGTCATATGCTGTGTATAGAACAGTCATTCCCAAACCTAGTCCACAAGATTCACAAACAGTCAAAGATTTGAGAATATTACTAACTAGCATAGGTTAAGCAATATTAGCCTCCTATCCTTGATAATTCTTTATATAGTTCCTGATCTCTGCTTTGTTACTAATTATGGTTGTTTACAACCTGACTTGACCTCAGAATTGGATATTTGACCAAAAGTGCCTTGAATGGGTTATACTAAAATTGTAACCTGGTTGTGTGATGAAGACTAGGAAAGCATACTACAGATTTCTGCATTTCCAGTGATATTTAATTGAATATAATGAATTTATTTTCTAATGCCTGTGGAGCCCCTAATTACCTCCAAATGTGGAACAAAATATCCCTTGCGTTTTACTCATTTGCATATAGTAGCAGGAACACCAATGCAACAGTATAGAGACTATTACTAAACATATTGTGCCATGGGCCTCTGTTAGCCATGAGCCTTCATAAAAGGAAACAGATACAGATAGAACAGTACATATAATACATCGAATACATACATTCCAAACTGAACATGTGAAACTTCTATCTCTTTCTTCTTTCTTCAATCCAGTCTTTCAAGTTATAGCCCCAACTATTAAGCATATGTTATCAATGTATATCAATGTTCACTTCTTATTTAATATTATTAATTATCTTTGTCTTGGTAAATATAGCTTACATGTTCCCTTTAATTTATATTTAAGTTATAGTTATCTAAATTGGTCAAATTATGATAAAACTTACTCAAGTAAACCATGACTTTTAATATAATTATGCAATCTTTGATATTTTAGTATAATATTTCACTTAAGATTAAGGGAGAAAGACGTATGAAGACACTATATTAGTTGCCTACCACATCATCACAATGCAGATCAACTACACTAACACAGAGTTTTTGACATTGGCATTTGCAACACTCCAAGCTTCTTATAAGGAAGTACATAGTTTAAATCCAAAGGCTGTGAACATGGCCGGACTACCCATTAGGCCAACTAGACAACTGTCTAGTGACAGTTCCATGTGAAGGGTGCCTCATTTTTTACTTAAAACAGATAAAACATGTTCTCTGGCCAAAAAAAACAATATACTGCAGTTCACAGACTGGACACTTGGGACAACTTGGAACTAGAGAGTTACAACAGGAAGGAAGTTCCTGTGAGGCTGTCACTTCATGGAGGGAAATGGTGAGTATGAGTGGAGATATAGATATAAATACATATTACTGTACTATATATAGATAAATATTACTGAAGTTGTATCATGTGTGTTACTGTGTATATATACATTTGTCAAGCATCGGCAACTATTTGTTTTACACAACACTGTTTTACTATACAAATTGGATCATTGCAGCCTATATTATCGTAGCACTCTGGTTATATTATCTGAGACAATTGTGTGGAGCAGTGTCAGTTCAGTACCTTGTGCACACTGACATCAAGCATGAGGTGCCTGTATGTCACCACCTCCCTTGTCTGCACCTCCACATTATGTTGTTCTCAGCACAGAGCTTCTCTGTCTAAGTAACTGACTAACTGGCTGCTCCCCTGTAAATTAAAACAGATTTGTCCACCAATTATCTTGTCATGCTTTTATTATTACATGCTTTTTATTTTATGGCAAGAAGTATACGGCTTGCCTCAGATATATTATTCCAACAGATTAATGCCACGGTCGAGGTTAGTCTCTTGGAATGACATATCCCCTCATTATCCATTCATCAATACAAACTATTGCAGTTCATAATGCTGGCCACTAAAAGTCACATTGCACGCCAATGGAAATCCCCTTCCCTCCATCTCCGAATGGTTATATCTAAATTAAACTATTTTCTCAACAATGAGCGACTCTCCCACATTCTCAAAGACTCCTTACCGCTTTTCAAAATATGAAGCTTTTGGTTAGCCTCCTCACACAGTATTTTAATTCCCTCAAATATTTCTAGATAACTAAATTGATACTTGACTTGGCTGGCTGAGGATCCCTTCAGGGGTAGAAGTTAACGGTAAGCCTAAAACTCTGTGGTAACTAGTATCTGAGAAACACTTTTTAGTTAACTCAGTTGATTTTCCCCTTGTGATTTCAATATTTCCATTAGAACCTTGTGCTTTAACTATAAAAATAGAAAAACTGCTAGTAGGGATGCATACTAAATGTTTGTTTTATAATACTCATTTAAACGAGATTAAAAGGGGGTTTAGTTTTCTATTTGAATGTTTCATAAACCTATCCTATTACTTCTTTGTAAATGTTATACTGTTTGTAATTTGGCATTTTTGCTGGCTAAGAAAACTGATTGGAAAAAAAATACCAGTTTTCAACTGAGAGTGCCTTTTTCAGTAATGTTACACATGTATACAATTCTCCCCAGATGTAGTATTTCTGATACTACCCAAAACTCTTAAACCCATGCCTTGGATATTAAGCATTATTACATTGCTTAAACTCCACTTCCACCAATGGGATTCTCTCCATCCCCACAAGGTGATGAGAATCCCTGGTGATCCCCTTCCCCACTCACATGCGATCCCCCTATTCCCTGATGACACCCAATCCCCAATCGACATAACCATGGGGTTACATTGAGAACCCCATGGCACCTGAAATGTTAACCCAGTGTCACATGAGTCCTTAAAGGACCCCAGTGGCACTTAGGTGTTAACCCCCACCACAGTGGTCCTCCCAAAAAAAAAACTGCCGCTCTATAAAAAAATTACTTAAACTAATGTAGCTCCTCCAAGGAGAAGCTCCTCAGTCATAAATGACCTTTGACGCTTTTTCTGCAGCTTAAATTGCATTTATTTCTGCAGTCGTATTGGTTGGAATACATGTCCATCATATTCCAGCCAAGTTAATGGGTTTTCACCCTGCCAATTTTTTGTTTTAAATCTAACAAAACCAAACACATCTGATCAGCAATCTGATCAGATTTAAATTCAGATTTATTGATTTAATTTCAATTTACTGGTTTAATTTGTTTTTATTGTATTGTATGATTTTATGTGCTTTTTTATTTTAAGTGTAATTATTTTTCTTTTCATGTAATTTGTTATTTTGGGGCTTTTTTGTTGTTGTAATTAATTAGGTTTTTTATTTTGGATAATTTAGCATGGGCTTAAGTTTAGTTATTTGGGGTTTGTATATGTTTTTTATTTTTATTATGTAGTGCTTTTTGTTTTTACTTAGAGTGCCATGGGGGTCATCCATTTTCGGATATAAATACTGACAAGTCATGATGTGACATTTAAATGTATTATTTAATGCACATAATGCTGCTTACTTGTCATGTGAATCTCCAAAACCAAAACATAATACTTTTACCTTTGCAAAAGCATACTGGTCTGATTTGTGAGAGTGATTCACTCTCCCTTCTGAGAGAAAAGAGCTATTATTATTACTTTAGATTTGGCCCATTGCACATCACAAATGACTGCACACATTTTACACATACATATATATATATATATATATATATATATATATATATATATATATATATATATATATATATATAATTTATTTTCCATTCTGGAGGCTGATAAAATAACTTCCATTATATATCGATCCATTTTGAAACTTTAAAGTAGTCATTCTAATAATAATTTAAATAACTTGCATTTTATGTGCCACTATTCTTCCTGTATGTATAATTGCATACTACTAACTAATATCTTCAGCTGCCAGGCAGACACAAGCAGTACAGACTCTTATGCGACCAAAAACCACTTACTAGTTGCTTCCGATTGGTGCCACAACTCACATTTTTTTTTCATGCATATTACTTAATACTGATTACACCTCTGTTCATCGCCATTTCTGTGAATTTTGAATGGCGATGAACAGAGGTGTAATCACTCAGCACTCTGTGTCTACATCATCTCTTTCACTTCTCATACCTTTTAGTGAGGGAGTGTGTGTGCAGTGAGTGAGTGTGAAGTCAGTGAGTGAGTGTGAAGTCAGTGAGTGAAGGTGGAGTGAGTGTGGGTGGAGTGAGTGAGTGTGGGTGAGTGGAGTAAGTGTGGGTGGAGTGAGTGAGTGTGCATGGGGTGAGTGAATGTGGGTGGGGTGAGTGAGTGTGAAGTCAGTGAGTGAGTGTGAAGTCAGTGAGTGAAGGTGGAGTGAGTGTGGAGTGAGTGAGTGTGGGTGGGTGGAGTAAGTGTGGGTGGAGTAAGTATGGGTGGAGTATGTGAGTGTGGGTGGAGTGAGTGTAGATGGAGTGTGTGAGTATGGGTGGAGTGAGTGAGTGTGAAATGGGTGTAGTGAGTGTGGAGTGTGAAACAGATGGAGTGAGTGAGTGAGAGGTAAGTGTATGTGAGAGGTGAATGAGCAGAGACTATTTTATTATGCAGACTTTAGTAATAAGTGCAGTTACATCCCAAGTGAGACAGTTTGCACAGTGTCTCCGAAACAACAGGTAAAGGAAATTATGAGGAAGGTAAAGAATGATACAATGTATTAGCCGGATTCTGAATTTGAATGTAATGCTAATTTAGGTGGGATTTTCTAGGTGTGTATACATCAAATGCAACTGACAAAAAACATAGGTAAGCTAATTAATATATATTTTGGAATATTTTCATGCAAACAACTGTTTTAATACACTGCATTCATAATCCAACAAACTTAGATATGCCTTTAAACTCAAGATTCTGACCCTTACTTTCTCACACCAGACACAACAAAAAGTATAATCCACTCACTCATCATACCCATATGTTGGCTATTGCATTTGCTTCCTGTTAGCCTCCTTGCTAAAAAAAAATGTTGCACTCCAATTTGTAAACATTGCCTCTGCTAGACTCATTTACCTCACTCAGCACTCTGTGTCTACATCATCTCTTTCACTTCTCATACCTTCATAATTCCTAACTCCAACACAGCCCTTAATAACAGTGCACCCCTTATCTTTCTACCCTCGTCTCCAAAAACTCTTCCAACCTCCCCCTTCAGTCTTGCCTGTTCTCTTTTTACCTGCTATCACTCCAATATACAGAATATTTCTTGAGCTGACATATTCTGCAGTACTGTAATTAAAAAATCAAAAACAGTTTGGTACATTGCAAAACAATGGAGGGACCTGTTTTTGATCTTAAAATCAAACATACACAGTGCTTTGTATAAAGCATCAACATAAGATTGAAAACTTGCAAATTTACAGTCTACAGGGTAAGTGTGGGGTACATGGGTGATAATTGCATTATGCATATTAAGGCTGGGGGTGAAAAACGTCTTTAAACAGATGGGTTTTTTAGAAAGGTTTTGAACGACTTGAGGCAGGAGGACCGTCTAGTGGAGCGAGGCAAGGTGCTCCAAAGAATATTGTCAGCACATGGTGATGTGTTGAAAAAGGGCAAGCTAAAATAATTTAGCCTACTCAGGTTAAGTAAATAGATGCATTGGTTTTGAGCCTGTTTGTCAACCTTTAAGCAGAAATAGAGGATATTATGCAAATTAATTAAATCAGTAGATTATGCGCTTTATTTGTGGAGGGCAGATGAGGTTTAAAATAGATCAATATAGCATTATTTGTGAGGCAAAAATAAACATTGTGCATCCGAAGTGGATGTAAGAAAATAGGAGCGCAGAACTGTGTACTAGGCTAAAGCTTTGCAGACAGTTTAATTTTCCACTATATTATTATATTATTATTGTTTGAATATATTTATAAAAGGTAGATTATGTAACAACAAAGCATTTAGTAATATTTTGCATGTCCCTGCTCAGGTTCCCAGAATGCTGTGCAATAAATGTATTTCTTGGAATTCTAAACAGGAAATGCATATTATTAACTTATTTTAGTCGTTCAAATGTGAACACAAATCTACTATTTATTTACTATTTTTATATATATATATATATATATATATATAAAAATATATATACAGTATTTCACAAAAGTGAGTACACCCTCACATTTTTTGTAAATATTTTATTAGATCTTTTCATCTGACAACACTGAAGAAATGACACTCTGCTACAATGTAAAGTAGTAAGTGTACAGCCTGTATAACAGTGAAAATTTGCTGTTCCCTCAAAATAACTCAACACACAGCCATTAATGTCTAAACCGTTGGCAACAAAATTGAGTATACCCCTAAGTGGAAATGTCCAAATTAGGCTCAAAGTGTAATTTTTTTGTGTGGTGAGCATTATTTTCCAACACTGCCTTAACCCTCGTGGGCATGGAGTTCACCAGAGCTTCACAGGTTGCCACTAGAGTCCTCTTCAAGTCCTCCATGATGACATCACTGAGCTGGTGGATGTTAGAGACCTTGCTCTCACCCACCTTCCATTTGAGGATGCCCCACAGATGCTCAATAGGTTTTAGGTCTGGTGACATGCTTGTCCATCACCTTTACCTTCAGCTTCTTTAGCAAGGAAGTGGTCGTCATAGAGGTGTGTTTGGGGTTGTTATCATGTTGGAATACTGCCCTGCGACCCAGTCTCCAAAGGGAGGGGTTCAAGCTCCGCTTCAGTATGTCAGAGTACATGTTGTCATGGTTCCCTCAATGAACTGTAGCTCCCCCAAATATATTTGCTTCAGGGAGGAAAGCTAGTAAAAAGTAAAGATATTAAACAATCAACAAAGGTCAGCATAATTAAAAGTATGATATTCCCCATAGTAACAAACAGATGGAGAGCTGGACCATCAAGAAGTCTGAGTGCCGTAGAATTGATACCTTATAATTGTGGTGTTGGCGAAAACTACTTAAAGTTCCTTGGACTGCAAGAAGATCCAATAAATCAGTAATTCAGGAAATCAAGACAAACTGTTCAATAGTAGGTATGATCATGAAGTTCAAATATTTTGGCCATATCATGAGATTATAAATAATAAAGTGCATAAAGTGAACAAGGTGCATTCAGTGTAGTGAAATACACATAAGTAGCAAAAGCCTCTGAATCTGAGGCCTATGTGTTTGCACTATAATATATTGTCACTGTATACAAAAGTGACTAGTGCTTATAGTATAGAATTAGTGATATTTATTTAGAACCCCTGATGAAATCCTTAGAAACGTGCGTCGGGTTGCACGCACAACGCCGCAACGCCGTCTTATGACGTCATACGTAGACGCATAGGCGCCACGCGGGCAGTTGTTTGGAGCTAAGGTGCTCCTAAATATCACTAATTCTATATGAAATACGACTCATTAAAACCATCCACATTAAATGATAAACATTAAATGATAATCCAAGGAACCAATATCTAAATTGTGGATGTAAATGGGCACTTAGCTCCATAGATTGTGTAGGGGAATATACAATCTTATTACAATCTATATTACTATTTAAGCAATATAAGAATTTCCTTTATATTTCTAGACATTATATAAGCCTCGATATAATATTCTCAGTAAGCACTAGCACTTTATCAATTGTATCACAATATTTAATTATTTATTGAACCTTCATTGGCACATAAACACTTTATATAAGGATAATACATAGTTTAAGAAGGTGCAATATTCTCCTATCAACACTATAAGCACTAGTCACTTTTGTATACAGTGACAATATATTATAGTGCAAACACATAGGACTCAGATCCAGACCTATGCTTTTGCTACTTATGTGTATTTCACTACACTGAATGCACCTTGTTCACTTTATGCACTTTATTATTTATACTATCACGCCATATTAAGAGGATATAGGGCCAATTTCTACTTATTCAGTCTCACAATTCATGTTAGAATATTAGGAAGTCCAACACAATTCTAACTCCCCTACCAAATTTATCTCGTCAGATTTTCAACATTTTAACATTATTTTAACAATATCAATAAACGTTAAGTTTTACATTTTTCTTGCTCTATATTTTTACCAGGGCAAAAGGTGTGCACTTACAATCCAAAGGATACTTGCTCTATCTTCTACCTTTTTGTTACTCAGTTTATTATATCCTCAAGTAGCACCCCTTCCTTCTGTCCCAGAATCTTTAGATACCTAGAGCCACCTATTTTTCTTATTTTGTACATATCATGAGATGCCAGGATCCCTAGAGATGCTGGAAAAGATTTGAGGAACAAGAAGAAGGAGATGACAGAGGCGGAGATGGATAGATGAGGTCACTGAAGCAATGAACATAAACTTAATGAAGCTCAGAGGGACCTTGACTGAGGGATGTACCTGGTGTGCTGTGGTCTATAGAAGCACGAGGAGTCAGACGTGACTGAATGACTAAACAACAAGAACAAAATCTCAAATAATTACCCTCTAAACCCACTGTCCTCTATGAACCCGGGTATCCCTGGGCTTTCCCCCTTCCTCACACTACCCCATATGATCTTGAGTATCCCTAGGGATTCCACCTCAATACCTGCTCTCTGCTATGGCCATTTTGCCAATATCCCCATAGGGGACACCAATGGACCCCCATGGCATTTAAAATTAAACTCTTTACCAACTGGGTTCTTATGGACCCCACTATAATTTAACCACGGGCAGTCCCTACAAACCGAAGCCTAATTCCCTAACCCAGAGGTTCCTATGGACCCCCATGGCACCCTTGTTTCTACCATGGTCCTCCAAATAAAAATCCTGCTGTTCTGTAAAAATAATTTAGCTAACAAAAAATAATTCATCTTCTGCGGAGCTTCTGCTCCAACTTACAGTTTTTTTTTGATTGGCTGAAATATGTGTCATATTTCAGACAATCTGAATTGAATATTTGAATTACTCCCACCCATTTCTAATTGGTTAAGATTTTAGATTGTATTTCCATTAGTTAGAGGTGTCTATAATTATTTGTTTATTTTCTGTAATAATTTTAAGGGGCTAGTATTAGGAACTATGTGGACACCCATGTGTGCACAAGGGGTAAAGGGAAGGGGGCCTGATAGCACTCTCACATTGAGATGATATTCCATGGGATACTCAGGCACATAGGGGGTAACAAGTATTGAGAGGGAATTCTGGGGACATTCTGCTCATAGCGGCTAGTTGGTCAAAAGCAGAGAAGAGATAGGATGATAGAGAAACAGAGAGCTATGTAAGGAGGATGTTAGGGCTAGAGTATTCTTTAGGATAGGTATTGGGTAGCATATAGAATTGCTTTAGAGACTATTGAGATTCATATTCAGAGCAGTCTGTGAGCACACTTTAGTGCTAGAGAGCTGCGGGTAAATCCCTGTGGGTACGAGTTGATACGTCTTACAAGTTTCTTTTTTTTTTGGAGACAGCCATATAATAGCTTCCCAAAGTAGCTTTTCAAAACATCACTGGCTGCTTATGAGAGCCATAGAATATAGCCCCTGATGGAAAACCAGCCTCTATTTATGATGCCAAAGGTCTTCTGGGCAGGCACTCACTGTCAGTCAAAAGACTTCCTATAGACTTGAATGGTTGCTGCAATGAACCAGACCCAAGCCCCCCTTGTCTCAGATCTAGAACCAGCTGTGGGCAGGCTTTCACACATCTAAAATACATATATTTAGTTTATTTAATTTCTCAGTGAAAGATTCATCTCAACGTGCTATTAGGAGATCTGTACAGGGATATCTGTCCAAATTGTGCTCAATTAAGTTGCTCTTCACTGCTTAATTGCTATGTTACTAATCCATAGAAATGACACATGTAGAGAGAGATAAGGTCTGATTTCAGGATAAACTAGACCTTGTAGATTTTAGAATATTAGTCTGTCTGTAACTTCTTCTCTGAGCTTTGGAGGGTTCAGGTTTGTTCCTTCCCTAATACTATCTAATACCCTCTTCTTTTTTCTTCTATTTTCCTAGCCTTTCAATCCTCTTCAGTGAATTATGTGACCAAGGTATTTGAGCTTTAGCTTTACTATTGTAAGCAGTCTGTTTTTTTTCCTTGAATATGGGTTGGTTTGACCTTCTTGCAGTCCAGAGAACTCCGAATAGTTTCCTCCAACATCACAACTCAAAAGCTTCTGCTCTCTGGAGCTCAGCTTTCCTTATGGTCCAACTTTCACAGTTATTACCTGGGAATACGATAGCTCTTCCTATTTGTAATGTCCTTGTGCTTTAATATGTTATGCAGTCACCAACCAGAATAATCTCTGTACCTAGTAAAATAAAATCTGTCAGTTAAAACATTATCCTCATCCATTTGACTGGGTTTTATAGGGCTGATTGACATAATCTTATTTTGTTTTGTGTTAAATGGCAAGACTGCTTTTTTTTTGGGGGGGGAGGTCACCTTTATCAGTAGGCTCCTCAATTCCTCCTCACTTTCAGCCATCAGAGTTGTATCATCCACATATCTCAAGCTGCAAATATTTATCCAGACAATTTTAATTCCAGATTTTGCTTCCTCTAGCATAGCATTTTTCATGATATATTGTGCATATACTTTAAATAAATATGATGATAATATACAGACTTGTATCATTCATTTCCAATCCTTGAACCATTCAGTTTTCCATACCTGGATCTAACTGTTGCTTCTTAGTCCCTGCTCAAATTTATCAGGAGGCACATAAAAAACTTGCCAAGGTTTGTTATGGATGACAAAAGTAGACAATGAAGCAGAAGGAAATGTTTTTTTGAGCTGTCTTGCTCTCTCCTTTATCTTGCAAATGTTGACAATGCGATCTTTGTACCCCTGAATCAAGCTTGTAAATCTGGCATTTTCTTTCCATAAAGTGCTGGAGACGATCTTGCAGAATTCCTCATAAGTAATGCCTATAACAAACAGTTCAGCCAAAATATACTCAGCATGATAGTTCCTGCTTGAACCTGATTATCTATACAGGTTTGTTTATGGGCTATAAAATCAATTTAAAACTACGAAGTACATGATTTTCCACCTTCTATCTGAATGAACACCGGAGGAAGAGAGTGAGGAGAGAAGGAGAGTGAGGAGAGGATGAGAGGTAGAAGTATGGAAAGAGGGAGTGGAGGAAGCAGGTCAGGAAAGCAGGTCAGGGAGCAGAGGTAGAGGTGTAGGAGAGCAGGAGCGGGGAGGGATGTGCCCCCAGATGTAGGCACACAAGGTGTAGGAGCAGAGGGTCAGGGGCCTGATCCCAGGGGAGGAGGTTGTGAGGATGAAGGGCAGGCCTCATGGAGAGATCAGGGAGGAAAGGAAACCCAGGCACAGTTGGGAGGGCAAGAGGTTGTGCCAAAGCACAGGGCCTACAATTATAGCCCAGAGGAGACGGACATCCTCATTAAGGAAATCCATGCCCGCTATAGCATTATACATGGTGGTAGGGATGTGAAGCCTAACCAGAAGACACGTGTCTGGAATGAGGTTGCTGCAGCTGTTGCTTCATTAGGGGTTGCAAACAGGGATGTGAGGTCTGTCAAACACTGATATGATGACTGCCAAATGGAGGTGAAGAGGGTGAGGGCAGTGGAGGCCAGAGCAGCCCGTGTAACCAGTGGTGGAAATCACATATTGCGGATGGGTAGCCGACCCAGAAGTAGTGGATGAAGCCAGAGGCAGTAGTGGGCCTTCCAGGACAGCTGGACTCTGGCTTTCAGGCAACCCTGCAATGTGAGTATCATATATACCCTCATATGCACGCACATGAACCCCATACACATATATAACTGACATACAATAATGCTGTAAGATCTCTGGTTATGACTGCAGATTTAGGGCAGCAATAATCATGCAAATCAAGGAAGCAAACATATAATTATTATAATTGTTATCAATTAAATGTCTGTCCAATACCTGCAGTTAAAACTGTTTCTGAATATCATTTGCCAATTCAGTTTGTGTTAGTGTTATGTTTGCTGTTTGTTTAAAGTTCACACAAAATGAAAATGTTTAAATTCAATTGCAATTGTTTATTTTTCTTCCCCTATCCCTCTCTTCCCCATGTTAAACTACACAGTTTATAGCTGTTTCGCTTAACACTCCAACTTCTTGGAAGCTATCCCCATCATTAAAAGAGGTACAGCTGTAGATCCACAATAATTTCACATCCAAAAGAGAGTACATGTATTTGTATGTACAATGCAGCATACACGGTTACAGACTCTGAGGGACTGCATGTGCGTGTCATGTACTGGCCTAACCTGGTGATTGCATCAAACAATCATCACAGCCAATGACAAGTGACCATGATGTTAGGGATATAGAAACACACAGAAAACAATTGTTAAGAGAATCAATACTTAAATACTTTTGTCCTCTCATTTCAGTACCCAGGTGGTGTATCTTGACCACAGAGACACAGCAAGTGGCTCCAGAGGAGGAGCAACTACAATTACCAACACAAGTGGTGGTGGAGGTAGCTAAGGGCATGGCACCAATACAGTAAGCGGACCTATCAGTAGCAAGACCATTGTGGAGAACAGCCCCTGGCCCTCACACTCATCATGGGCACTTCCCCAGCCCTTTGAACCAATTGACATGTCATGGAGCCAGCAACCACCTGCAGGGATGTTGAGGTCCTGGAGACCACTCTCAACAGGCCCACCACTGCCACCTGGTGAGATGCAATAAATGCGGTGGCTGGACCCCAATGCTCCTCCACTCCTGACCGGGCCCCAACAGACCGGGCCCCAACAGATGTGGCCCCAACAGATATTGCCCCAACAGACCCGGCCCCAACAGATGTTGCCCCAACAGACCGTGCCCCAACAAAAGTGGCCTTAGGTCCTCCTCATCCAGACTCCTCAATGAATATTATTTTGTGTTAATGTTGACATATAGTGACAAAGAGTGACATATAGTGGCTGGATAAAAGGTGGGTATATGTATGGTTATGTTGAATATTTCTGCAATTGATGTTTAATGTGGATTGCAGTTGAGATGAGGTGTTGCAGTAAATCCAAATAGTGTCCTGATTGATATCTTGTTCTTGTCTGTGTAGGTCTTAATAGCTCAATCTCGAGACCATGAAGACATGTTCTTCAAACTCCTCTTTTTGTGTCACAGATTCTGCTCATCAATTTCTGATTATTCCTTAATATCTGAAAACAAACTGTGTGTGGAATAGATTTGTATGACATTATCCATTATTATTTGCTTCTGTTTCATTGAGCAGTTATAGACAAGTTGTAAGTGCTATGCACATGACTGGTTTCTTCAATTAAATGGAGTGGTTTCTGATGATCCTCTCTTGTCATCAGATTCCGGTTGCAGTGGTGTAGTGACCACATGTGACCCTGGTAGTTGCTATGCATCATGATTATTCTAGACTATGACATTACTACCTTTAGGTATCCCTTTTTTCTCAAAAACAGTCTCTTACACTTCCGGGATCCGCCCACACCACAATCATGATATTAATGCACAGTCATATGCAGATAAACATGTTCTCTGTGTATCTAATAAACTATGATATTTTTATACTGTTATCAGTGTTTCTGTGTGTTTGTAATGTACCATGATTGTGAACCTCCAGATTAATTACCAAAACAAACAATTTGTATTTTGTACATATATCTTCCTTCAATATACACATCCTGTGTTAATGTAGACTTGAGGTAATAGCTCTGTCAATCGTGCAGCTGATGATGGAGGTAATGTTCCTGAGTTTGATTCCAGCTTCAGCTTTGTATGATATTCGTGTTTCCTAACACATGGAGATGTGTATTCATGTTATATATTAGAGCATATATCAATATGAGGTGTATGTGTAGATTAATATATCTGTACACACAGTTGTTGTGATTCTATGTACAGTGTATATATATATATATATATATATATATATATATATATACACATACACATGATAAATCGGTACATTGCTAATAAGATAAATGTGGCAGGCAGGAGACTCAAACCCATGACTTAGCAATAAGGTTAAATATTTACAACAAGATGTTACCTACTGTGCCACCATAGCTTCCTAACACTTCCTAACACCATAGCTTCCTAACACTTAGCATTTTAGTTCACTATTTTGATGTGCACCAGCTACAAACACCTGTCTTATTCTATATGCTGGTTTTTGTGTAATGGCTTCAAAGGCTGAACTAGATTGATAATATTTATTTAACTTTGTGATTTAATTCAATAATACAAACACACTGTGAATATTATATATATATATATATATATATATATATATATATATATATATATATATATTTTAATCTTTTTATTATTTCCAATTTATAAAATTTATAAAATACATAAAATATCATTCATTCCAAGGACCATTTTACAAAAGCAAAAACAAAAAAAAGGAAAACAAAAAAATACACATACAAAAAATATACAGTTACATAATTGGAACTTAAAAAATAAGCATTATTAATCCCACCGCGCCAACTACCATGATCACAAAAATATATATATCTTGCTCTATCTTCAAATAGTCATTCCATTTCATTAGCATGTTGACTTTCATGGTCCTTTAATTGGTGTCACGGAAATGCTATGGTATCAACATTAGTGAGGCAAACACAACATAGCTGATAAATAATATTTAATCTTAGTATAAATCATAACATTAACATATCAACAGAGCCACACAGTGACAAATTATCACAGGTTTGCAAAGTATCATGGTGGAGGTTGGTGGGATACAGAGTTCTAATAACACAGGGAAATAGGGATATGGGAACAGAATGCAGGCAGTGGGGATGGCATTGATATGGAGGATCAGTTGAGGGGATTTACAGTGTATCATCCAACATGAGGCAATATAATTTACATCATTTTATTACAGATATCCAGACAACTATAACATTCAATAAGCAAAGATAACAATAATACAGAATAAGGAGATAGACGTATGGGGAGAAGTAAAATGTGTGTCCAACAGAAACTCCTATGCAACTTCTTAACTATAAGTGCTCACTCAGTATAACCGTGATAGGTCAGTACTCTGGCAATGATAATCCGCTGTGAGAGCAGCCTCTCCATACATAACTTTGGACACGCATATAGGGGACCTGACTAGTATCATATCAGTCTGTTTTAAGTTCCTTGAGAAATTCACTCACAACAAAATGGGAGGGGGTTCTGTTATCTGCTCACATCAGCACTGAAGAGATCTGGAAGGAAGTATGATGCAGGCTTCACAATAGTCCAAGTAGAGGAGAGTATAAAATGTAAAAAGCAATAGGTACCTATAAATCTATGTAGAGTATGTGAGCATACACATGCTGTGGATATGCTAGGAACATCATGTGACACATGTCACATGACATCTGCATTGTATTATGCAATTAAAGCTTTACATATATTGGCTAATTCGTAATGGGAATCAAATATCACACTGGATGCAACAACTTAAAGGGATATGTAAGTTACCTGGATTTTTTATGCATCTGATAGAGGATAATTAATAGTATATAAAAAAATGTTTACATGAAAAAATACCAAAATAATCATTTTAAATCTTGAAGTTAGCAAAAATCTATAGTAATTTCAGACAGTTTAAAATTAAGGTTAACACCCCCTCCATAATTTGTTTTGGCCAGTCCCGTTAGATAAAAGATTTGAGAGATAGCACTATGTTAGTTGCTATGGCAACACCACACAGCATATACAGGAAGCAGGGATAAGTCATATCCCAGCAGTGACTGGGAGGCTGATAACACTGCTCTACTATTGGCTGAGCAAGCAAGAGCAGATAAATAGTGGGTTAATATTGCTCGCTGGATGCTGCATGATGGATGGGTGGGGATCAAGAAGTTGTGTAGACACCCCCTGGGGTGTCAACACAATAATTGGAGGGATTTTTAGATATTAATAAATATAAAATGTTGTATGAGATGTGCTGCATACATATGGCTGCTTTTTGCCTAATGAGTGCAGAAATGTATTAATCCAGCAAACTTAGATATCTTTTTGAGGCTAATGATGACATTAGAATGATCATGCTTATCTTCATGCCTTGTTCTGACCGTGATCTGTAAGAAACACACAATTAACATTTTATGATGAAATTACACATGCTATATGAGCAGCTACCAACGATGCAGGTATGTAGGCACATATGTTTACATGTTATTTTGTGAGATCTCAAACAAGCTTCTCATCGGGCAGATGATGATGATGGATAATTATAATTACTCATGATGTGGGAATATCACAGCTATTACACATGGATGTATCTTTGGAGATCCTCATGTAGTGTTTTCCCTTGGATGTGGTCAAGAGGAAATCCAAAAGGAAATCTTTTCCCCCAGGACACGTACACAGGGTCTGATTATGATTTCTGACTGCTTCAGCAATATGTATGGAATGTCTTTTGGAAAAGAAAGGTAGGCCTTCGTTAATGGAGTTGTTATTTATTTCTTCTTCAGCATACATGCACATGTTTTCTGCAAAAACGTATAATGTAGTCGACCTTGATGTATTGCTGTAAATGTTGTAAATGTTTTTCTTTGTCTATGTGGTTAACCGATGAGTTGACACACGGCAGCACTTCTGTAATGGCAATATGATGAGATTATTAGAGTCACACATCATTCTCTGTAATCATTTTGAATTCACCTTTGATTTCTAGTTTAATAAGTGATCACATCTTTGAGACCTTTCCTGTTATCTGACTGTGACTGCTGGTGGCAGCATTTGCGATCACATAACAGTAAAGATCCTTTCTTTGCATCCCATGCTGAACATTGATTATTGTTTAAAATATGCTGGTATGCTAATATTTCCAGATTGCTATTAATTGCATTGATCTCTATTGGATGTGAATTAACATGATCAGCAGTGGCGGCTGGTAACTTTTTAAACCACACCCATTTTTATAACTCCTCCCCCTGACGTCATAATGACCTTTATAAGCCCCGCCCAATGACCTTATACTTGTAAAGCCCATTGAAATACATGATCAGCAATGCAGTAATGTCAAGAAGTAAAGTAACAATGTGTTAAATTCATTGGTATACAATATGGATTGAAAAAACTCATGTGACAAGACTACAGCAATATCATAATTGCACCTATACGTATTAACAGAAAAATTAAAGGAGTGACACCTACCATTAGTCGGGTCTTCTTCTCAGGGTATTCACGTTCATTAAGTTGACCAACGAGTAGAAACAAATCTGCAGCCACATAGGGTTTGCACCTGGGGTTGAAAGAAAACAAGCAAATCAATCAGACCATTCAAGAACAAAACCATACTTAAAAAACATTAAACGACCAAGTGGAACCATATAGGCCCCAAACATACCTTAGAAGACCAAGTGGAACCATATAGGCCTCAAACATACCTTAGAAGACCAAGTGTGACCATATAGGCCTCAAACATACCTTAGAAGACCAAGTGTGACCATAGGCCCCAAACATACCTTAGAAGACCAAGTGGAACTATATAGGCCCCAAACATACCTTAGAAGACCAATTGGAACCATATAGGCCTCAAACATACCTTAGAAGACCAAGTGTGACCATATAGGCCTCAAACATACCTTAGAAGACCAAGTGTGACCATAGGCCCCAAACATACCTTAGAAGACCAAGTGGAACTATATAGGCCCCAAACATACCTTAGAAGACCAAGTGTGACCATATAGGCCCCAACCGCCCCTTAAAAACATAAAATAACAAATTGGAACCATATAGGCCCCAACCGCACCTTAAAAACCCTAACTTACAAATTGGGACCATATAGGCCCCAACCGCACCTTAAAAACCCTAAATAACAAATTGGGACCATATAGGCCCCAACCGCACCTTAAAAACCCTAAATAACAAAGTGGGACCATATAGGCCCCAACCGCACCTTAAAAACCTTAAATAACAAATTGGAACCATATAGGCCCCAACCGCACCTTAAAAACCCTAAATAACAAATTGGGACCATATAGGCCCCAACCGCACCTTAAAAACCCTAAATAACAAAGTGGGACCATATAGGCCCCAACCGCACCTTAAAAACCCTAAATAACAAATTGGGACCATATAGGCCCAAATTGTAAAATATATATATATATATATATATATATATATATATATATATATATATATATATATATATATATATCAATCAATATATATATATATATATATATATATATATATATAAATATATATAAATATATATATATATAAATATATATATATATATATATATATATATATAAATATATATATATATATATATATATATATATATATATATCAATATATCTATCAATCAATATATATATATATATATATATATATATATATTATATATATACATATATATATATATATATATATATATAAATATATACAAATATATATATATACGCATAAAAAATACACATAAATATACATAAACATATACATAAAACAATATATATTAATTGATATTTATTATTTGATTAATTGATGTACTTTATTACTTATTATATTATATTGTTCATGCATTTCTATTACACATTATTTTTTATACATATTACAGTGCTATTTTTTGGCTATACATGTTACAGGATATTATCCTGTAACATGTACCGTATATCACATAAA
This sequence comes from Discoglossus pictus, assembly GCA_027410445.1. Taxonomy (NCBI): domain Eukaryota; kingdom Metazoa; phylum Chordata; class Amphibia; order Anura; family Alytidae; genus Discoglossus; species Discoglossus pictus. The sequence goes on along the minus strand of CM050165.1, from coordinate 69,283,869 downwards.
ATAGCCCTGTAATATGTATAATACATACAGGGTCAAACAAGTTCACACTAACCTTTTTTACCCTTACAGGCTTCCATACCTGCTTGCTGATTTGCTAATTTTTTAAAGACTCTCATTGGTTGAAATCGATGTCAATCAAAAATTTCAGCCAATCAGAGTCCTTCAAAAATTAGTATATAAAGCAGACCGTGGGAAAAAATCAATTAATCGCGGGAGGGGCTCCTTGTAGGAGGAGCTCTGTTATTTATTTATTTTTTTTAGAGCATCGTTTTTTTTTGGTGGAGGCCTCTTTCAATGGGCCAGAATGGATGGATGGACAATGGCTTCAATCAAGATTGGATTATTTGACCAGTGGCTTCAATCAACATTGGATTATTTGACCAGTGGCTTCAATCAACATTGGATTATTTGACCAGTGGCTTCAATCAACATTAAATTATTTATTTGACCAGTGGCTTCAATCAACATTGGATTATTTGACATGGGCTTCAATCAACATTGGATTATTTGACATGGGCTTCAATCAACATTGGATTATTTTCATGACTATATCCAGAGGACAGAAGGCCAACGCTGGAGGGGTCAATTTGACAGGTAAGTATGTGCTGTTGTTTATTTTATTTTTATTAATGTTTGTTTAAAGCTGTTTTCTTGTAATAATAATAATGTGTTTACTGTATTGTTTTTCCCTTACCTTATTTTTATTTTATCTTTAAAAGTGACAGGCACATGTACATGCCTGTTACTTCTAAAAATGGAATAAATATAAGGGGGGGGGGTGTTAGGTAGTTGGATCAGGGTGGGGTCGGTCACGCTCAGGCCAGGCGCCCATCGGTCGGTCGGTGACCGCGTAGGCCACGATCAGGGGTGGCACAGGCCTCATGGGGGTGAACATCCACCCCCATGTGGCCTGTGCAACCCCGCTCACCGCCCGAATACCCCGATCACCGTGATCGGGGTAATCGGGCGGTGTCATAGCATAGGCCGCATCGGGGTGGTGGTGATCGGGCCTCGGGGGTGGCATAGGGCGGCGACATGGAGGTGATCAGGGGTGGCACAGGCCTCATCAAGGGGGTGATCCATTCACCCCCATGTGGGCCTGTGCCACCCCGCTCACCACCCGAATACCACGATCCTGTGATCGGGGTAATCGGGCGGTGGCATGATGGCATCGCATAGGGCAGGCCTGATCGGGGGTGGCACAGGCCACATGGGGGTGATGGCTGGGGGTGGCACCAGGCATTGCAGGCCTAGGGTCGTCGGTGGTAGTTGATGGGTGGCTGGGTAGGTGGCAGGCCAGGCAGGCATAGTGGGGTAACTGGTCACCCCTAACTTTTATTAGGGGCTACTAGGGGTTTGGTTTGGCCAGGGGCAGGGCAGGTGCCAGGTAGACTTACTGTGTTAGGCAGGCAGCAGAGCAGATGTGAGTAGATTCAGCCAGGGAGGTCTCTCAGTCTCAGCGTGACCAGGGTCAGGAAACAGAAAGGGGGAAGGGACAGGCAACTGGTGGTTTTATTCACTGTATCAGTCAATCAAAAAGTAAACTCGAGGCCCTATTAGCTGGCGGGCGCTCAGGGCTAACGGCCTGGGTGGTTTTAGATTGTTCTCTTAGCAACTGTACAACCTTCCATCATTGATTGGTCAATGATGGAAGACTGTCAGTCCTTAATTGATACATTTATGACCGCCCATGCATATCGTCACTGTGATGGTGGGCGGCATGCATTAACGGTCAGGGGGCCAGGCCAGGACTCATTGAAGAGAAGAGTCTAAAGGTTAGTGTACTAGTGTAATATGATCACACAGGGTGCAGGGGGCTACAATAGATACACAGCAGCATTAGTTAATGTAGCACAAGGTTTTTTTTAAAGTGACAGTGTCCCTGGGAATATTTTACTAACTTTACTTCATTTTATTACTGTATTAAGACTTGAATGATGATCTACACCTTATATTTAATTGTTTTTGGGTTATTACTAATACATTGTTGTGTTTTTTTATTGCAGGGTGACGAAAATATTTGGGGGGGCGTTTGCCCTGACGCCCCAATGGACGGGCCGCCCCTGAATCAGACAATGTGAACATTACTGTTCTGTACTGTGAAGAGGTTTTCATATACGATTGTGGGGCCTATATACATTGACATTGTGGAATATACAATCCCATCCATTTAGCTTAGTTTCTGGAAATTTGCAGATATCAGTGTATGGTAATGTGTGCATACTTACCATTAACAGATAGCATAGCATGTTCTAGTTGATCCAGTGTTAATCAATAATGCATCATGAGACATACATCATATAAGGAAGCTCTACTCTACTGTGGACTGTTGGATATTCTCTATGACAGTGAGGAAGGAGAAAAGAGTTGTATTAATTATGCATAATCAAGCTACTTTACAGTATAGTAGGTTGTTATATGTTTTGTACTTACATGTGAAGTACTCGCGAATTATGCGGGCACATTGTTGTGACCCCTGAGCACAACAGGGGGAGGCTCATTAATGTCCTACAGACAGTGGGCCTGTACTGCTATATTGAGTTGAATGTGAACATCTTAAGCGCATCTTTTTTTTATTTAACAATTTTATTACAAATACAATCAATAAATATCAATATCTTATACAAAAATATTACAAGAAACATTCATTCTCTATTCTTTTGTAAATTTAATTCTGTAATCATTTACATACAACAGTGTGATTAACTAGTAATGAAGTAAACATTCAAGGGAAAGTTTAACTAATAACTCAATTTCTTAATTTCTATTGCTATTGCTATTCACTCTTTCGTATCGAACTCTATTATGTTATTAGTTTATTATCAAAACTACCCAATATTTACCTAAAGAGGTTTAGGAATTCTGATTGTATTTATTCATATATTTATCCGATATATTTCATTTGTCTAAAAATGTCTGTTTATTACTATTAAATATTTGAATACTAAACCAAGGATTGCTAATCTCCCAAGGTGTCTACCACCTATAATGAAGTTACTTATTTTATACCAATAGGATATACAATTTAAATTTAAAAATTAAATATTTGAAAATCTCTTTCTAATTGTCTATTCCTATCAACAATTATTACAATCTCATTCCAATTGGAATTTTTTTTCAGTTTTCCAATTTCTTGTAATTGTCCATTTAATTACCATTAGAATTTGGACTATTAGTTGTTTTGTGGGGTTTTTAATTTCCTTTGGGAATATATGAAATATAATTATTTGAGGAGACATGTCTATCATGATCGCACAAAGTTGCTATATATTTTATACACGATGGCCAAAGAGTTTGCATTTTAGAACATTTCCACTTAATATGGATATGGGTCCTCTCCACAGTTTCTCCAACATCTATCTAGACTGTTTTCCTGGGAAGATTTTTACCAATATCGATGGAACTCTATACCACCTATGTATTATTTTAAATTGGATCTCTACATAAGCTGAACATTTTATAGATTTTTTAGTAAGTTTGCATGCTTTATGCCATTTTGAGCCCTCCCAATTTTCTTCAAATTCTACTTCCCGTTTCATCATCCTTGATGTTTTACCTATCTGAAAAGTATCTCTTAGAATGTTATAACATTGTTTTATTGGAGTCTTTTTATTTTGCTTTAAATAACTTACTATGCTTTTATATTTCAACCAATTTATATTCCTAATTTGATATTCATCTTGTAGTTCCCTATAGCTTATTATCCCTCCATCTTTAAATTGGTCTTTCAGATATTTGATTGTTCCACCTCTTACCTTCCTGTAATCATTCATTAAAAACTTCCTATATATAAAGGTGATAGGAGTAACTGGGGAAAGTGCTCTAACCAAATTCCATTTTTTATTTATCCTCTGCTAAGCTTTAATTCCAGATGTAATCACTTTAAGAGGCTTCAGGCTCTTAATTTCTTAATTTATGTACCAAGATAAAAATTCAAGTTTCATATTAGTTTCCATAGATTTTTCAATAAACCAACATTTAGCTCGATGAACCATAAATGGCCTTATCAAAATCTGGGACAGTCTAATTGCATCATAGTAGTCTGGTAGGTATATATAAGATAATCCTCCTTTAGATAGATCCCTTTTAACAATATTTTGTTTAATTATTGGTTTATGTTTTTTATAAACAAATTTATCTATAAGTACCTGTATTTTTTTGAGCTCATAGAAGTGTACCTCCAGGGATTAGCTCTAAATAAAAAGGTAATTTTAGGGAGTATAATCATTTTTATTGCAGATATTTTTTCACTCCAAGATAATGTTGGATCTTTCCATTTTAACAATAGTTTTTTAATATTTATAGTTAATTGATCCAAATTATTCTGTAGCAGTCTATTTAATTGAGGACAGAAGACTACTCCTAGGTATGAAATCTTATTTTCCTGAGACTTATATTGATATTGTTCTCTTAATTGGTTGCTAATATTTCTATACAGATTTATATTCATTGTCTCTGTTTTTCCTAAATTGATTTTATAATACGATAGTTTACCAAAAATAAAAAAATTCTCTATATAAGGCAGGTAATGATTTCACTGGATTAGTTAATGTTATCAGAATGTCATCAGCAAACAATATTATTTTGTTCTCATAATTCATTATATTTATTCCCCTCTATGTCCTTTGTCTTCCTTATTCTTTCTGGGAATGATTCTATTCTATTAGATCGGGGGAGACAGAGGATATCCTTGCCTTGTCCCGTTCTTAATCTGTACTTTTTTATCTTAAATCCCAGACCCTTAATATATGCAAAAGGATCTTTATACAATGCTCCTATCGCATGTGTTTCGAATCTACTTAATCCGAATTTCTGTAATACTGTGTCCATGAATTCCCAACTGACCCTGTCAAAGTCTTTTTCAGCATCTAATGACAGGGCCAGTAATGGGATCTTCATGGACACAGCATATGAGATGAAATCTCTAAATCTCCTAGTATTATCTACTGGTTGTCTGTTTCTTATGAATCCAATGTGATCAAAAGTTGATTAATTCTGGTAGGATCTGATTCAATCTAGTAGCTATGATCTTTGAGTACAATTTGATATCTGTATTCATTAAAGATATTGGTCTATAGTTTTTACATTCTGACTTAGCTTTATTCTCTTTGAGTAATGTGATAATTTCTACATCTAGCATTTCCCTTGGTGCAATTCCATTTTCCATAATCTCATTAAATGTACCTTTTAATTGATCTATGAGGTGGGGTGCAAACATTGTATAATAGAGATTTGGTATCACATCTGGACCAGGGGATTTATATGGTTTTAAATTATCTATGGCTAGTTGATTCTCCTTAATCGTTATTTCATTATTTAAACATTCTAGTTGTACTTCATTTACTCTAGGTAAATCAATTTGACTTAAAAATTAATTTATTTCCTGTTTCAATGGTTTAGTAAAGATTTTCCATTGTTCTAAGCTGTAAAGGTTTTTATAGTAATCAATGAATATTTTTGCTATTTCATCAGGTTTACTAAGATATCTCCCATCCCTATCTTTTATTTTCTCTATTCTTTTTTGTGATTCCCTCTTATTCAATTTATTTGCCAATATTTTCCCAGATTTATTTCCTATGGCATCTTGTTTTTGTTGGACTAGCCACATTATTTCATCAATTCTCTTTTGATTTATTTTATTTATTTGTGATTTTATTAGGGATATCTCTTCTGAATTACTATGATTCAGGGATATTTTATTATTTCTCTCTGCAAAAGCAAATTTTGTAGAAAGTAGAACATCTTTGTTTTTTCCACTGAGTATTCAATGTTATCATTAAGCCTCTGATAAATGCTTTATGTGTATTCCAAATCACACTTTCTGATTTAACTGATTTATTATTTCTTTCAAAAAATATTTTATTTCATCCTTTATTGCTTCTCTAATTTTTATAGATTTTAACAGTGACATTTTTATTATAATTTTTTGATTTCTATATCTCTTTTGTTGTTGATCTATTTTCATCACTATCGTTGCATGATCAGACAAGTGGCTTAAAAAGATTTCAGTCTTATTAATTAGTTCTATTGTTATAGAGTCTACTAGAAAGTAGAGTGTATAACTTATGACGTAATGAATAATGAGTGAAATATTTCTCATATTATACCTGACTAAGGTTTTAAAAAAACATTGTTTGCTCTTCTTTTTGATGCAGAGTCTGCCATAGGTTTAATCTTAGATTGTCTATCTAATTTTGCATCTAGATACATATTTAAATCACTGCATACAATTAAAGACCCAGTTCTAAAAGAAAATATTTTGTCTGGTATTTGGGGAGTAAATGTTTAAGATTGTATATTTCTGATCATTTATTGTACCCATCCAGATAATATACCTTCCATCTGGATCCAAATCTCTATATTCCTCTATTATATTCGTGTTCACGTTAAATAATATTGCAATCCCTTTTGATTTTTTACTGTAATTTGCACTTATCACTAAAGGATAGAGATGTCGCGAATAGTTCGCCGGCGGACTTTTTTCGGCGAACATAGCATGTTCGTGTTCGCAGCGAACTGCGAACATATGCGAGATTCGACCCGCCCCCAATACTTTATCATTGAGCAAACTTTGACACTGCATGTCACAGTCAGCAGACACATTCCAGCCAATCAGCAGCATACACTCCCTTCCACACCCTTCTACCTCATGGACAGCAGCCATTTTGGAATCATAAGTAACTTGCAGTCTTACTGAGAGGAGGGACAGTTTGGATGATACTGCATCAATAGGCAAAACCATAGCTAGGCAAGTTTATTCAGTGTCCAGTGCAGTGCTGAAGGACTCTTGTGCATTATTATTATTATTATTATTACTACTATATAATGTGTAGATGTACCAGCTGGGCATGCATTATTATTATTATTATTATTATTATTATTATTATTATTATTATTATTATTACTATATAATGTGTAGATGTACCAGCTAGGCATGCTCTTGTGCATTATTATTATTAGTATTAGTAAAATACTACTACTAATAATAATAATAATGCACAAGAGCATGCCTAGCCAGTACATCTACACATTATATAGTAATAATAATAACAATAATAATAATAATAATACACAAGAGCATGCCCAGCTGGTACATCTACACATTATATAGTAATAATAATAATAATAATGTAGAAGAGCATGCCCAGCCGGTACATCTACACATTATATACTAATAATAATAATAATAATAACAATAATAATAATCATGCTCAAGAGCATGCCCAGCCGGTACATCTACACATTATATAGTAGTAATAATAATAATAATAATAATAATAATAATAATAATAATATAGAAGAGCATGCCCAGCCGGTACATCTACACATTATATAGTAATAATAATAATAATAATAATAATAATAATGCACAAGAGCATGCCCAGTCGGTACATCTACACATTATATAGTAATAATAATAAGAATAATAATAAAGCAGAAGACCTCCCCTGTGTCTCCCCTCCACTACCTCCCATGTGTCTCTCTCCTCCCCTCTCCCCTGTGTCTCCCCCCCACTCCCTCCCATGTGTCTCTCTCCCCCCCTCTCCCCTGTGTCTCTCCCACCCTTGCCTGTGTCTCTACCCCTCTCCCTTCCCCAGTGTTTCTTTCCCCCCTCTCCTGTGTCTTTTCCCCCTTCCCTCTTCCCTGTGTCACTCCCCCCTCCCCTGTGTCTCTACCCCCCTCTCCCTTCCCGTGTTTCTTTCCCCCCTCCCCTGTCTTTCCCCTCTCCCCTGTGTCTCTCCCCCCTCATCTGTGTCTCTTCCCCCTTCTCCCCTGTGTCTCTACCCCCTCTCCCCTGTGTCTCTACCCCCTCTCCCTTCCCCTGTGTTTCTTCCCCCCTCCTCTGTGTCTTTACCCCCTTTTCTCTCCCCAGTGTCTCCTCACCACTCCCTCCCATTAGTCTCTTCCCCCCTCTCCCCTGTGTCTCTACCCCCCATTCTCTCCTCTGTCTCTTCCCCCTCCCATGTGTCTCTTCCCCTCACCTCTCCCTTACCCTGTTTCTCTTCCCCCCTCTGCCCTGTGTCTTCCTCCCCCTCTCCACTGTGTCTTCCTCCCCCTCTCCCCTCTCCTGTGTCTTCCTCTCCCTCACCCCTGTGTTTCCTCCCCCTCTCTCCTCCCCTGTTAGCTTCTATACGCATACATACATACGATACCCCCCCCCCCCCCAGTTCCACCACCCATGTGTACTGTATAATATTGTATTGCATTAGGTTATATTATATCACTAGCGACTTGCCTGGCACAAATGATGGGGCAATAAAGTTTGAAGCCATGGCAATGCTGTTTGCCACACAATGTGATGCTTTTTGTACTCAGAGGACCTTCAGCGCTCATTGTGAGTCTCTTCCCTCGTGTCCTTCATGTTTCGTGCTTTGCAACGATCAATCTTCGGCGCTCATCGCAAAGACAGATATATAAGTACAGTGTTAAATATATAATTTTTATTGTGCAGTGTAAATTAAAAAATGTATTCAGGTCTCAGAGCATAATAAAGTGATTTAGATTTGTAACTGCTTTGAGAGTGCTATCGCTGGCAGCCAATGAGCAGTAATCCAGATATATAACTGCAGAGTAAAAAGTAAAACATTTTAGTGTAGTGTAAAGTCTACATTTTTATTTTCCATTACTAATTAATACTTATTAAATGAATGCACGATAATAACTATTGTGAATGAACAAATGTATTAGGAAGTGCGAAGCGTTAATGTATGTAAAGTAACCGCAGTGTAAAATATGCTATTAAGCGTATTTTTTTTATATATATATTTTTTAATAATAATAAATTAATTAATTACTAAAATACTTTACCTATTTGTAATTAATATATCCAGTGATCAATAACCTGAAGAGCTAACAATCAGTTTTGATTTTCCTGCAGCTTACAGTGTACATTTGGACTGTTGGTGACCCGAGGTGTAAGTGTCAGCAATGTGCGCAGTGCACGAGGGGAAACTGCTTGTATACAGGGAGTGGAGAATTATTAGGCAAATGAGTATTTTGACCACATCATCCTCTTTATGCATGTTGTCTTACTCCAAGCTGTATAGGCTCGAAAGCCTACTACCAATTAAGCATATTAGGTGATGTGCATCTCTGTAATGAGAAGGGGTGTGGTCTAATGACATCAACACCCTATATCAGGTGTGCATAATTATTAGGCAACTTCCTTTCCTTTGGCAAAATGGGTCAAAAGAAGGACTTGACAGGCTCAGAAAAGTCAAAAATAGTGAGCTATCTTGCAGAGGGATGCAGCACTCTTAAAATTGCAAAGCTTCTGAAGCGTGATCATTGAACAATCAAGCGTTTCATTCAAAATAGTCAACAGGGTCGCAAGAAGCGTGTGGAAAAACCAAGGCGCAAAATAACTGCCCATGAACAGAGAAAAGTCAAGCGTGCAGCTGCCATGATGCCACTTGCCACCAGTTTGGCAATATTTCAGAGCTGCAACATCACTTGAGTGCCCAAAAGCACAAGGTGTGCAATACTCAGAGACATGGCCAAGGTAAGAAAGGCTGAAAGACGACCACCACTGAACAAGACACACAAGCTGAAATGTCAAGACTGGGCCAAGAAATATCTCAAGACTGATTTTTCTAAGGTTTTATGGACTGATGAAATGAGAGTGAGTCTTGATGGGCCAGATGGATGGGCCTCGTGGCTGGATTGGTAAAGGGCAGAGAGCTCCAGTCCGACTCAGACGCCAGCAAGGTGGAGGTGGAGTACTGGTTTGGGCTGGTATCATCAAAGATGAGCTTGTGGGGCCTTTTTGGGTTGAGGATGGAGTCAAGCTCAACTCCCAGTCCTACTGCCAGTTCCTCGAAGACACCTTCTTCAAGTAGTGGTACAGGAAGAAGTCTGCATCCTTCAAGAAAAACATGATTTTCATGCAGGACAATGCTCCATCACACGCGTCCAAGTACTCCACAGCGTGGCTGGCAAGAAAGGGTATAAAAGAAGAAAATCTAATGACATGGCCTCCTTGTTCACCTGATCTGAACCCCATTGAGAACCTGTAGTCCATCATCAAATGTGAGATTTACAAGGAGGGAAAACAGTACACCTCTCTGAACAGTGTCTGGGAGGCTGTGGTTGCTGCTGCACGCAATGTTGATGGTGAACAGATCAAAGCACTGACAGAATCCATGGATGGCAGGCTTTTGAGTGTCCTTGCAAAGAAAGGTGGCTATATTGGTCACTGATTTGTTTTTGTTTGGTTTTTGAATGTCAGAAATGTATATTTGTGAATGTTGAGATGTTATATTGGTTTCACTGGTAAAAATAAATAATTGAAATGGGTATATATTTATTTTTTGTTAAGTTGCCTAATAATTATGCACAGTAATAGTCACCTGCACACACAGATATCCCCCTAAAATAGCTAAAACTAAAAACAAACTAAAAACTACTTCCAAAAATATTCAGCTTTGATATTAATGAGTTTTTTGGGTTCATTGAGAACATGGTTGTTGTTCAATAATAAAATTAATCCTCAAAAATACAACTTGCCTAATAATTCTGCACTCCCTGTAGTCGTGTAACGCGCCATTTTAGATTTGTAATGTTAATAGTTGCAAGTTAGTGTTGTAAAATGGCGGCGATTGTGTATGTGTTACGCGGCTCGCCAGCAGTTTCCATTATTTATAATAGTGTATTTTGTACCTCGTCTGTTCCTAGGTAAAAGTCGTACATGGCTGGCGATGTTTTGCGCAGTTTGGGGTCGTGTAGCCTCGTTTTCATTTTTTCCTGACGGCATTTTGTTTGTCGCTTAGCCGATTTACAAGTGCCAACTGGGGAAGACGTTACAGATATCACATATATAGTTGTGAGCAGGCGGGTTGTTGCTAACGCTGCGGGCTTGCGAAGCGAGGGCCAGAGTTGCTGGCAAGGAGCGCCGAAGGCTCCCACGTCGGCTGCAATGAGCCGCAGGCGGGACTTACACCATCAAATTTACGGACTTACCATCCAAAAATACGGGACTTAGAAAAAAAAACATTACGAGCTCACAAAAATACGACCTTAACGCCCGAACCGCACACACTTAAAAACTTTAAAAACACAATAAATACACACAACAAACACATAAAAAGCTTACCCACAGCAAGGAGGGCACCGAGGACCTCTGCAAGTGAAGTTACACCTCCATTTAAGTCCAAATTCATGAGTTTAGACACCCGAAAATCACCTAAGTGAGAGAAAAAATGGCCCTTGAAAAAAAGAAAACGAGGCTACAGGACCCTAAACACGCAAAACACATACGGATTTTCCTAAAAAGCCGTACGAGGTAAAGATACACTATTAACAAGGACGCTAAATCATCCACACCCGCGTACCACATACACATTCCCTGCCATTTTACAACACTAACTTACACAATGCGGAAGTACCCAGCTACCCTAACGGCTTCCCCTCGTGCACGCAGCCTATTTACACTACACACTGCACACATTGCTGACACTTACACAGCAGCTCCACAGCACTGAAAACCTACATTGTATGCTGCAGGAACTTGAAAACAGATTGTCAGCTCTTCAGCACAATGCTTCCTGCATATATTACTTACAAATAGGTAAAGTATATTCATTTAGTAATTATTTCATTAGCATACAAAAATACATATACACAAAAAAACATTATCACATTAAACATAAAAGCCATTCACTGCGCGCCTCACAACGAGCGCCAACGCTGCTCATAGCATACAAAGCCTTGCAATAAGCGCAAAAAACACATCACCGCCGACCAAAGAATAACAGCAAAAGCGCCTATCAAAAAAAAATACAACCAACAGCCTCGCAATGAGCGCCGAAGGATCTCCGACCGCCAACAAAATGAATGTCTCGTCCAAGCCATTACCTGACTTACAATCTTATTGCCGCCATTTTTTGATCGGCAAGTCGCTAGTAAATATATAAAGATCAAGATAATAAAAGTATCAGGAAATGTAACACAAAGATGCACGCGCGTCTGAATAATACGACAAATACAGATTTTTGTCATAAGTGATATGATCGCAGTATTGGGTCATAAACCCTAAACACTGGAATCTGTTACATACAATGTAATGATGATGTCATTAATGGGCTTCAATGGGGGGGGATCTCTTTTCATACTTTTTGAGCGGTGCAAATCCAACATACGCAGAGCGGAAACGCCACATCTGTGGGACACACACAAAGGGGTTCACTTTGGGAGAAAAAAACAAACAAATATGAAATATTTAATAATCATATTTTGATGTTACCAACAGATAAGGAAACAAAACTGAGGTTATTATATCTAATAGTAGCAAGCCTGGGAGTACTGGGAGTAATAATACTGCAGCAGGAGGTCAGGACTAATGTCACCTATAGACCCCCAGTCAGATAAAGGTCAGTACTAATGTCCCTCTATAGACCCCCAGTCAGATAAAGGTCATTACTAATGTCCCTCTATAGACACCCAGTCAGATAAAGGTCAGTACTAATGTCACCTATAGACCCCCAGTTATATAAAGGTCAGTACTAATGTCACTCTATAGACACCCAGTCAGATAAAGGTCAGTACTAATGTCACCTATAGACACCCAGTCATGTAAGGTGTAACCCTTACACTACCTGATCGATACAACATCATACCTGATGTTTTAAAGCACGTTATTCCAAACAATTTAGGAATGTTAGGTAATTTATGCCCTTTATGGCTTAAAACCAGACTCTGTATCAACTATGTAATTTTCCGTGGGAGTTTTGCCATGGATCCCCCTCCGGCATGCCACAGTCCAGTTGTTAGACCCCTTGAAACAACTTTCCCATCACTATTGTGGCCAGAAAGAGTCCCTGTGTGTTTTAAAATTCGCCTGCCCATTGAAGTCTATGGCGGTTCGCCGATGATCGCCGGTTCGCGAACATTTGCGGAGGTTCGCGTTCGCGGTTCGCAAACCGAAAATTTTAGGTTCGCGACATCACTACTAAAGGAACAAAACTAGAAATTAGCATAGGTTCTTTGTCTGTCTTTCAATGCATTTCTTAGAGACAGACTAGATCCGGATCTTCTTTTTGGAATGTTTCTATGCTATCCTCCTTTTATATGGTAAGTTCAATCCTTGGACTTTTTGTGTAATAATTTTAAGTCCCATCTTTTATATATCTTTTATTTATTTCAGACATGTCTCCTCTATCCAGTCTTTGCCAATTTCCCATTATTTCTTACTTTATACAATGCTCCTTCCTCCTCTTTTTTAATTTTAAACACATTTGCCCTTGAATGTTACAGATCTCTTTAATACATTTAAAAAAGCTCTTTAAATCCACAAAAACATAACTCAATAACATAATTAGACAAAAACTGAAACAAGGCATAACAATTAAGGGAAAAAACAAAACATAACAGGGCTTACAACATTAGACATACAGTAAACAATTGAGATAATATATCTCCAAATTTCTCCTAACAGATAGGTGGTCTAAATACCTGTCCTTACTAATTTTGAATGGTTTGAGAATTACTCATTCAAATATTAAGTGCTAGCATAATTAAGGAGACCTTTTTTTTCATAAAGCCCAAATTCCTCCACTCCTTTCCAGTCTCAATCCATAAGATCTTACTAGCATAGTCATATAACATCCTCCATGTCAATATATATTACATATATTTTCTATACAGTACCATAACATCTAGTCTTCCCTTATCTTATCCATACTGACGTAATGTTTAAATTCTTACTTAGTGGAAATGGAGTGGAAGGAATCAGTCATCCTTCTGAATACTTGCTATATACGTGGGCCTTCAAATGTAAATTTGCCATTCATTTAAATATTCTTCAGCTTCTTGTGGGTTATCAAAAGGTGAATCGTTGATTGTTCATAGGAACCAAGATTTTCGTAGGGAATCCCCATCTATATTGTATTTTCGCTGCTCTTAGAGCTTTTGTAATTTTCTGAAATTCTCTTTTACTGAATGTATTGCTAGATAAATCTGAAAATATTATCAATTTATTATAGGGCAGTTGGAAATGGTCTTTCCTAATGGCCTCTCTTAAAATAGTTTCTTTACAGGGAAAAAAAGTGCATTCTTACTATTGTATCTCTAGGGGAATCTTTTGGAAGACTCCCTGGTAATGGTATTCTCTGTGCTCTTTCAATCCTGATTCTCTGGGTTTCTCTGATTCTCTGAGTTTACTAATGTCGTAAAAAATGTTAATAGAAATGTATTCAATTCATTAGCTGTTACGCTTTCGGGTATCCCCCTTTTCTCAAATTATTAGGTCTAGAGAAGTCTTAATATTGGGTTTGTTCAGGGCTTTTGTTTTAACTCTCATGCTTGAGATAATTAATGTATCATTCTCCTCTTCTAGTAATAATTTTGGTGTTTTCAATTTTTCCATCTCTCTCTGCTCTGACGTTGTCAAAGATGTGTCTATCTGTACCGGTGTATTAGGTTGAGACATAATTTTATTCTCCTTAGAGGGAAAACATTCTATTGGTGATTTTATATTTATCTTTCTTTCCTTCCATTTGTTCTTATGTATATTTTGCCCTTTACCCTTCATCTTTAATTCAATTTTATTTAATACCAGCCATATCTCTAGGATTCTATCCTTGGCTATGTTTCCAGGGTAGATTTTCCTAGACTTAACAAATAATACCTTTACCACTTCTGTATATCATTAACTTACTGTATATCCCATTAGAAATAACAAATGTCCTAATCAATGTTATATATAAAGGTTTTCATAACAACCAATTAATATTTTACAATCATCTAATTGGATACAAAAGAAAAAGGAAAAACAGATGTTATCATTACTATATAATTCTCCCTTATATTTTGGTAAAATTAACCCCCAAGAGCGTTATATCTATAGAATTCTATAACAATTCTACAAAAAATGTATCTTTTAAAATCCAAATATCTTTGTATAGCTTATTTCTTAGTTAGGGATATTTCATATACTGGAGTTCTTTTTAGCAACCTCTAAAAGTCCCAATGTTCTAATAAATTGCAGCTGGTATTTCGGTTAAATTAATTATAGGAACAAGTAGAGAGTCATTCAATTTGAACTCTTCCAGTTTTCCTTCCAGAGGAGAGTTTCTTTAAAGGGATCAGCTGTTCAATTGTAATATGCTTCTGAGTTTCTTTTTATCCTTCATCAATAGTTGCTAATCTTTAATAATTCTGCTGCACATAATAAATCATCCTTTGTCCAGGACAGTATCTCACTGGCGTCTGGAGCAGGTCTGAAGTTTATGAAGAGTTTCATCCCAAGGTCCCCCCTGTATGTATAGCAGGTCTTTAGTTTAGCAACAATCAGAGACAATGTCTCTTCAATATCTGTAGCAAATGTTCAAATTAGGAAAATTTAATCTGCACAGTTACAATATGTCTGCAATGCAGCAGGGAGCAATCATGTCCTCTCCCTTGTTTCCAGAGCAACTCTATGAGCTGGCTAAAGTCAATCTAATCTCAGTGTTTCCCCTGCTTCTATGACAGGTCTAGAAGCTGGCACATTCAGTGTCTTCTAGCTCCACCGCAGGCATCAGACTAGTGGGGCACAGTAAGTGTATAGCTTATGCTTCAATTAAGCTAGTCTGCAGTCTGATGATGTTTATTCAGTACTTCTACCTGCATTTATAACAGGTCAGCAGTCTCACATCATTTAATCACCTCTTCTTACCTGTAACTATGACAGGTCTTTAGCTCTTCAGACTTTTTAGGAATCCTTCCTAGGATCCAAGCTTCTCCTCTGTGTCCACAGTACGTCTAGCCCCTGGTAGCATCTGTAACGGAGTTGGAACACGCAGTCCAATATCTCCGCTGGTATACGGTACAATATCCAAGAAGCACTACAGTCTCACCATTCCCAACCTCCCATATTGGATGACACTCAATTTGGGAGTCAAAGAAATACTGACTTTATTTTGTTATGTGCAGAAATATATATACACATCTCTTCCCACAGGCAATACACATCCCCCATAGTTGGCCACACAATACACATATAGGGACAATAGGTGGGTCACACCTCCCTGAGGCTACCTGGCTACTTTGATACAATCAGACATTGATTAGATCATCCTTCTTTGTCCTTATGTCTGATAATGAAAACACTTTATACAATAGACGTCCTTATCTTATGAGGAGTCTCTGTAATAGGATTATCTATTATGCCAAGGTCTGCAATAGTCTGGGCTAATATTCTGCAGAGCATAAACCAACATACATACAGTATAACAGTATGATCATATTTTAACCATAACCATAAAACAGGGTAAAACAGTGATGGGTTCCGTTACAGCATCAAATTACAGCTATTGCCAGCATACAGCGTCTGCTTCAGGCACAGCTGTTAACAGAGAGGGAGAGCAGTAGGGGCATGGTTTAGTGATCAGCTGCATCAGGCATTACAGGTTTCTCAGTGGTTTATCAGAGGACCCATTAGCCCTCCTTCCTCACGCTAGGACTCCCGCTCTAGACCTCCACTCTAGCCACTTCCTGGGTGGAGCTTCATCTCCTCCACCTCTAAACTGCACATTAGTCCTTTCAATCCTGAAGCGCATCTTAAGCACAGCAAAGGTTCCGTCATGTGGTATGTGGCATTGTACCTCTCCTCAGCCTGTGTGTGTGGATTGTTCACAAGGGTCAATAACCACAGCAAACACGCATATCCTGCATCACCTGAAGTAAACAAAATGGGAGATATAGATTTTATTGTGATGTTGTGATGTTTGTTAAAGCATATGGACATATACATAATGATTCATGTGATGTTACTTTATCGATATTTGGGTCTAAACTTGATACTCCTATGACCAGATCAGACAGGGTTATGCTCAGCAACAAGCAATGATGCAATGGCTCAGACAGGGTTACTCCCTTAATCACATGTGAACGTCAGAGCAATACAGTGGAACATGATGTATATGTTAGGGTATTCTCTCTTGTTAAGATATGCTTGCCTATGATTACTTATAGGTACTCACCAAGAAGTCAACCAGATGGAAATTGACCAGGCTGAAAGCAATGATAGGTGGAGGATTGACTCAGGATATGGGCATTGTGAGCACTTTCAGGGAAGCCTGCAAACACACTTTGTATGAGCATGTTTGCATTACAAACAACCTGTACATTGATAGAATGATAATGGCGCTTTGAGTCTAAATCAATGGAAGTGCAAACTGTAACTTGATAACACAGTTCGTTTTAGCCTATTTTGCGGTGGATTTACGCAGAGATGACATTTAGAGGGAATGTGATTGATATGTTACTACATTATGGTGCAACTTGCACCATAAGTGTCTATGCAAAAGATTGGAATAAGGCCCTGTGTCACCTATGTTGCTTATGTAGTATAAAACTGACATCTACAAGAGATCTCCAACATGTCAACCTTTCCCACATATAACCCATAAAGTATATTATAAGACTTTGATGTTTCAGTGTTTCAGACTTTTCTAACATTTTAAGGCCAGTAATCTACTGATTTGATACCTACAAACCACATACCCTACTTTGCTTTATCAAGACACGCAGTTACTTTCTCCATGTGATTTAGACTATTGTCTTGTATCTGCTTCATCATGTTTTCTCTAATGAAAAATCATACAATTTAAGCTTGTATGTCACCGTGTGCTTACAGTGCACTATAAATATTATATTTTATTACTATAGCACCAGCATGTTCTGAAGAGCTAGGGGAACAATGAAAACCGGATCAATATTATAAGTTGCACATTTCCCAGGTCTTGTGAGTGCATAAAAATCTTCTGGAGGCACGAGATGGTGTATGGTTGTAAAAGCATGGAGGAAATATCCAGTTGAGAATAAATACCAGTGATTCAGGGAGAGGTTTGAGCAGTGGCGGCCCGTTCATTGTATATCAGCATTCATGTGTTCTTCTGTATGCTTTCATTAAAAATATTCACCTGGAAGACTGTCACTTAAGATAACCCCTTGTATCCCTTCACTGCTGTGCGCAATCTCCCACTGCTTCCCTGGACGCTGTGTGATCATATTACCAACCCTTAGACAGTGTCTGAGTGAGTCATGAGCGTTAATCAATTACGCCCAGCAACCAGGGAGAAGCTATGCATGGGCAGTGAAAATGTATCCATTTGAATGACTGGCAGCCTTTCAGCATCAGCCAATGAATGCTGGAAGGCTGTCTAGTTGCCAGGTTCCCCATATAGACCCACCCAGACCGTTAGCCAAGGGTGCCCACTAACTAATAGAGACTGGTGTTTCTGTGTGACTGACAGGTGCCCCGCTATATATACACCCCTAACCCCATAAGCCAGCCCTCTCTGTTTCCCGCTCCTGCTGAGAAAGAACCCATCACTGAGACTAACCTACAGTAAGTTATAACATTGCCCTGCCCTGCCAAAACCCCTAGTCCCCCTAATAAAACGAAGGGTCCCCCAGTTACCCCACTATGCCTGCCTGCCACCCACACACACCCACCCACCAACTTACCTACCTAGGCCCGCAATGCCTTGGCAACCCCCAATCACCCCCGCAGTAGGCCCATTGGGCCTGTGCCAACCCCAATCACCCCCATGGGGACTGTGCCACCTCCCGATCCCCCTGATCACCCCCATGGGGCGTGTGCCACCCCCCGATCACCCCCATGGGGCCTATGCCAACCCCCGTAGTAGGCCCATAGGGCCTGTGCAAACCCCCGCAGTAGGCCCATGGGGCCTGTGCCAACCCCCAAAGTAGGGCCATAGGGCCTGTGCCAACCCCCGCAGTAGACCCATGGGGCCTGTTTCAACCCCCGCAGTAGGCCCATAAGGCCTGTGCCAACCCCTGCAGTAGGCCCATAAGGCCTTTGCCACCCCCCGATCACCCCCATGGGGCCTGTGCCACCGCCCGATTACCCCGACCACCCCCATGGGGCTTGTGCCACCCCCGATCACCCCCATGGGGCCTATGCCAGCCCCACAGTAGGCCCCTAGGGCCTGTGCCAACCCCCGCAGTAGGCCCATGGGGCCTGTGTCAACCCCTGTAGTAGGCCCATAAGGCCGGTGCCAACCCCCACAGTAGGCCCATGGGCCCTGTGCCAACCCCCGCAGTAAGCCCATAAGTCCTGTGCCAACCCCCGCAGTAGGCCTCTAAGGCCTGTGCCAGTCTTCGATCACCCCCATGGGGCCTGTGCCAACCCCCGATCACCCCCCCGTAGGCCCATCAGGGCCTGGCCAACCCCCACCCCAACCTACCTAACTATCAACCCACCTACCTAACTACCACCCTGACCCAACTACCAACCCAGTGACCACACCCCACCCTGACCCAACTACCAACCCACCTACCTACCCCCCTGACCCAGTGACCACACCCCACCCTGACCCAACTACCAACCCACCTACCTACCACCCTGACCCAAACCCAGTGACCACACCCCATTTGACCCAACTACCAACCCACCTACCTAACTACCACCCTGACCCAACTACCAACCCAGTGACTACAGCCCACCCTGACCCAACTACCAACCCACCTAACTACCCCCCCCCCCCATATTTTTATTCCATTTTTTAAAGTGACAGGCAATGGATCTTTAACATTGCAGTTAAAATATAAAGGATACTTTGCCTGACACTTTCAAAGATGGAATAAAAATATGGGGAGGGGAAAAAAACAATAAGTAAACATAACAGCACATACCTTCCAAATTGACCCCACCAGCGGCGGCCTTCTGCCCTGGATAGTCAGGCATTCCTATCCATGTTGATTGAAGCCCATGTCCTCCAATGTTGCTAGAAGCCCATGTCCTCATCTTGATTGAAGCCATTGTCCATCCTTTCTGGCCCCTGGCAATAGGCCTCCACCTAAAAAAAACGAGGCTCTATAAAAAAAAAAAACACTGAGCTAATAAAGCTCATCCTTCGAGGAGCTCCCCCGGCGACAAATTGATTTTTTCCCACGCTCCGCCTTTTATTCTAATTTTTGAGGACCCTGATTGGCTGAAATTTTGATTGACATTGATTTCAACCAATCAGAGTCTTGTAAAAATTAAAATAGCAGGTATGGATTCCTGGAAGGGCAAAAAAGGTTAGTGTGACCCTGTAACATGTATAGCACATAACTAGCACTGTAATATGTATAATAAATAATAGTTCATATAATATGTACTATTATTTATAGTATTATACATATTACTGTGCAATTTATGTGCTATACATGTTACAGGAAATGTAGTAATATTTATTATTCATATTACAGTGCTATTTATGTGCTATACATGTTACAGGATAATATCCTGTAACATGTATAGCACATATATATAGCACTGTAATATGTATGTATCACATATATAGTTGTGAGCGTACGAGTTGTTGCTAACGCTGCGGGCTCGCGAAGCGAGGGCAATGCCCGAGGGTCTCAGTTGCTGGCATGGAGCGCCGTAGGCGCTCCATGCCAGCACCTGAGGACCTCGCAAACTTCACGTCGCAACCCAAACAGTACGACACACACATTACGACACTCGCAAACAACATACGACACACGTTCACACACATTACAGCCTCGCAACACTCGGACGCAACTCGCGAACATTACAAAATGTAAATCACAATACATACACACAGCACATACATAAAAAACTTACCTACACCAAGAGGGAGCACCCAGCACCTCAAAAATACAACTTACACCTCGATTTTACTCGAAATAAAACAGTTTAGAGACTAAAAAAAAATCGAAGCGAGAGAAAAAATGGCCGCCGAACAAAACGAAAACGAGGCTACAGCACTCTAAACTCGCAAAACACCACAAGAAACTCGCAAAACACCACAAAACACCTACGGATATTCCGATACAGACGTATACCACACATTACTCGCCATTTTACGACAATGCGGAAGTACACGACTACGCTAACGGTTTGGGCTCGCGCACGCACAGTGTTACACTGCACACATTCAGCACGCTTACACAGCAGATCCACACCACTAATGCTGCAGCAACATCAAAACACATTCACAGCTCTTCCACACAATGCTTTAAAATAGGTAAAGTATATTCATTTATTAATGTATTATATATTTCATTATTACACACTAAACAGCATTAGCTACCTTACAATTTCATTGCCGTCATTTTTTGACGGGCAATTCGCTAGTAATAAATAATATGTAATAAAAATACATATGAACAATTATTAAATAAAAAGATATACATGTACAGTGGATATAAAAAGTCTTTTAAGGTCATTTAAGGTTTTTGAGGTACGGTTTGGGCCTTTATGGCCCTGATTGGTCATTTAAGGTTTTTAAGGTAAGGTTTGGGCCTATATTGGTCACACTTGGTCATTTAAGGTTTTTAAGGTACAGATTGGTCCTATATGGTCAAACTTGGTCTGTTAAGGTTTTTGAGGTATGGTTTGGGCCTACATGGTCCTGATTGGTCATTTAAGGTTTTTAAGGTACACTTGGTCATTTAAGGTTTTTAAGGTACGGTTTGGGCCTATATGGTCACACTTGGTCTTTTAAGGCTTTTGAGGTACGGTTTGTGTCTATATGGTCCTGATTGGTCATTTAAGGGTTTTGAGGTACGGTTTGGCCTATATGCTCCTGATTGGTCATTTAAGGTTTTTGAGGTGTGGTTTGGGCCTATATGGTCTTGATTGGTCATTTAAGGTTTTTAAGGTACGGTTTGGCCTATATGGTCACACTTGGTCTTTTAAGGTTTTTTAGGTACGGTTTGGGCCTATTTGGTCCTTATTAGTCATTTAAGGTTTTTGAGGTACTGTTTGGGCCTATATGGTCCTGATTGGTCATTTAAGGTTTCTGAGGTACGGTTTGGGCCAATATGGTCCTGATTGGTCATTTAAGGTTTTTGAGGTACGGTTTGGGCCTATATGGTCCTGATTGGTCATGTAAGGTACTGTTTGGACCTATATGGTCCTGATTGGTCATTTAAGGTTTTTGAGGTACGGTTTGGGCCTATCTGGTCCTGATTGGTCATTTAAGGTTTTTAAGGTATGGTTTGGGTCTTGAACGGTCTGATTGATTTTTTTTGGTTTATATCACCCCAGGTACAAACACTCTGTGGCAGCAGATTTGTTTGGATTCGTTGGTTGACTTACTGAATGTAAACACCCAGAGAAGTAGAGCCAACTGATGGTGAGTGTCATTGCTTTCATTTTTCTGTTAATGCGTATAGGTGCAATTTTGATATTGCTGTAGTCTTGTCACATGAGTTTTTTCAATCTATATTGTATACCAATGAATTTAACACATTGTTACTTTGCTTCATGACATTGCTGCAGTGCTGATCATGTATTTCAATGGGCGGGGCAAGTATGAGGTCATTGGGCGGGCATATAAAGGTCATTATGACATCAAGGGGAGGAGTTTAAATGGGTGTGGTTTGTGTAAGGGGAGGAGCCACGTTTTTCCCTGGCGCCCCCCCAACTTGAAAGTTCACCAGCCGCCACTGGGTTTGAGCAAGAATAGTTGATCTTGTTTAAATCTGTGGGTTAGGGAGTTAAGGGTTATGCTTCTCTGTTTAGATATATTTTTAGAGAATATTTGCAGATATGAAAACTAGGAGAGAGTTAGATGACCTTTTGTATATAGAGCAGTAGTCCGTAATAGAGTCCGTAAGTTATTTTGCTATTCAATTGGTGTTTTTTTGCAAGCCACAAACAGCGTACGTGTTACAAGCTTGAAATCCTTGCAGTTGTTAAAACTGGAACTTACAGCCCATCAAAGCCTTTTATCTTTTGCGTTCGCAAGAGTTATGCTTGCTAAAATCGCAAATTGCTAGTCAATTGCTACAATTCCGCAAGCCTGCAAATGTTTTCACACCCGTAAACGGCAAATGTAGAAGAAAATCCTACGAGTACTAGAAAGGACCCACAAAGGGGTTAAAGACATGTCCAAAGCACTGCTAAGGCAAATAAAATATCAATACTGCACTTTAAATGATGGGGAAAGCTATGAAAGACTTTATAATTAATTGCACAACAGTCTCAAGCTCTCAAATCGGCAATCAAAAATAATTTTATTATATGTTTCATTTCAGGTTGGATCAATCTAATCTAATCAATGTGTTAAAATGTATCAGGCCACCCCCATGGACTAGAACAATATAGGCATTCACTTTCATTATTTTGTATTTTGTGTTTTTGCAAGTCTGATCGCATATCGGATCCCTAAATGCTAATTGATTGACATGTAACTGACATCTTAGTCTGATGTAATGATGACGGTCACATTTTCAATTGGCCTTGCTTAACTGATCATGTTCCTGCCCGGAACTGCTACGCATGAATGCATGGTTTACGGTTTTGGCTTTAGGCCCGCAACTGGCGGGATTGTGCAATTGAATAGCACCAGAATTGCAGCAGACTACGAGCCTGCAGCAGGCCTGTATACCACAAGATACGGCCTTGCAATTGAATGATGCTCTCTATATACAATAGCACATTTCAATTCCTCATGAATTGAATGAGGTATTCAGCACCCCAAAGAGTTTGGTACGTTAAGAACAATTTATAATGTGATATTTTCCAGTGCTTCAAATATATGGTCTTTTTTATAAAAAAAAAAGAAGAGAGTCACACACAAACATCAGTATAATTAAAATACACTTCTAATGAGGTTAATGGAATTTCCATCTCAATTTTCTCTTGCAAAAAAAAAGAATTTCTAAAATCACTATATTTAATATGCCCATATCTATTTAGTACTTTAGATGAATGCTAGTCTTAACAATATCCTGTAGATATTATTTATAATGTTTTTAGTATTTTTGACTTCTGAAGAAGATATATTAAGACACTTGGGAAGTGTAAGAATGCAGTTTGGATATATTCAATAATTTATTATAAGCATTCAGTGGAACTCAAAGGAGATTCTTATTGGTTATTTGATAGGTGTTTCCTGGTATGTATACTTTATAAGCAAATGTTTTTTTCATAATCTAATTTATTGGTACAAATAAATAATAGATTCTCAACACATCACTAGGATCAATGTTAAGTTGTTTTTTTTATATATATTTACAATGAAGTTGTAAATGCAAACACTGTAGCTATAAGAGATGAATTTGTACTGTTATGCCATTGTCATAGTACATATTTTGCGATCCCACTTTGGGTTTATTTTAAGGAGATTATATTTGCATAGTACATAGATTACAAAATCCTGCATTTAAAGACAAGTACTTTTTGATGTGTTAATGCTTAGGAATTTAGTTTGGTCCCCAATTGCATGACAATTTGTCAAGTGTTCTCTTTCTACGTCCGTTTTCATTTACATAAAATCAGAAGAATGCCTTCCATCACAGCAAATCTTTAACAACAGTGTGATAGATTGGCTCTTTGTATAGTCTGAATATACACAATTATTGTATAATTGACAAAGAGTATTTTCACAAAATGCAAAAGAGACTTAATTTTTGTCATCTCTATGTTCAATGATAGCAATAATTAAGTGATCATAATCTGTTCTTTTGTTGAAAATCACTGCCATTCAGTGTCTAACCATGTAAAAATTCAAATAGTAGTGTGTTTTATCTTGATTTGGTAATATCTTGGCACATGAATTAAGAACTAAGCATAGGACATTGTGGCAACTTGTTAACAGCTTGTAGCTTTCAATGATTAAGAATCTGTTTCTAAAAATAAAACTGTTTCCACTTCCTTGTCAAGCATTTTTAATCAATTGATAATTACTGTTTTTAAACTTTCAGAACCAGAGATACAAGGCACAGAAAGGTATAATGTTCAGTATATCACATTATAACAACTTTTTTATATTTTTGAAAATGTACTTTATTTTCAAAGATTCTAAAATCAAGTTTCAAATTAAGTTATTTTTCATGTAATTGGTTGGCAGTGGCAGAAAGTCATTTTCTCTGATTGCAGATTAATTACTGCAACAAATGTCATGTTTTTTTTCTGTGTTTCCAAAATAAGCTTGCACGTAACTGCTATTTAACATATTTTGCTTTGCAGCTACTTAGTTTTTTAGAAACTTTGTTTTAACATCATTTCGATTTAGTTAGTTTTCTGTGTATGTGTTTTAGGTTAAGTATTAGTTGAATACTGCAAACACTTTTTCAACAGTAATAACTTTGGTTTTGTATTCTGACTCAACACTTGCATATATATTAACAAGAAAATTATTGGATTTACATGTATCTGATTCCACAACATCTACTGAAGTTCGCAAAGGTGGCAGCAGTCTATGCAACATTGTAACATTTGCATTATCCAATAAGCTATACATGTTCTCTCTTACCTTATGTGACCCAGCTTGAGCCATCTCAAGGATAGTGATCGCTCAAGCCATCTTGAGCCACCACTATTCTTCTCTATGCATTGGGGAATCTTGAAATCATGGTTATATGTAAAATGTTAGCTGTAATCCATTGTGCGGTATTCTCCATGCACCTATTAATCATAACAACATAAGACTTTGCTGCACACCTTTTCTACAGCTTTCACATAATAATGAGGATGGATTTAGAGAGAAACTGTGTCTGCATGTTGGTAGATGCTAACATGGGTGAATACTAAGAGGGGATGGATAGATTTTGAGAGAGAATGGGTGCTGTGTGGATATATACATACATGTGTATATGTGTGTGTGAGTATGTGTATAAAGAGGAGCAGCTATGGATAAGCGTCTGGGAGGGGGATATTGGAAAAGCTAATAGGGAGGAGTGCTGTCATGGGAATAGGCCTTGGGGAGAGAGGCTGAGTAAGATGGTAATGAAGGGCTGCTGTGCTGTCAGAAGTCTTTGAGCCCTCTACAAATCTAACAGTTCAGCTCCTCCACCTAGGGCCCTACTTAAATTGTCAACATCGCAATAACTGAAGCACGTAATGTAGCCCGCAAAAGTTACTGATATTCAATTGGCCTCCTCTAGCTATCCGAGCTACAGGCTGAAAATTCCGGCGTTGTCAAAATCGTAATTCCGACCCATCTAAGCTTTTGATCTTTTTTTAAGCCTGTATATGTTACAATCGCTAAAATCGCAAATCGTGATTTAATTAAGACCACAATTGCCTTCAAACCCATAAATGTAGCAAAAAATTCTACGAGTACTAGAGAGGACTCGCAAGGGGGTTAAACACCTATTCTTAACACTATAAAAGCAAATAAAACCCACAATACTGGACTTTAAAATATGGGGAAAGCGATAAAAGACATTAGAATTAATTGTACAATAGTCTCAAACTCGCAAATCTGCAATAACATTTTTTTTTTTATTTATTTCCGTGGTATATAATTTTCAGGAATCAAGGAGTTAATACATATCAGGACACCCACATGGACTATAACAGTTTCTTTATTGATTTTTAAATCGCTGGATTGCGAGCCTGATCGCATATCGGATGTCTAAACACTAATTGATTGACGTTTAAACGCCAATTTCATGATGATGGTCTATTGGCTTCTACTTACAGGCTTACTTAATTGATCATGATCATGCCCTAAAATGCTACGTATGTTTACATGGTTTACAGATTTGGCTTTCGGCCATGTCATTGCGGGCTTGTTCAGTTAAATCGATCTGTAAATGTTGAAATTTAATAAGGCCCCTAGTCTCCTATCTTTGCACTCTACTCTAAATTAGAGCTGCCAGACAGGAAACATAACTAATATATAAGAGATATCCGATCTTGCATTTTTAACCGGCCCTGCCCTTTTTTTAGGCTTCATTCATTGAAGAATAATACATTTGGAGTATATAAGCGCTTGTTTAGCTCTATGTTCACCATCATCATTCACTAGAAATATGAAATAAAAAAACATCTCCCTGGGTGCAAGAGCATCTGTTTTTTTGTTTTTTTTTAAACAAATTGCCCAGTTGGTAGTACACCTGCCTGGTGGCCCTCAGGCCCTCCTACTGAACAGTTTTGCTTAATTTTCTGCAGTATTGATTAATTTGATCTTCTTTTAGTCCAAAAGACTCCAGCACCACAACTCAAAAAAGTGTCAATTCTATTGAGCTCTGCCTTCATATCCATATGTTACTACTGGAATTACCATAGTTCAAACTATGAAGACCTTTGTTTGATTATACATATCTTTACTTTTTAATAGCTTGTCCAGACTTGCCCTAACTTTCCTTCCCAGGAGAAAACACATTTAATTCCATGACTGCAGAGATCTTGGAGCCCA
This sequence comes from Discoglossus pictus, assembly GCA_027410445.1. Classification (NCBI taxonomy): domain Eukaryota; kingdom Metazoa; phylum Chordata; class Amphibia; order Anura; family Alytidae; genus Discoglossus; species Discoglossus pictus. The sequence continues at coordinate 69,256,756 of CM050165.1, read as the reverse complement.
GGAAAATAAAATCTGCTACTGCCCACGTTTTTTCCCCCATTGATTTGCCATGAACTGAGATAGCTGTTTGCCATGACCTTTTGCATTCTGTATTTTCCGCCTCATCAATAGGCCATTTAGTTCCTCCTCACTCTCAGCCATCAGAGTAATATCATCTGCATATCTCAGGTTGTTGATATATCTGGAAACTCATCTTGAATTATAATGTAGGTACAATGGGATGAATGGTTAATATTATTAGTAAATATGTATTTGCTGGTTCTCTATGTTATACATTATACAAAGCAGTGCAACATTCACACAGAGGAGAACTAAGAAAGTCTATAAAGAGTAAGAGATAGCTTTATAAACCATATTATGTTAAGACAATCTTTCTGTATACTGTGAATGTTGTTGCTGAGATTGACCATAATATTTCACAGAGTTTAACAACCTGTCTTAGTGCATCTTGGACACTGAAATAAAACAGTTGTGCAAGTAGAAGTGGTAAATCATTGTATTCTAACCACTGCTTTAAAGATGGTGGATTTAAGCCATCTATGTAGATCCTCAGATGGATGTAGGTTTGCTTTTTAAGCTGCAATATGTAAAATCAACAAAATGCTTAAAAAACATGATTGATATATTTGTTGCATCCTGTTTTATAGTAAATTGGTCTGTTTTCTTCAACTATGGTTATGCAAATTTAACAAATGATGCATCTTATGGTAACGTACTTCCTACATTTATACAAGAATGGGATGGATTTGACTGGATCCATTTCAGAACATCCCCTCCTAAATGCTGTGCTTTTTAAAAAATGTCTCTAAAGCATTTTTTGGAATACATATTAATACAGATTTAGAGTGTCTTTCATGCAAAATACACCACACTTGTTGATCTACTATACATGGGGCCTTATTCAACCGCAGGCCCCCAGATTACGTTACACAGGTCATATGTCTGCGGGCTTGAAATTTGCTATAATTACAGAGCGATTTAATTGAACAAGCCTGCAATTAAAAGGCCGAAACCGTAAACCATGCAATCATATGTACCATTTTAGAGCATGACCATGATGAATTAAGCAAGGCCATAACTACCGATTTATAAACAGCCAATAGCAAATGAGAACATTTGAAGGCTTGAGGAATTTTAGCAATTGAATAGCAATTTGCGATTTTAACAATTGTAACTTTTGTGGGCTTGAAAGATCAAAAGCTTAAGTGGGTTGTAAATTGCGATTTTTGACAACCGCAGGGATTTTTAGCCTGTAATCCGCAGATCATTTGCGGCTTGCTAAAAGACGCCAATTGATTAGCAAATTAGATTACGGGCTACATTATGGGCACCAGTAACCAACAATTGCCCAATTTAATACGGACCTTGGTGGATCCATCTATGTTCTGTTTTGAATCTTGTTACATTCTCTTAGGTGGTTTGGTATAGTGTTTATTATATGGCAACCAGTAATTGCCTACTAAAATCAATAGTAGATGACTATTTTCACTTATTCAAGTTTGTTATTTAATAGTATAGTATTTGGATTACTGTGCATGTGCGTGTCTTCATATATTATAATAAATATAATTGAACTAGTATTGATAAATATATATAAAAAATACTGTTAGTTGTTATTCTTTAATAGAAATTGTTATATACAGAATGAATGTCAGGTTGAACTATTCATAAAAATATTTTGTGCATATTATTTTATTTGAATGCATGCTACAAATTGTGATGATAAATGCTGTTGCTTGGACCATCTTTAGTTTGACTATGCTGACTTCAATAGGAACCATTGTACACTTCTGCTAGTGTCAGTGAGAATATATAAATTTGTTCTTTCATCTATCATCAGCAGACAGATTGGTGTAATTCCTGATTAGGTTAAAAAAAAACTACTTGGAAGGCCAGTGATCATTGCACAGAAGAATAGCCTGACCTGTGTAAAGGTAGGCCAGCCACCTAAAAATAAAATTGGAAATATCCGAAAATTAACTCTCCTCTCAATGTGGCTCTAGCATACGATCCTCTAAACAAACCAACAGAACCCTACTTTCTACCCTTCCCCAATCTCACATCCTTTATGGAGTCCTTTGACCCTTTAATTGAGGATGAAATCTCTAGTCTACTATCATCCTCCTGCCTTACAACTTGTCGACATGATCCTATTCCATCACAGCTTCCCCCCACAGACCACCACTTATCCCAGCTCTCACACATTTATATTTAACCTTTCATCATCTTTAAAACATGCCATCATTACACCCACTCTTATAAAATCGCTCAATAACAAAACAAAATGTTTTAAGATGCTGACATCCTGTATATAACAAAGATTTTTTGTAATTAATTTTCGGTTTCACATTTTAAATAATTACTATTGACTTACCATTGGTCATCAATAGTATTGATAGATAATGAAACTGTGCATTCTGTATAAAGAGGAGAAAAACATTAAGATGCAAAAGAAATGCACATAGTTAGTAAACTGAGTTTGAGAAAGAGTAATATGGACTTCATTTTGCCAATGTAGCTGAGCTATTCTATGTATAGTAGGAAAGTGGTCAGACAGTAGGCCTTCTCATATTTCCTGTGATTTAATGCCCAAACTGTTATTATTATTATTATTAAAATAATTATTATTATCACCCACACTTTTCAATATTATGGATGTTCTCCCCTGTCCCTTCATGCTAATGGTACACATGCACACACGCATACACATATATATATATATATATATATGTATATATATTTATATATATACACATATATATATATTGTGACAAGGCTGGCCGCACGGCCCGGTTCATCAATAATATTTTGGACACCAGGGGGGTCCTAATCGCCTTCGGCGATCCCTACTCCCATAGAGAAATAGCGTTGTTTGTCTATGTGCTACGCGGTTAGTGAGCATTTGCCGTCGTTTGTAATAATGTATTTTGTACCTCATACGTTCCTGGCTGAAAGTGGTACGTGGTTGGTGGTGTTTTGCGTGGTCCAGGGTTGTTTAGCCTCGTTTTCATTTTTTTTGTCCGCCATTTTTTTTCTCGTTTAGCCGATTTTCGAGTGCCGAATCTCGGCAAAATCAACTTAAATTTGCGTTCCACCTCACTCCCAGATGTCCTGGCTGTTCCTCCGTACTGTGTGTGATGTTTTTGTTGTATTTTTATTTTTTTTATTTTTTTGTGTGTTTCGTGTTTTTTGCTTTGCGCTGTTCGGCCATTAACTTCGTATTTTTCCCATCTCGTATTTTTTTTCTAAGTCCCAAGTGCTTGCAGCCTAAGGCGACCCTCTCTTTTGCATGGTGGTATCTATAAGGTGGTGTTTAACAAGAGTTAAAAACGAGAATTAATAAAATACATTTTTATGCTATGGAACCTATTTTGCAATGTATCAAAAGTTTTACAACATATATACTTTAAAGCTATAGGGTTATTGGATTGCATTGGGAATTAAAGAATATAGAATAAAAGCATTTTGAACTTTATCGTGTCACCCAAAATTAAAAAAAACACCTACAGGTACCTACAATCACCCGTAAACGCACAAAAATGCCTCGAAAAATACTGGATGCCTCAAATCTGATAGTATGAAGGTGCTAACATTGTAACTATTACTATTATTTTTACATATTCCATAGTGCTGTACAGTGGTTAAGTATAAAGAAAAAAAAATAAAATACAATGCTAAACACATGCAAAAAGGGGGCACTGTTTTTGAGTTTTAAATCTTATATACATGGTGCTTTTTTTAAAACACTATACAAGGTTGAGAACTCGCAAACTTACAATTGTGTCAGATTTTTGGCTTGATTGCTCAAACACAGTTAAGAAGATTCTACTACTACTCCTATGAGCCCGGGTTGTCCCCGGGACTCCCCATCAACATGAGCCCTCCCCTCTACTTTAGTGGCAAGAGATTATTAAAAAATAAATAATTTACAAAATAAAGTACAGTAGATTATTTTTACATTTTTAAGTAATGCATATTCTCATTTTATGCAAATTGTATTTACTTGCACTAGATCTATAAAGCTCTGACTCTTCTAAAGTTATTATGGAGGATAAAGAGAAAGAAACTGCAGAATTGAAAGCTATTTCTGTAATTAAATATTTTATACAAACCTTTCAAAAAAGTTTTCTAAAACTGTATATGTAAAAAAAACTTGTCTTCTACTCTATGTCATTGCTTGTGTAAATATGTTATACTTTAATACAATATGTTTTTCTGATTACACCATGGTAGGGCAATAAAAATGATCAGTTAGTAACCATATTGAATATCCCTAGTGCCTTTTTAACACTGAACCATGTTATTAAAAGCTTAATAAAAATGATGAGTATCAAAAAGAACAATTCAAAAGCAGTTAAATAAAGGCAAGTCAATTTTATCATGGTATACAACAATTACGTACAACATTATATAGATAATTCATTATTAAATGGCATATCCTAGCTTTGTTGAACATGCTCCCTAGGAAACATAAAGTACCTTTTTATTCAAATATGCATTTTATTGTTTTCTTAAGTGGTTTATTTTCTACAAACACTGTAGAATAGAACCCTGACATTGTTCCTTTGGCACATTTAGCAAACTACAGTTCATTTTGATTGGTGGGCACAGCTAGCTGTGGCTGCTCCTCAATAACCTTGTATTACACATGGGTATCATCTGCCAAGATGATTTATTATTTCAACCTGTTCACAACCCTCTGTCATAATTCTGTGAGTTCACCAGATGCTGTGATTTGCATTAATGCAGTTTCTGTTCACATTGTGGTTTATGGGTTATTGCTGATGTATGGCAAGTCAGAAAAATAACTACGTGTATTCTTATGCTTCCATACGTCACTACTTCAAATGGTCAAGAACAATCTTGAACACTTTAGATTGCAAGCTCTCTGGAGCGGCCCATCAATTCCATCCTCTCAGTTGGCCAATGTCATATTGTACGGTCTTGGTACATCATTTGTTCTTGTATTGTATTTACTGAACCAGTTTTATTGTAGTGTATGCCTGTAACATATTGACTTTGCATACATAAAGGATTTTAGTAACAATAAAACACTTTTGCATTTTATGAGATAAAATACCTTATTTAGTGCTGCTCGATCACTAAATAAAAAAGGGGCAAATCTCAATTTAGGCCCTTGTTCCTGTGCAAATTAGGATCATTTAGTGATGACTTATAGTTACTGTATATTAAGCCAATTAATAATAGTGAATGTGTAAGTCTGTATAAGTCTATAAATCAGTATAATTGTTTTATGCATCCTTTAAATGTAATCCAATATGAAAGAGCCTTAAAGGAACTTATGTATACTGCTCTGTATCGTCATGTAGCTCCAAAAAATCAAGAGGAGAACCTATAAAAACAATTTCATTTGAAGCTCTTGGTACTGTTACATAACAGTTGTTAAATGCTGCAATGTGAGCTTTTACAGCCATTAAATGATAACTTACCTTGAGTATTACCTGTAGTTCAGATTTACCATTGATATATTGAACTATTGAAGACTAGAGGGTTATATAAAACACTGAATTATGCATCACTTAAAAAAATTCAGACCATGATTTCACATGGTTTTGATGACGTAGGGTAGGGTTTGTATTTTATGTTTACTTTGAATGTGAGTAGGAAGTACACACCATACAAGCAGGGCCGGATCTACTTTTTTGGAGCCCCTAGGCAGTGAAGTGCAGGAGCTCCTGCTAGTGAGTATGCAAGGTATGCATGGACCATTTTTTTTTGCATGTAAGTTTCTTTTTTTGTTGTAACTTCCGTGTTCTAGGTGCTTACTCCCTAGTAGCTAAGTCTATGAACTGCAGCATTTTTTTTTTTTTTTAAAGTCAGGACCATTTTTTTTTAAACTGGCGCCCCTCACAGGGAAGCATCCTTGGGCGGCTGCCTAGTTGGCCTAATGGGTAATCCGGCCATGCATACAGGTAATCAATAATGTTGTTTCCCAAATAATGGGACTTGTGGTTAATTGCATTCATAACACTTTTGTGTGCATTTAATCATAGCAAACTAGCTTACATTTATAAACTATTTACGATGTGGACAATGTCACATTTTCTTTGTTGGAGTTTAAAAAAAAAAAACAAGAAGGAAATACACACAATGTTAACATGAACAGTTACACAGTATACATTCTATATTAGAAAACTGGAATGGATATGATATTTATTGTTCTTGGTAATAAAAACATAAATATTGTGTATTTTCAAAAGCCAATGTTTGATGAAACAGAATCATCCAACTGAGCTTTATTTTCATTTGAGAGTCTTTCAAATGACTTTATAATGAATTTAAAAGAGCATTCATTGTAAATTAAACCGTCTAATAAGATTATATTATAAAATCTGCTCTCTGATGAATGCCTTGTTTAAAACTAGCAAACTGTGCTCCAGACATATTAATTTCACATTCAAAAAAGGCTTAAATCAGGTCGGAAGGACATACTGTTGTGTTTGTTGATATGCCAGTGAAATGTCTTGTATAAGATTAGCCGCATGTGTAGGATGCCGGACTCATGTAGCATTTATTAGTTCTGGTAAGTCAACCATCTGCTGTTTATTAGCAAAATGATGTACATAAAGTATTATAAAGTAATTTTCTTATATTAAGAGATCATATATCAACAGAGGCACTTTGGGTCATATACTGTAAGTGTTTGCCTTAATAAACAAAGGCTACTTTATGAGCTCTGATGTTTCAGAATAAAAAGCCATATTCTATTAGAATCCTGCAAGCGCCTCTAACCCGTAATTTTTGCTACAGGTATTTTTTTCTCTAAATGTTTAGATGTATTCTGTTGACTCAAGCTGACAATTGACTTCCTTAAGCCTATTCTTGCAAACCCTGCATTTTTAAGTATGAGTTCAGGGAGGATGATCATTATAATTGTCCAACTACGATTCGTCGTCACGCTGTTTGCGTAGTGCATAGGCGTAGCGAGGGGAGCCGTTAAATTGTAGCATTTAGGCAATGAGAGGCAATGAGCGGCGAAGGCGCTCATTGCTGGTGAGCCGTTAAACACGTCACACGCACGACTTAGAAAAAAATCCCACCTCGGAACCAACCTTAACGTAACAAACACCCACATGCACTAAAAATACGACTATAACGGCCGACCCGCGCGCAACTAAAAACAGTGAAAACACACCAAATATTCACACAAACTACATAAAAAGCTTACCCATAGCAAGGGGGGGAACCCAGGACCTCTGAAAGTGAAGTTACACCTCCATTTAAGTCAAAATTCCTGAGTTCAGACACACGAAAATCCCCTAAGCGAGTGAGAAAATGGCCGCCGAAAAAAACGAAAACGAGGCTCACAGCCCAGCCACGTACAAATTACTCAAGAAGGGATCCGAGATAAGCTCGGAAACCCGCATTAACCCCAGAGGGATACAAGGTAAGTTCTGAGCCCTGCATTACCCCACATTAACCATCGCAGTGGGGGTCCCAATTACACGAGATCGGGGACCCTGCTGCAATCAAAATTCAAAATTCCCGCGTTACAGGTCCTTAAAGGACCGTAAAGGTCCTAAAAGGACCCGTTGTAAAAGAAAAAATATATACACTGTCACCCTGTCAATCATGGGGGTCAATACAGACCCCCATAAACCCCTCATTAACCCTGTCACTCATGGGGGTCAATATAGACCCCCATAAGCCCTTCATTAACCGTGTCACTCATGGGGGTCAATAGAGACCCCCATAAACCCCTCATTAACCCTGTCACTCATGGGGGTCAATATAGAACCCCATAAGCCCTTCATTAACCCTGTCACTCATGGGGGTCAATAGAGACCACCATAAGCCCTTCATTAACCCTGTCACTCATGGGGTCAACACAGACCCCCATAAGCCTCTATTTAACCCCATCAGTCCCATACAGGTATATTAACACCATTATGGGCCTGTTACAACACTACATTAACCACATAAGTGCCATGATGGTCCTCAATGACCATCATGACACTAAGTATAAACATTACACTGCACTATACCCCCCAATAAAACATTAAATATCAACTAAACACCCTCCACACTAACCTATTAACACCTACACTACCTACCCCCTATTAACCCCCACCACTCTAATTACAGAAAATAAAAAAGCCTAAGTCACAAAAAATAAAAAAAAGAACATTACAGAAAATAAATAAAAAAACATTACAACCCCCCCTCACTACAGAAAAAATAAATAATTACACACCTGAAAAGGAAATACATATAATACATACAATACAAATACAATACAATACAAATACAATACAATACAAATACATACAATTAAATACAATACAATACAATTATATACAATACAATACAATACAGCCATATCTAATATACATCACACAATCTATCTAAATAAATACCATAATCTAATATACATGCTATCTATATAATAATACATCCCCAATCTATCTAAATAAATACCACCACATTCTATCTACAATACATCCTATGCTATCTATATAAAATGCATACCCCTAGCTAACATACAATAAATGCTATCTATATATAAACTAATCTAATTCTAAGCTAAAATAAAATAATTAAGACCACTTACCTTTGCAGATGTTTATTGAGATCAGCCACCTATGAAAAAAAAAAATAATTAGTGCAACACGTTTACTGTAGATAAATAAACATTCTATACATTCTAAATAGTCTACTCACCTTTCCGGCATGTCCCGTCCTTATTCTTTTAATCCTTCTCCGGCGCGGCACCTGTTAAAAAAAACATAGATCAAAATAAAATAAACATAATCTACATTCTACTTACCTCCCCGCGATGTCTCTGGCCTCCTCCGGATCCTCTTCTGCCATGCCCTGTATAAAAAATAAAAAAAATAAAAAAATATAGACTTACATCCGCACTCTCGGACATTCCTGCTAATGAGGCTCCCAGAGACTTTTCCGAAAGAAAATAAGCAATGGCGCTTAATGATTGGTTGAAAACGCTGTCTATCAAATTCACCCAATCAGAAGGCGCCAATGTGTGAACCAATCACAAAGGGATACACCCTAAAATCCCACTCTGATTGGATAATGCACCTGTCAATCTTTATTTAAACCAATCACAAGGCGCAGATGCCTTCAGCCAATCACAATGGAATACACCCCCACAGGGTGATTGGTTGGAGCCTCTGCACATTCTGATTGCTTGCACTGACAATAGCCAATCACAATGGAATACACCCTCACATACTGATTGGTGAAGGATTTATGCATTCTCATTGGCTACTGTTAATATCAATCAATATTACAGCCAATGGGAAGGCGCAGATGTCTTCACCAATCAGTACGTGGGGGTATATTCCATTGTGATTGGCTGATGGCAATAAAGCCTTAGGATTGGTTCAAATAAAGATTGACAGGTGTTTTATCCAATCAGCGTTGTATTTTGGGGTGTATACTTTTTTCATTGGTTCACAATTGGGGTCTTCTCATTGGCTGAATTTGCTAGACAGCATTTTCAGCCAATCAGAAGCCGCCATTGTCAATTTTATTCTGGAACACTCCATAGAAAGGTCATTAGCGTCGGAAACATCCGCCAGGGCGGATGTGTGTCGCTTTTTTTTTTTACGCGCGGATGCTTCCGGAGAAGAACACCAGGAGGCCGGAGACATTGCGGAAAGGTAAGTATAATGTACATTGTGTTTATTTCACTTTGTTTTATGTTTACTAATGTAATGTTTTTTTTTACAGGAGCAGCGCCGGACAAGACGCAAACATGGAGGACGTGACATGCTGGGACGTGACATGCTGGAACGGGACATGCTGGAAAGGTGAGTATAATATTTAGAATATTTAGAATGTTTAGAATGTTTAGTTATTTCATGTAAACGTGTTGTATTAATTGTTTAATCTTTTTTACCCTAGGTTGCTGATCTGAAGAAACATCTCAAAGGTAAGTGGTCTTAATTATTTTATTGTAGCCTAGAATTAGGGTTGCTATACAGTATAGAGATAGCATGTACTGTATATTAGATAGATAGATAGGGGGATGTATTATTAGATAGTATTGTATATTAGATAGTGGGATGTATATTACATTATATAGTGGGATGTATATTACATAGTGGGATGTGTATTACATAGTGGGATGTATATTAGATAGTGGCATGTATATTAGATAGTGGCATGTATATTAGATAGGGGTGTATTGTATTTCATTTTATTGTATTGTATTTTATTTTATTGTATTGTATTTTATTTAATTGTATTGGATTGTATGTATTATATGTAGATATTGTATTGTATGTATTATACAGTCAGGTCCATAAATATTGGGACATCGACACAATTCTAAACTTTTTGGCTCTATACACCACCACAATGGATTTGAAATGAAACTAACAAGATGTGCTTTAACTGCAGACTTTCAGCTTTAATTTGAGGGTATTTACATCCAAATCAGGTGAACGGTGTAGGAATTACAACAGTTTGTATATGTGCCTCCCACTTTTTAAGGGATTAAAAGTAATGGGACAATGGGCTGCTCAGCTGTTCCATGGCCAGGTGTGTGTTATTCCCTCATTATCCCATTTACAAAGAGCAGATACAAGCTCCAGTGTTCATTTCAAGTGTGCTATTTGCATTTGTTGCTGTTAACTCTCAATATGAGATCCAAAGAGCTGTCACTATCAGTGAAGCAAGCCATCATTAGGCTGAAAAAACAAAACAAACCCATCAGAGAGATAGCAAAAACATTAGGTGTTGCCAAATCAACTGTTTGGAACATCCTTAAAAAGAAAGAACGCACCGGTGAGCTCAGCAACACCAAAAACCCGGAAGACCAAGGAAAACAACTGTGGTGGATGACCGAAGAATTATTTCCCTGGTGAAGAAAACACCCTTCCCAAAAGTTGGCCAGATCAAGAACACTCTCCAGGAGGTAGGTGTATGTGTGTCAAAGTCAACAATCAAGAGAAGACTTCACCAGAGTAAATACAGAGGGTTCACCACAAGATGTAAACCATTGGTGAGCCTCAAAAACAGGAAGGCCAGATTAGAGTTTTCCAAACAACACCTAAAAAAGCCTTCACAGTTTTGGAACAACATCCTATGGACAGATGAGACTAAGATCAACTTGTACCAGAGTGATGGGAAGAGAAGAGTATGGAGACGGAAAGGAACTGCTCATGATCCAAAGCATACCACCTCATCAGTGAAGCATGGTGGTGGTAGTGTCATGGCGTGTGCATGTATGGCTGCCAATGGAACTGGTTCTCTTGTATTTATTGATGATGTGACTGCTGACAAAAGCAGCAGGATGAATTCTGAAGTGTTTCGGGCAATATTATCTGCTCATATTCAGCCAAATGCTTCAGAACTCATTGGCCCGCGCTTCACAGTGCAGATGGATAATGACCCGAAGCTTACTGCAAAAGCAACCAAAGAGTTTTTTAAGGGAAAGAAGTGGAATGTTATGCAATGGCCAAGTCAATCGCCTGATCTGAATCCGATTGAGCATGCATTTCACTTGCTGAAGATAAAACTGAAGGGAAAATGCCCCAAGAACAAGCAGGAACTGAAGACAGTTGCAATAGAGGTCTGGCAGAGCATCACCAGGGATGAAACCCAGCGTCTGGTGATGTCTATGCATTCCAGACTTCAGGCTGTAATTGACTGCAAAAGATTTGCAACCAAGTATTAAAAAGTGAAAGTTTGTTTTATGACTGTTAATCTGTCCCATTACTTTTGGTCCCTTAAAAAGTGGGAGGCACATATGCAAACTGTTGTAATTCCTACACTGTTCACCTGATTTGGATGTAAATAACCTCAAATTAAAGCTGAAAGTCTGCAGTTAAAGCACATCTTGCTTGTTTCATTTCAAATCCATTGTGGTGGTGTATAGAGCCAAAAAGATTAGAATTATGTCGATGTCCCAATATTTATGGACCTGACTGTATGTATTTCCTTTTCAGGTGTGTCATTTTTTTTTTTTTGATTTTGTAGTGGGGGGGGGGGGGGTTGTAATGTATTTTTTTATTTTCTGTAATGTTCCTTTTTTTTTTTTGTGACTTAGGTTTTTTTTTTGTTCTGTAATGTACATCATTTTTTGACGGGCAAGTCGCTAGTAATATTTGCCAATCAGGCTCGCAATCAAGCAATCTATAAAATGCATTACAGCATCTGTTTTAGTCTATGTGGTTTCATGATATGTATTGACCCTTTGAGTCCAGGATCAATAAAATTCAAACAGTTAAAAATAATATTTTTGAATTGCATATTTCTGGGTTGGAGGCTGTTGTGCAATTAATTCTAATGTCTTCCCATGCCTCCCCATGCTTTTTTTTTAATCATATTGTTTATTGGTCACATTTGAAAAGAATATAAATACCACAGTACATCAGTATGCCATGATTCGCAGATCAGGCTGTTTCCAGCTATTTCACAATTTGAAAAAGTATAAACATAAGAAAAATGCAGACTCTAGCTTGGTAGAGTGAGAATTAGTCATTAAAGCAAAACATACAGTAATCATATTCCATTTAAATTTTAATTTAAAGTTTGTGACCTCCACACCTCTTTTTCCTTTTTCTGTTTCCTTTTTTAACAAATTAAACTTGAATTAAATCTTCAACCAAAACTAAACTGTTGGCAGCTATTAGCTATCTTAGGAAATCCGACTTCCATCTTTCTGAGTCGATTTCCCCGCTATTATCTTACTTCTTCAGTGCTAGAGATTCTTGGGTGTTCCCCAGTCCAGCCTCCCAAACCTCCTCTTCCCCTCATTCTCTTTCTCTCCCCGGGACATCAGATCCCTGCCATTCATCTTTGTTGACCTTGATATGTGACCCAGGGCTCCCAGATTGCCAAGTATTTGTCCATAGTGTCAGCTAGTGTGTGCGATATTCTTTCGTATAGCATAATTTGATTTAATTTACTGGTTATCTCTAAAGGTTCTATATGTTCTGCTTTCCATCTTTTAGCTATGCAATTTTTAGTCGCCAAACATATAAACTGCATCATCTTGTTTTGGGTAGCCGTTAAAGCTTCCATGCCTAGTCCCAGCAGACATACCTCCATCTGAGCTTCCAGATTTAATTGAAAAATAGTGGATGCTAAACGTGCACATTCCTGCCACATCCTTTGGGCTTTGGAGCAAGTCCACCACATATGTATGAAAGTGCCTCTCAGGTTGCATCCTCTATAGCAATTCGGATTTTGTCCTCCCTTCCACTTAGCAATTCGGTCCGGGGTTATATAAGCCCTATGTAAAATCTTTATGGATGTCTCTAGCAGGCTGTAATTTAGTGAGCCCCTGGTTAATTCCCTCCAGGATTTTTTCCACTGTGTTATTTCCCAGGTATGTCCTAAATCTTTTTCCCATTCCTTCATGAATTTTTCCTTGGAATCTATTTTTGGTTTGTTAAATTCTGAATAGAGCATGCCCAGTATTCCCCTTGTTAAAGGCGCTGTACTACATAATTTTGAGAACCAAGTATATTTCGGGATGCCCTGTTGTTTGACCAGGGAGCTCACCAAATGACTAATCCTACAAAAATTATAGGGCTCCTCCAGTGGAAGATTATGTTTGTCTCTTAGATTTACATAGGAGAGAGAGCCCCCCTCTGTAACCCAGCTCCCTATTCTCCCTAGGTCTCTTGAAATCCACCATTCCTTTGAACGTTCGGATAGAGGGGTCCGAAATTCTGGATGCGGTATTAGGGGAGCTAAGGGAGACAGTTCCCCCAAGATCCCGTGATTTGTTTGAGCCCATCTACAGCACTGTAATGACAACCTGATTATCGGGTTTTGTAATTGTCTAAGTACCCTTAATGGCTCTTTTAGCCAGATTACTTGTTCCCAAGTGTAGGGTCGTAGATTCTGTTCCTCTATATAGACCCAGCTTGGTTTATGATCCCGTGAATGGATCCTAGGGATAACTGCCAATTGAGCTGCGCGATAATATTGGGTGAGATTAGGGCACGATAGGCCCCCCCATCTTTTGTGTCTAGTCATTATCTGTTTCGCTATTCTATGCGGCTTGTATTGCCAGATGTATTGGAATATTACTTTTTGGAATTGTCTTAATTCTTTTTCCGGGCATCTAACTGGCAAGGATCGAAACAGATAGAGAATTTTCGGTAGCAGATTCATTTTTATGGAATGAATCCGTCCTAGCCAAGATAGTTTGAGTCTGGACCATGAGTTCATGTCATTCTTTAATTGTTTGATAAGAGGGTCATAATTAAATTTATAGAGATCCCCTAAGTTTCTTGTAAGATTAATCCCTAGGTATCTAATATGGGTCTTTGGCCAAGTGAACCGATAATTATCTCTCAGGAAAGTCTCTTCTCCCTTGGTTAAATTTAAGGCTAACACCTCCGTTTTTGTCGTATTTAATTTAAGGCCTGAGATTAAGCTAAAGCTATCAAGAATTTCAAACAAAGCCGGGATCGAGGATGTAGGATCAGTGAGAGTGCAAAGGACATCATCCGCAAACCAGCTACTCTTAAACTGAGTTGATCCAGCCTGTACTCCTTTTACTTGGGCAGAAGCCCTGATCCTCTGAGCCAGAGGTTCCACTACCAGGGCAAACAGCAACGGAGATAGCGGGCAGCCTTGTCTCGTGCCCCTCTGTATATCTATAGTTTCTTTGTTCTGACCTGACACTTTAACTTCCGCCTTAGGTTTTTTATAAAGTGTTCGAAGCAGGTTCACAAACGTGTGTGAAAAACCAAACTTTGCTAGTACTTCCCATAGATAGGGCCACTCCACAGTGTCGAAGGCCTTTTCTATGTCCAGGGCCAACATGCATAAGGCAGAACGTTGTTGTTGGGCTATATGGATTAGGTTAGTCACCTTGCGAATATTATCTCCTGCCTGCCTATGGGAAATGAAGCCCACCTGGTCCGGGTGAACCAACTTTGGGAGAAATCCTGCTATCCTGTTGGCCATAATCTTTGTTAATAGTTTCAAATCAATATTGAGTAGTGATATGGGCCTGAAATTTTTCACTTCTAATTTATCTTTACCTTCTTTTGGGAAAAAGACCAGATAGGCTTGGTTAAATTCTGCTGGTATTGATTTACCTTCTAAGATATGGTTAAAAAAGGTGGTTAAGTGTGGGGCTAGGATATGAGAGAAAGTTTTATAATATTGTGCCGTGAATCCGTCCGGTCCGGGGGATTTGCCGGCCTTCGCATCCTGTATAGCCTGATTCACTTCTTCTAATGTGATCTTGGAATCAATTAACCCGTTATCCTCCTCCGTTAAGCTAGGGAGATCGCAAGAATTTAGGAAGTCCCTTATGGCAGTTTCTGTTGCTGATCTATGAGAGGTGTACAATTTACCATAGAAATTTTTGAACACTTCTTGAATTTTCTTGGGGCTAGATGTTATTTGCCCTAGTGTATCTTTTATCTGGTATATTTTTGATTGGGCAATTTTATTTTTCAATTTGTTGGCCAGCATGGTATCTGGTTTATTCGCCCTAGCGTAGAACCTCTGGCCCGTAAAACGCAAGGCTCTTTCAGTCTTAGCGGACAGAATTTGATCTAACTCCACTCTCACCAACTCTATTTGTTGTCTTAGTGCCTTCGTTGGGTTTTGTTGGTTCACCTTTTCTAATTCCACAAGTTTTTCTTTTGCTAACCTCTCTTTTTGATTTTGTTGTTTTTTATATTGAGCTGCAATTTGTATACATGTCCCTCTAATGCAGGCTTTATGAGCCAACCATACCCAATCTGGAGATATATTCTCAGTTGTATTTTCTGTAAAGTATGAGTCCAGAGCCGCCGCTACTCGGTCTCTTAAGTGAGGTTGGGCGAGAAGCATTTCATTTAATCTCCAACATCTGGCTCCCCCCAGGGTCCCCCCTAATTGAATTTTGAGGCAGACATAAGAGTGGTCAGACCAAGAACACGGGTATATCTCTACTCCATCAGTCTGATCAATTAAATTTGTTCCTATTAAGAAGGTGTCTATTCTTGAATAAGTTTGATGTACCGTGGAGAAAAATGTATACTCCCTCTCTAGAGGGTGGCTCTCTCTCCATATATCTGTCATCTGTAATCTCCTTAGTTTAGCTTGTATTAATTCTATTTTCTTGGAGAATTTGTCTCCCATTGAAGATCCTGTACGATCTAGGGATGGCCTAAGCACTAAATTTAAATCCCCCCCTACAATAATGTATCCTAATTCCTTGGATTCCAATAGGCGGAGTAATCGTAAGAGACAATTATGAGGGGATGTGTTTGTAGAGTATAATGAGATAAGCGTGGTTTTACTATCATGTATTGTGCCTGTCAAAATAATAAAGTTACCTTCCGGATCAATGGTCTTGTTACTAAGAATAAAGGGGAAATCCCTGTGTAGCAGAATAGCCGTTCCAGCCTTTCTTGAGGTCTGTGTGGTTGCATATACGTGAGGATAGTTACCATGCATATACTTTGGGATATCATTTAATTTGAAGTGGGTTTCCTGAAGGAAGATAGCTGCCGGATTATGGGTTTTATATGTTAGGAAGGCTTTCCTCCTCTTAAAGGGTGAGTTGAATCCTCTAACATTATGAGTTATAAAAGTGTATCCTACTTTAGCCATCTGTCCCGGAGAGAGAAATAAGCGTATAGATAGTACTTACTTTTGAAGCCAATGTTCCCTGGTTTTTTGAGGAAGCTGGACCAAGCAAGACCCTCCTTCCTGCACCTCTGAGTTGTAAGTTTCCATTTTGTGACACTGCCAAAAAAAACAACTAACCAAACAATGGTAACAATATTTTCAACTAAAGTAAAACATTTTACAAATCTGAGTATCTTTGTGTTTGTTCCCCAGCATCCTTGTAGATGCATCTTAGTAAATCTGGACTGAGGAGAGAGAACCTTCCCTGTCTCCTTCATGCCAGTATGAGGAATGCACAGTATTTATAGCTACGTTAGGCTATTATAACGCCCTCCCTTTAACGCTCTTTGCTTAATCACCGCATGGTCCCACCTTCTTGCTCTTTTTTATGTTTCCCCACTGCCCCTAATTATTTTTTTTTTTTTTTTTTTTTTTTTACTTTTTTATTTTTTTTTTTTTCCATTATCGTCAGATTATTTCCTCTCCTCTTTAATAATTCCTCATACCCCCAGTTGTCTGCTGCCCTTTCCAGACCCTCCTCACATTAATGATGTTGTGTCAGTAATAAATCTTTTAACTGTCTAGAAGACCAAGAGTACTCAATCCCTTTAACCTTAATCTCATTAATTTGTCCTTCTAAACAAACAAGTGACCTTATAGTTTTAGCAATCTATACCACTGGTATAAAAGGTAGAGAGCCCTGTAGCCCCCTCCGCCTCGTCCATACTCCCCAAGACAGATTTTTATTCGTAGAGTTGTACATCTGGCGTGCTTTCATAGTTGCTTTAAGATCTAGCGATATTAAAGCCTCCTTGGCTTTAGCCTAACATTTTAGTCTTTTTATACCAGAGTCTCTATATATTTGACAGTCTAGGCATTAGTAGTATGAGGTATCTTTAGGATTCCCTGAACAATCCATACTCCCTAAGTCAGGGTCTAGATAAGGGAAGATTTCCCCATTTATATTTTCTGAGGGAGTCCCTCTGTTGCAAGTCCTGTTTTACGCCTTTGTGGAAGTGGAGTATCTTGCCACTGTCTCTTTGGGCTCCTTCGAGGGGAGTCTTGTTGTTGTGAGCCTCTTTCTGTTGTTGTGATTAGTTCCAGTTTTTGTAGTATTCGCATACACTCTTCTAAGGTTTTAGTAGAATAAGAAGTTCCTTTTACTTGAAACAGGAGCACAAAGGGGAATCCCCATCTATATGCAATCTTGTGTTGTTGCAGAACTATCAGCGCCGGTCTCATCTGTCGTCTTCTCAAGAGGGTGTTGGGGGCCAAATCTGCGTATATTTGTAATACAGAGCCATCTGGGCCCTTAATTTCTCTGCATTTTCTTGCCGCTCCCAGTATAGCGTCTCTGTCCCTCTGACGAAGAAGCCGTATAATCACATCTTTGGGAATATTAGGAGCTGAAGTAGCCCCCAGGGCCCTGTGTGCCCTTTCAATTTCCCATTCTGCCTCTGGTAGTGTTGGAGTCAGAAAATTAAACGTTGCTTGGATGTAGGGCAAGAGGTCCGTCACTGTTCGGGGTATCCCCCTTAATCTTAAGTTATGTCTCCGGCTCCGGTTGTCCATGTCTTCCAGTTTCTCAGCCATTTCTGCTATCTGTAAGGAATGTTCTGTCACAGCCGATCCCATCTGGTGTTGAGTTTCTCCCAAATCATCTACCAAGGTTTCTAAGAGATGGGTTCTTTGACCCAGATCGTGGATTTCTTTTGAGAGCTCTTTTTTGATGCTGTCCAATTTGCTTTGCATGAGTTCCGCTATCTGAGCCATTGACTTTGCAGATATGTCCATTGAGGTAGTACTACTTTGTTCCATATCTGACTCAGAAGGTCCTGAGTCCGCTGGATCGCTGTCTGAGGTTTGTTTTTGATTGGCCATAGTTGCTTGAAAATGTTCTTTGATGTTTTTGGAATGTTCTGACCGTTTGGGTTTAACCATGGTTCCGGTTCAGAGACACATCTGCACTATCAGTATTGCAGCTCTTTGTCACTATTTATATCTGTAAGCAGTATTTTAGCTAACAATAATGTCCTTAATTCTGGGGTCCCCTAAGCCTAAACTTCTTATGATTTACTAATTCCACATTATATAGAAGTTCTGGAGTTCTGTGTGAAGCTGGAGGCAATGGTGCATTTATTCATTTAGTCGGTGGGACCCAGGTTTGCGGCTGCTTGTTAAGCCATATTTATATTTTTTTCTGTCAGTCTCTTTACCCCTCTGCCTCCCTTCATTGGGTTAAAGTTCGTGATTGACTGCTTTTGGCCGTTATGGTTCAAATTATTATTATTATTATTATTCAAGCCACAAGTGATCTTTAATTCTCTTGAAAGGCCACAAGGTGGCAGTATATAGAAGTAATCCTGCAGTTTAGCACAGTCTATGAGGCAGTTATGAGACCAATGTAACTTTGAGCAGGTTATTCAAATGTAAGATAATCTCAGGTTATTGAAGAATAATAACCATATAGTTGTCTTTGTATGCAAACATTAGTGCCATTTGTTGGGGCATAATAATGGAGTAGTAGTTAAGTGAAACAGGTGTTCCTTGAAAATAAAAGTCAATGGGGTCTCCAGTTCACTCAGGCTTAGTCCCTATGTTATTATTATATTAGAGGTTATAGAGATAGTGGCTAGAGTTTAAAAATACCTGTCAGGGCCAGCAGCTAGGTCTAGAAATTGGAGTTCTACCTTTTCATTTGCTGCAAGATGGCGTCTGCGACCTCGTGGCCCCTCTGCCTGTCCTCTCTCTGCAGCCACCTCAGGGCCTCCAGTGTGTAGGGGTCCCCCACTCAAGATTGTGACCTTCCAGGTCGCTTTGGCTCTCCTCTTCGTTGTCTCTGGGAGCAGCGTCTCTCCCAAACCTCTGCTCCGTTGCAGACCTGCTCCAGGGGCTCTCAAAATGGCGTCCGCAGCTCATGCAGCGCCCTATCCCCGCCGCTCGAGGTCCGGTCTGTCTCCCGGGGTCTCTAGTGTGGTCCAGCCACCACCGGACACCCCACCAATCTCCCTGTGGGTCTCTGGAAGGATGCACTTGGTTGCCCTCCGCAGCCTCCGGGGTAGGATATAGGGCCTCAGACCCTTTCCTTCTCTTTATGGTCGGCAAGGCGGTCGAAGGGTCCCAAGGGGATCAGGGGTCCCTTCCCCACTGCCCTTAAGTCCCACTAGTGGTGTTTGCCCCACTTGAGTGTTTTTTAAAGTCCCAGGCTTGGGTCTCCCTACGGAGCTCAGTGCAGACACGTCTGCCTTGGTCGGTTGCTAGCTCCGCCCCACGCCTCCCCATGCTTTTAAAGTTCAGTTTTGTGTGTTTAATTGCTGCTACAGATTTACTAAGTGTTAACCCTCAACAAATCAATCTGTGCAGATCATGGAATGCTGGAAACACCTAAACAGGTCAGTCATGCCTAAACATCAATCAGTGTCCTCAACAATCAGCTCTTCTGTTATTAATCATGAAACAGTCAGTAGGTTATTAGTGTAATAAAAAAAAGCTCACTTATAGTAAGCTAAATGGATTTTAATTTATACTTTAACACAGCTATTGCAAATACATTTCCAGGGTCTTTCTTAATTTCATTATAATGAAATCTTTTATTATTAAATAACTATATTCTCTTAACTTGTAAGATAAGAAATTATACAGCTAGTATTTATCAATGTGTTTTTGTATTATTTAAAGGCAAAATAAAATATAAAACAAATTTTACATTTCACAGAGCATAAAGAAGACAGATCACTGTTTAATATAATTAAAATAATACACAGGCTATATATCCAATAGAATATTGTTCATTACAAATGGTAACCAAATGGAGGCAAAAATGAGAGTTGCTAATATGACCGAATTAAATAGAGAGAGACAGAGAAAAAGGGCAACTCCTCTATTCAAAGTTAACTCCAGTAAATTTTGATAATTGGGGAATAAATCTTGGATCTTTATTTTCAAATCAGTATACATATATTGATATAACATGACAGTAAAGAGCGAATCTTGAACCATATTCACAAATCGTGGTATATGTACAAACATAAAATGCTTCATTTATGCGTACATTTATATATATATATATATATATATATATTTTTTTTTATATATATATATATATATATATATATATATATATATATATTTGGCACTTTAGGATGATTAACAGTACTATTTAAATGGAGAAGATATAGTTGAAGCGGGGATGGCTCCTCCCAGGAAGTTGCAAGAGTAGAGGTCTAGCACGGAAATCCTGGTGTGAGGAGAGCTATGAGCAACAGGAAACTCCTTGCTAAATATAGACGCTATATACTATTGAATCACCATGGGACCTAACCCGATGGTTTACTAATCTCTCGACCACACTGATGCGGAGATGGTTATATGATTTATGGCTTGTGAGCAGAGTATTCTTCTCAATTGAACTTAGCCAAGATCTGCAAACACTCTGGCTGAAGATCCGGCCAATTTCGAGCTAAAGCGGATTAGTGGCTGATTGGGCTGGCCGCCACTGAGTGGTGCCTAGGCAGCAGGTTTGTGCAGGTGACCAAGAAGGCTGAAGTGTGATTGCTGTTGCTGCACACTGTTTTTCTGATTGGGGACTGTTTGGATCCATTGCTTCATTAAGACCATGCATCAGCGTGGTGAGATAGCCTTGGAACCTGGTTCCTGCTGGAACATGGGAAAGGCTACAACATAAGAAGGAAAGAGACACTCTCTGTATATTGGAGATCAGCAATGACCAGACAGAAGCTGAACAGCTACATACGTAAATCAGAGGGATTTCCTCAAGGAGATGAAACTAATCCAATCTCTGGGATTTATTTTTTTTTTTTTTTAAATATATATAAGAAGTGTTTTGATATCCCTCTGAGTTAAACGGGTGATTTTGCAATTTGGAACTTTATTTCTAATTAAAAATAACAGAACTAAATAAAGAACTGTTGACCTAAAGACTGCATAGAGCTGGCTTATAAAAGAATATAAGCAACAGTAACAATACTTATGTTTAGACCTTTTTTGATGGATATATGGAGTCTATAGACTCATTTGTTTAAAACCCCTTTCTCTTTAATATAAGAAATCTATTTTAGAGAATTTTGTATTAAGAGAATCTTAAACTTAGAAGTATAAGGAGTTGGAAAACCTGGATATTTATAAAGGTCTAATTCATCTCAAAAAGTATAATTTTATAAAATATTTCGCTTATTACCGTATATACTCGAGTATAAGCTGAGTTTTTCAGCCCTTTTTTTAAGGCTAAAAAGGGCCCCCTCTGCTTATAGTCGAGTCACTCTCCCCCCCCCCCCCCCCGTGTCTCTCTAACCACCCTGTGTCTCTTTAACCCCCCCGTGTCTCTCTAAACCCCCCGTATCACATGCGCGCCATGTCATTAGCATTGGCCGGGTCAAGACGCAGGAAGTAGAGTGGAGGCCGGAGGAGAAGCTGCAGATGGAGGTAAGTGAAGGGAAGGGAGAGGGGGAGGTATTTAGAGGTGTAAAGTGAGGAGGGGGGTTTAGGATGAGGAGGGGTAAAGTGAGGAGGGGGTTTTAGGATGAAGATGGGGGGTTGAGGATGGGGGTTGAGGATGGGGGGTTGAGGATGTGGGGTTGAGGATGAGGATTGGGGGGTTGAGGTTAGGAGGGGGGTTGAGGAGAGAGGTTTTGGAGGGGGGCTGAGGAGAGAGGTTGAGGAGGGGGTTTAGAATGAGGAGGGGGGTTGAGGATGAGGAGGGGGGTTGAGGATGAGGAGGGGGGTTAAGGATGAGGAGGGGGGTTGAGGTTGAGGAGGGGGGTTGAGGATGGGGGGTTGAGGATGAGGATGGGGGTTGAGGTTGAGGAGGGAGGTTGAGGAGGGGGTTTAGAATGAGGAGGGGGGTTGAGGAGGGAGGTTAAGGATGAGGAGGGAGGATGAGGAGGGAGGTTGAGGATGAGGAGGGGGGTTGAGATTGAGGAGGGAGGTTGAGGAGGGGGTTGAGGATGAGGAGGGGGTTGAGGAGGGGGTTGAGGATGGGGGGTTGAGGATGAGGATGGGGGATTGAGGATGGGGGGTTGACTTTGAGCAGGGAGGTTGAGGAGGGGATTTAGAATGAGGAGAGGGGTTGAGGGTGAGGAGGGGGTTGAGGAGGGAGGTTGAGGATGAGGAGGGAATTTGAGGATGAGGAGGGAGAATGAGGAGGGAGGGTGAGGAGGGAGGATGAGGAGGGAGGTTGAGGATGAGGAGGGGGATTGAAGTTGAGGAGGGGGTTGAGGATGAGGAGGGGGTTGAGGAGGGGGTTGAGGATGAGGAGTGGGGTTGAGGAGGGAGGTTGAGAATGAGGAGGGAGGTTGAGAATGAGGAGGGTTATAAGGGAGGGGGGGAAGGGACACAGGGAAGGGAGAGGGGGAAGAGACACAGGGAAGGGAGAGGGGGAAGAGACACAGGGAAGGGAGAGGGGTGAAGAGAAACAGGGGAGAAGAGACACAGGGGAGAGAGGGGGGGCACAAGAAAAGGGCACACAAGAGGGGGACACAGAGGGCACAAGAGGGACACAGGGGGCAGCACATTTCCCACCCTTGGCTTATACTCGAGTAACTCATTTTTCCCAGTATTTTGTGGTAAAATAGGTGCCTCTGCTTATTCTCGGGTTGGCTTATACTCGAGTATATACGATACTTTATAAAAAGAGATCTTAGTTAAGTAATATTGGAGACTAATAAAAACTTGCACTTATTACTTTTAGAATGGGGAAAAAAGAAAAGAAAAAAGAAAAAAGAAAGGGGAAAAAGGGAAAGAAAAGAAGGTGAAAGAAAGGAAAGAAAAAAAGAGGGAAAAGAATGAGAAAATTTGTATGATAGTATTGACTAAGTAAATTATAAACCTTATATGTAAGGGGATAATAGATATCTTTGTGACATAATCTATATTGAATGAGAATATTGAGTGTATATGTGGTACTGATTAGATTTGTACTAAGCTATGTATTGTTATATCTTTCTGGTTATAATATTGACATTGTAAAGATGAAGCAAAATCCAGTTAAAAATACAAGGGAAGGAAAAAAAGGTAAATTCAAGAACTCACAATGAATTTTTTTCTACTAAAGAAAAGGTAAATACCTCTCAACCTCATACTCCCTCACATATAAATGTCTCTCTTGTTGATTCGGACTTGGGAGAGAAAATATTATTAGAACCTCCAAACCTAATGATAGAGGAGGAGGAAGAATTATTAACGTTATCAGTTATGAAAAAACTACTCAAAGAATTTCAAATCTCTCTTAAGTCTGAGCTAACACAGGAAATTTTAGATAATACTAAGGCTATAAAAAGTCTAGCTGATAGACTGGTGAAGGAGAAATTAAAAACCAGAAATTAATTAAGGATCAGATTACTATGACAACTTATGTGAAATCTATGGAGATAGGATTCTGACAAACCAGTATGAAGCATTTCACATTTTCTTTGCTTGCCCCCTCTGGTGAAAGTCCACCATTGCAAGCGAACTATAACTATAAAACCACTAAAAACATCATTTGACCATAAAGGAACAATCAAAATTCAAGAAATCTGACAGTGGGTCATGTGTAAAAGTCTATACTGAGCATGCTAATTACATTAAAAATGAAAACTATTATATCTCAAAAAAGGCTTAAACTATGGAAAACAAAATCCCAAAAAGGCATGGATCACTATTATATTGCCACATATCAAACAAATCCATTTAGTCAGTTTTTTCCTACAAGAGAGCAAAAATCCCCATGAGGTAAAAATATTTTATCACTTAAAATTAAATAAACTTTTTTTTTTGGCTATACAGATTTTTTGGCAACAAAATCAGAGTCCCATTCCCTCATAGAATACAACATTTCACAGATTAGTCAAACCAATGCAAAGTTGTAAGCTCATGAAAAATTCGTTTATAAAGGAACATTTGAGAGAACCTTAATTATTAGAGCATGACTGTTCTCTAATAATGTGAATATATATAAATAAAGCTATGTTTCTAAACAAAGATTTTATTTACTTCATCACACTGCTAAAGTGAACAAGATATAGTTTGTTATTGTTTAGTCATTCAGTTGTGTCAAACTCTCCATGACCTTATGGATTGCAGCTCACCAGGCACATTTGTCAGCCATTGCTCCTCTGAACTCCATCAAGCTCATATTCATTGTTTCAATTACCTCATCTGAGCTCTATCAGGCTCATGCTCATTGCTATCCATATTCTGCTCTGCCATCCCATTCTGTGTGTGCCTTCAATCTTTCCCAGCATCAGAGTCTTCTCTGGGGAATCCTGTATTCTCATGATATGGTCGAACATTTATGCTTTAACCTCATGACTATACTATCTAGTGAACAGTTTGACTTGATTTCCTATGATATTGATTGAATCTTCTTGCAGTCCAATGGAATAAACGTTTTTCTTCAATACCACAAATAAAATATATGGCTATACATAATTACACTACACAATACATGTACATTACCTGTATATGCCTTTTATCCATATATTTGATCTGTGTATAAAAAATTGAAGCATATATCATAAACTATATGCTTGTGTAAACCCAATACATACAAATTTGATCACCTTATATTTTTTGTTGAGTAATATCAGGGTTTGTGCGTCTTCCAAAATGTTCGTTCTTATGGTCAGCTATCAATAGTAGGCTGTAAATGGAAGATAATTTTAAATGATTGCCAAAGTGTAATTTATTGTATGCTCTTTTGAATAACTTTATTTGATAATGGCATAAATATTTTTAGAAAGCCCTAAGCTACAAACAGTCTTTAATAGTAAACAATTTTTTCTTAACCCTACATTTCCTTCAGGGTCCTCTGGTGGTCCAGTGGGTAGGATTCAACAATGTCAACCTAGGTTTGATTCCAGTCAGGAAACCAAGAGGTCACACCACCCTGAAGCCATGCAGGATTGGGCCTGGTCAATATGTGGATGGGAGACCACCTAGGAATACTAGGAGCTGTATGGGGTGGCCCACTGGAGAAGGAACTGGCAACCCAATCCAGTACCTCTGCCATGAATACAAAGTGGATCAGCATGACCATGGACATAAATATGTGCCTGGTGTGTTATATTTCATGAGGTCATAGAGAGTAGGAAAAAGACTGAACAACGCACACACAAAAAAAAAAGAAAAACATTTCCTTTATGTTCCTAATATAATGAAACTCCCGAATGTATCATGAATGTAAAAAAAATCTCCATTGAAAGAAAAGTTGTCACATTAAGGAGCACTCATCATTATAGTTAAACTAGCGACTTGCCCGTCAAAAAATGACGGCAATGAAATTGTAAGGTAGCTAATGCTGTTTGGTGTATAATAATGAAATATATAATACATTAATATATTAATCGACTTTACGTATTTTAAAGCATTGTGTTATATATATATATATATATATATATACACTCTGCACATTACACACACACACAATACATCATTATATATATATATATATATATATACACACTGCACATTACACACACACCTCACACACACACACAATACATCATTATATATATATATATATATATATATATATATGTATACACACTGCACATTACACACACACCTCACAGACATACACAATACATCATTATATATATATATATATATATATATATATGTATACACACTGCACATTACACACACACCTCACACACACACACAATACATCATTATATATATATATATATATATATATGTATACACACTGCACATTACACACACACCTCACACACACACACAATACATCATTATATATATATATATACACACTGCACATTACACACACACCTCACACACACACACAATACATCATTATATATATATATATATATATATATATGTATACACACTGCACATTACACACACACCTCACACACACACACACAATACATCATTATATATATATATGTATACACACTGCACATTACACACACACAACACATCATTATATATATATATATATGTATACACACTGCACATTACACACACACCTCACACACACACACACAACACATCATTATATATATATATATATATATATATATATGTATACACACTGCACATTACACACACACCTCACACACACACACAACACATCATTATATATATATATATATATGTATACACACTGCACATTACACACACACCTCACACACACACAACACATCATTATATATATATATGTATACACACTGCACATTACACACACACCTCACACACACACACACACAATACATCATTATATATATATATATGTATACACACTGCACATTACACACACACCTCAAGACACACACACACAATACATCATTATATATATATATATGTATACACACTGCACATTACACACACACCTCACACACACACACAATACATCATTATATATATATATATATATATGTATACACACTGCACATTACACACACACCTCACACACACACAATACATCATTATATATATATATATATATATATATATATATATGTATACACACTGCACATTACACACACACCTCACACACACACACAATACATCATTATATATATATATATATATATATATATATGTATACACACTGCACATTACACACACACCTCACACACACACACAATACATCATTATATATATATATGTATACACACTGCACATTACACACACACAACACATCATTATATATATATATATGTATACACACTGCACATTACACACACACCTCACACACACACCTCACACACACACAATACATCATTATATATATATATATATACACACACACCTCACACACACACACAATACATCATTATATATATATATATATATATATATATGTATACACACTGCACATTACACACACACAACACATCATTATATATATATATATGTATACACACTGCACATTACACACACACCTCACACACACACACACAACACATCATTATATATATATATATATATATATGTATACACACTGCACATTACACACACACCTCACACACACACACAACACATCATTATATATATATATATATATGTATACACACTGCACATTACACACACACCTCACACACACACAACACATCATTATATATATATATGTATACACACTGCACATTACACACACACCTCACACACACACACACACAATACATCATTATATATATATATATGTATACACACTGCACATTACACACACACCTCACACACACACACACAATACATCATTATATATATATATATATATGTATACACACTGCACATTACACACACACCTCACACACACACACAATACATCATTATATATATATATATATATATATATATATATATATATATATGTATACACACTGCACATTACACACACACCTCACACACACACAATACATCATTATATATATATATATATATATATATATATATATATATATATATGTATACACACTGCACATTACACACACACCTCACACACACACACACAATACATCATTATATATATATATATATATATATATATATATGTATACACACTGCACATTACACACACACCTCACAGACATACACAATACATCATTATATATATATATATATGTATACACACTGCACATTACACACACACCTCACAGACATACACAATACATCATTATATATATATATATATATGTATACACACTGCACATTACACACACACCTCACAGACATACACAATACATCATTATATATATATATGTATACACACTGCACATTACACACACACCTCACACCTCACACACACACAATACATCATTATATATATATATATATGTATACACACTGCACATTACACACACACCTCACAGACATACACAATACATCATTATATATATATATATATGTATACACACTGCACATTACACACACACCTCACAGACATACACAATACATCATTATATATATATATATATGTATACACACTGCACATTACACACACACCTCACAGACATACACAATACATCATTATATATATATATATATGTATACACACTGCACATTACACACACACCTCACAGACATACACAATACATCATTATATATATATATATATATATATGTATACACACTGCACATTACACACACACCTCACAGACATACACAATACATCATTATATATATATATGTATACACACTGCACATTACACACACACCTCACACACACACAATACATCATTATATATATATATGTATACACACTGCACATTACACACACACCTCACACACACACACACACACACACAATACATATAATATATTATATACTTATAATCTGTATAATATAAGTGTGTATAAAATCTATAATATATTTATAATATATACAGTATATATATATATATATATATATATATATATATATATATATAAATAATGTCCCAGTGCACATTTTGTTGTATATATGTATTTTTTTTTATTAGTTTATGGCCTCCAGCCCATGATGCCATGTCCCCCCAGGCTAAGCCTTCATGTCCCCCAAGGCCAGGCCTTCATGGTCCCGATCAGTCAGATCTGTCACTATCAGTCAGACCCATCAGACTACTTACATTCATCGAAGCTGTTCAATTATCCACCACTATGCATCTCCTGCCTGTACGTTTTTCTGCAGAGGCAGGGACTTCCTGAATGACTTTGCATGCATGTGACGTAATTCTGAAACTCCCTGCCTCTGCAGAAAATGTGCAGGCAGGGGAGACATGGCGGAGGTGAATTGAAATGCTCCAATGAATGTAAGTAGTCTGATGGGTCTAATGGGGCATGGAGTTCTGCTCCCTCTCTCCAGCAGCGTGCATGCACAGCTCCCTCTCTCCAGGGGCGTGCATGCACAGCTCCCTCTCTCCAGGGGCGTGCACGCACAGTTCCCTCTCTCCAGGGGCGTGCACGCACAGCTCCCTCTCTTCGCAAAGGCCGCAAATGCTGTCAAGGAGCGCGAGGGCTGCAGTTGCTGCGAGGGCTGCAGCCCTCTTCGCGAGGGCTGCAGTTGCTGGCAAGGAGCGCCTGCGGCGCTCCTTGCCAGCAACTGCGACCCTCGCTTCGCGAGGGCCGCGGGCTCGCTATGCGAGCCCGCTAGCGTGAGCAACGGCTTAAGCAAGCTCGCCTGCTCACAACTATATATGTGACTAGCGACTTGCCCGTCAAAAAATTACGGCAATAAGATTGTAAGGCAGGTAATGTTGTTTGCGTGCAAAATTAATTTTGTTGGTGTTTTAAGATCCTTCAGCGCTCATTGCAAGCCTCGCGCTGAGCGCCTTTGGTGCTCATCGCGTGGCTCGCAATGAGCGCCTTTGGGGCTCATTGCAAGGCTCTTGGTTGTTTGTGTGCTATGAGCAGCGTTGGTGGTTTTTTGGGGTATGGCAATTAATAATTAATAAAATAAGAAATTAATATACTTTACCTATTATGAAGTAATATATGCAGGAAGCATTGTGTTGAAGAGCTGGCAATCTGTTTTTATGTTGCTGCATCATCGGTGCTGTGGAGCTGCTGTGTAAGCGTCATAAATGTGTGCACTGTAATAGTGTGCATGCGAGGGCCGCAGGCTCACTGCTTGAGCCCGCAGCGTTAGCAACGGCCCGCATGCTCACAATTATATATGTGATGCAAATGCAACTCCTTGTAGAAGCTCCTCCTCCTCAGTCTCCAACAAGCAATAAAAGCTATGGAATCAAATCACAACATATCAAAAAGGGCACTAAAATTTGGATAAATAAGTAATGAGCCATATGTACGGAAGATGATGTGTTAGAGAGCTTTTCAAATCTTAGTACATATGATCAAAGGGTGACGTAAGGATAAAGAGGTTTTTCAACACTCCTGTAACCCTTCACTGGTTAGTACATCTGGCCCATTTAATTCAAGCATTGTCATGTTCTGATGTATTTTGATAATATCCAGACATTCATGTTCAAGTAAACATAATTATTATTTATTTGTTTTACTTAAAAGCTTAATTACTGCAGTTAAATTAATATAATTAAAAATGTATATATTTTTCTATTAAATTCTAATTATATTTCAACAAATAGTGTAACAGCTTTTGTGTAAAGTTCATTTTCTGTGTTATCAATCCTTGTCTTTTTAAAAAGATTCTTAGTCTACCAACTTAAAATACTGAAACTAGTATTGATTCTATAATAATGATTTAAATAGGACTGACTTAAAATAACAAAGGAAGCTTCCAAAATCCTTCGTACACTGTAGATATGAAGAGTATTTATATTGATTTCATGTGACAATGGCATATCTTTCATTTTATTATCTGAGTTCTATTTAAAGAACAAACCAGTATAATTAACCTTACAATGACACAGCTCTTCTGAAAATAAAGAGAAAATGTAGTCCCACATATATATCATGCTTGACAGTAAGCAGCACATTTGTTGTTACATTTTGGTTACATATAATTATTCTTTACAGTGGGCAACATGACTTCTTGAACTACTTTATTGAGTTGCCTTCTCAGTGGGGGTTGGTGGAAACCTAAGGCCTCATTCAATTGCGATTTGGCCAATTGAATAGGGCTCTAAATAAGCACATAGCATATTTTTTTAAAGAAGTTTTTGGTTAGTGAAAACCTTGCTTTTGGTTAGATGCTTGCTAACTAAAAACTTCTTTAAAAAAATATGTTATGTGCTTATTTAGAGCCCTATTCAATTGGCCAAATTGCAATTAAATGAGGGCCTAAGAGTTTTTCTGTTGTGCTAGTGAAATTACTGGTACTAAGGATTACCACATATGAATTGTAGCTTCTCTGCAGTTAAAGACAACTTAATCCAGTGCATGTCCTCCTCCTGGAGGGGGTAGCAGGTTGGCCCGGTCTGTCGGTGGTTGGCCACCTTTCAGGAAAATGTCCACAGTCTCTAACCCAAATTTCTGTAGCATCTTGGGAACATAATCCAGTAGAAGTAGTAGTAGTCCTTCCAGGTGGTATCTGGGCTAGAAACCACTTCTCAGCCACCCTCCCCATTTTCCTTCACAACATCTGGGATCCCAATCCTTAAGGTACCAGGTAGCAAAACTGCCCAACTCCATTCCTTTCAATAACCCACCCCAAATTGCAGGCATCAATCTTAAGGACACATCCAGGGTATCAGGAACTAGGATCTCATCCAGGGTCATACGGCTACCCCCTTGGCCACGGTAGATAGTGGCCTCTGGGATATCCGATCTAGACCACCTGCCTTTACCTAGGCAGCTGAAGCTGGGAAATGAACCATTAGGCTTTAATGTAGGGTCTTTGTTGTAGGCTTGGTTATTTATGGCATTTATGTGACTTTAAGCCCCTTGTTCTCTCAGTTCTTTTGTCTCCAACTAATGAGATTGGATAATTTAGTTGCATTGCTAGTTAATTGATATGCAAGCCTATGCTGTCCCACAATAATGGATCTATACTGTTTTTAGAGTTTTATTTTTAATCTACCCCTAGATAGGTGACCTGGGAAATAAATGGGAAATAGTGTGTTAGAGCACACAAGTCTTTTTTGGAGGATATCACTTTTGTTTGCTTTGTTCAGTGATTTTCTCTTCTTTGCAATTTAGGTCTTTTTTGTGTTTTTGCTGCAGGGCTATAAGTCAGAAATGGGGCATTAACATTGGTTTGCCCTCAGGTAGGAGGATCCGTGACGATCAAAGGGTTCTCTCTCTCCATCTATTACTGTCAGCATTATACTACTACATCTGACTTTGTTATCGTGCTGGATATAGGGCTCTTCTCCATTGTTTAATATTTATCTCTACATCTCTACATTGAGAGGCCCTATTATTATCAATTGCAAGAAATTGCAAAGTTTGTACTGTGCCACATATAATTGAGCTCCAAATATTGATCCCTATTGTATTGTGTACCAGGTCACCTGGAGTTTCATGGCTTTTAATACAGCATTTATTTGAGTCAATAAAGTTTATATGTCCTATAAATTGTGTTGAAATCCAATTGGGTGTTAAGCACTATACTTTCACTTGAATATTGTTTATTTATCTATGCATAGTATATAAAGTCCCCCTTGCAGGTATGTAATAACAGTGGTAGTATAAAGTACATTTTGCACTAATATAATAGGTAGTGATGATGTTTTTGTAGTCCAGTGTTCACTAAGTATAAGCAGAGAGTCAATAGATTTACAGTGTACCTGTAGTTCTCCTATTGCTATATAATTTTCCCATATGACCTTTTAAGGAAGCCTGTCAAGGAGAGATGGACTTCCAAATACCATATGAAAAATAAAACAATGTTTACTAAGCAGTATGCAACAAATACATTAACCACACTCCAACTCGGCTACAGGCTGAACATTCCTACAGGTTGTGAAAACCGGCACTCCGTCCCATCTAAGCCTTTGATCTTTCAAGCGCACAAATGTTACAGTTGCTAAAATAGCAAATCGAGATTTAATAACAACAATTCCACAAGCCCGCAATGGCCTTTAAACCCATAAATGGTAAATGTAGCAAACAAATTCTTTGAGTACTAGAAAGGACTAGCAAGGGGGTTAAACATCAATTAATTAGTAAAACCACAAAAGCAAATAAAAACACAATACTGGACTTTTAAATACGGAGAAAGCGATGAAAGCCATTAGAATTAATTGCACTACAGTCTCAAGCTTGCAAATCTGCCATTTTCTTTTTTTTGTTTTACGTTTAAAAAATGTTATATCAATCACGGGAATCAATGAGTTAATACATATCAGGCCACCCACATGGATTATCACTGTTTCTTCATTAATTTTTATTGATTTTTACATGGATTGTGAGCCCGATTGCATATTGGACGTCTAAACACTAATTGATTGATGTTCAAACGCCATGTTTTACTGATATCATGATGACAGTCTCATTTACTATTGGCTGTTTGTGTTTCAAACTTACGGGCTTGCCTAACTTATCATGATAATGCCCTGAAATGCTACTTACGGGTTCATGGTTTACGGTTTTAGACTTTGGCCCTGTAATTGCGGGCTTGTTCAAATAAATCGATCTGTAACTGTTGCAATTTAAGGCCTTGGAATTTAATAAAGGCCCTAGTTATGTCATTCTTGCCAAAATCCCTGTAATGACAGCAGAATTTTTTTCTACAGTGTTTAATCTGAGAGAGAAATACATCTTTTTTAGGGTATAAACCTGTGGCTCAGTTTCTAAATATTTTTTTGTTAGCAGTATTTATAATATTTTAATTTTTATTTTACATAAGTAAAGAAGGATGCTACTAAGATGTTTGAGAAGAGTCTATTTAAAAAAAGAAAGAGAAAGACATATTTTTATAGCATATGCTCCTTTGTGATAAACACTTCTATATAATAATTGACAGAGATTACATTTGTATTAATAGTTTTTTGAAACATTAAAAAAATTAGAAAAACAACGTGTTAAAAAGATAAAAATCACATTGAAATTGGTCCACCTTGGTTATTATTTTTTAATGCTATCAATATCCATAGTGTCACCTCTAAGTTAAATTAAATATTGGCGATTTACATATACATGATCATTGAAATACATAGATTTTAAGATACTTTCTTATTTATCGGTTTTAATGAAAGATATACATATATGATTCAGACAGCAATATTACTGGTTTGGAATACCCGAGAGAAGGAGAAGAAAGATATCAAATATATATGGCAATTCTTTGAGGGATTTTTTAATTCATATATAAATTGTCTTAAATAAAGAAAGGTTTGGTGTTATTTGTTTTATGGAATACTTCATTATTCTTTTACCAATAAAACACAAAATAATCTCTGTGTTTATTATATTTTCTTTCAAATAATAGTATAATTCACATTGTATATAAAACTAATACTAATAGGAAGGACGGAAAATTAGTGTGCAACGTGGAAAACATAGACTAACATCGCCATTTTACAATACTAACTTACACATTAAGATTGTGAAATGGCGGATTTCCCGCCTAAACCAATAGTTTCATCTTGAGCATGCAGCCTATATATAGAGCACACTTTCTGCTGCCCAAAAATCCAAAGAGATTGTTAGCTCTTCAGGATACTGATTGCTGAATATTAAATACAAAAAGGTACAATATATTAATAATCATTAATCAATAATTAATTAATTAATTAATTACTAATAAAAAAAATGATTACTTAACCAAATTGAGCAACCAAGAATTTATGCTCGCTTTAGTTTAGCAATACTTTCCTGCTTAGGTGTTTGTAATATATTAATTCATTGAATAAATAATTAATAATGTACTTGAATTTAGAAATAAGTAATAATAATGTACTTGAATTTAGACGTACGAGATCCGAAAACAAGGACGCAACCCGCGCGACCCCAAAAACATTACAAACACAATAAACACACACAACAAACACATAAAAAGCTTACCCACAGCAAGGGGGGCACCCAGGACCTCTGCAAGTGAAGTTACACCTCGATTTAACTGCAAATTTCAGAGTTTAGACACCCGAAAATCACCTAAGTAAGAGAAAAAATGGCCGACGAACAAAACGAAAACGAGGCTAAAGGACCCTAAACACGCAAAACACCACCAAACACCTACAAATTTTCCGAAAAAGTCTGACGACATCCGAAAAAAAGGATGCTAAATCAGCCACAGCCGCCTACCACACATTAGGCGCCAATTTAGAACAATAACTTATACAATCCGGAAGTACACAGCTACCCTAATGGATTTGCCTCACGCACGCACACTATTACACTGCACACATTTATGATGCTTACACAGCAGCTCCCCAGCACTGATGATGCAGCAACATGAAAACAGATTGCCAGCTCTTCAACACAATGCTTCCTGCATATATTACTTCACAATAGGTAAAGTATATTAATTTCTTATTTTATTAATTATTCATTGCCATACCAAAAAAAAAAAACACCAATGCTGCTCATAGCATACAAAAAACCAAAAGCCTCGCAATGAGCGCCGAATGATCTTAAACACCAACAAAATTAATTTTGCACCCAAACAACATTACCTGCCTTACAATCTTATTGCCGTCATTTTTTGACGGGCAATCCGCTAGTATTAATATATTAATTAATTAAACATTTAATAATTAGTATTCACTACCAAAAAAATGGATTTAGTTAACAATACATTGATGAGTATGCTTTTATGTTTTGCATCTATGCTAATATATCTTTGTTGCTGCTGATTGCCTGATAGGGATGAAGGAAAATATTACAAATGATTTCCATCTTATTTGACAGTTTCAGCGTCCCTGCAGCTGACTCAACACAGAGAGTGACGTTTGCAGCCTTTCAACAGCATAAGGATCACCTTTACAGGTATATCATTACATGATGTTCTTATAGGTAAAATAAGGATTAAACTTTTTTTATTTGGAATTGATGACACTTATTGATTAATTAACGTATATTAATATATTAATTAATTAATAATTAGTAATCATTACAAAAAAAAGTTGTATTTAACAAGAGATTGATGAATATGCTTTTATGTTTTGCATCTATACCAATACATATTTGTTGCTGCTGATTGTCTGATATGGATGAAGCAAAATATTACAACTTCAATCTTATTTGACAGTTTCATCGTCTCTGCAGCTGACTCAACACAGAGAGTGACGTTTACAGCCTTTGAACACCATAAAGATCACCTTGACAGGTATATCATTTAATTATGTAGTTAGGCAACAAAAAAGGCTTATTTTTTGTTATTTTTACATGGCAAACAGTTATTGATTAATTAACGTAAAATAATATTTTAATTAATAATTAGTTATCATTAAAAAAAACTAAAAAAAATGAGACTGCAATAAAAGTAATAACAATTTTTAACATGCGCTTAGATATCTGCCTTACTGCTCATTCATGTACATTGCTTTTGGAACTATTAATTAATAATAATATTTTTTTTAAAAAGATGGGGTTATAAGACTTAAAAAAAAGATGTACATTTTACAAAGCACTTAAATATATGGACTGCTTATAATTGCCTGACAGGGATAAGACCTTTAAAGCTCTTCAATATTTCAAGCACTTTTGTACATTAGGACATGTGCTACATTTAAAATGTTATAATGATTTCAAGTAATAAATATATTGATGATTATGCATTTATGTTTTACATCCATGCAAATTAAACATCATAGTTTCATTCAATCACAAATTAATGGAATAGAATGATTAAATAATATTTTTATGATATTTCACAGATTACTCATCTCTGCACCTGACTGAAGACAGAGAGTGAATTCTCAAGGATTTTTACACAAACAGCAATTTCACATGTATATGATTTAATCATGCCCTTATGGTTTTGGATTGATGACACTTAATGATTAATTCATTAAACTATATTTATTTAGGGACTCATTCATTTGCAATTTGCTAAAAAGAATAGGGCTCCATATAACAACATAGCATACTATTTTTACATACATTTTACTTAATGAACATCTATCCAAAACTAAGGTTTTTATATAGTGCCCTATTGCTTGGGACAACTTGCAAATGGATGAGGTCTTTAGTATTTAATTTTTCATTACAATAACAACAACAAAATAGCAATATATATATGCTTACCTAATTAACTTTTAAATAAGCTAAATTAGACATAATAACTAAATTAATTTCATCATTAACAAAATTGCACATTATTTTAAACAACACTATTAGCTGTTTCTGTATGCAGTTCTTTATAACATAATTAACTTTTTAGATTAATTCAGTAATGTATATTCATTTAGTTATGACTTAATAATTCATTAGGACAATATATATATATAAATATATATATCAATATATATAAATATGTGCAGTGCTTTGCTTTTTAATGTATGCCAATAAAACACAAAAAAATGGTTTCATTTATTTAAGAGAGAAAATACAAAATATTTTCAATTCTTTGCATTCTTTAATTAATGCTATTTACCTTTGGATTGAGAGCAGCTACAAACAATATGTACAGAACAAAAAAAAACATTACATCTTACACCTGTATTTACAATTACAGATTACAATGGGGGACAATGGAGAAGACACGATTGAACGCAAAATAACTGGCAAGGGAAAGGAAGCAAAGGTGGAGAGATGCACAGTCACCCGAAACTTCCCAACGCTTAAGAGAAAAAGACCAACAGAGACTTTAAAAAAAAAAAAAAATGAGTAAGAAGGCACATATTAAGTGTGCTGGAGCTTCAAAGAAACAAAAAAGTAAACAAAAACATGTCTGTGAACCATTGCCCAATGATCCAATATTGCCTATTGACACCAATGTTCATACACATGACACCAATGTAGATATATAAAGTTGTAGTGATATCTATGTTGAGGAAGCTCAGGATAATACATTTATTAGAGCACTAACAGTAGACAGTCATTATTGTGGATTACTCAATGTTGTTTGTCAGTTTTGTGGGGCCTATCATTTTCTCAAGGAAAGACCAACTGACGGAGACTTCATTAGTTGCTGTAAGAAAGGAAAGGTAAGACTTCCACAAGGACACACATTTCCAGATTACTTACAAAGTATCATGAGCAATCCAACATTTCCAAATGATACCAATTTTTTAAAAAAAGATAAGGTCTTATAACAGTGCAATTGCATTTGCTTCAATGGGTGCTGCATTAGCAGAAAATGTCCCAGGACATGGTCCTTACTGTTTTAGAGTTCAAGGACAAATTTACCACCAAACTTCACATTTACATCCACAAGAAGGAGAGCAAAGGAAATTTGCACAGTTATATGTCTTAGATACAATGGAAGCTGTTGAAGAAAGAATGACGCTTCCAGAAAATAAACAGCGTTTGCTCATAGTCTTTGAACAGCTGGATAAAATTATGGCCAACAACCCATACAGTCAAGCGTACAAACAATTAGCACAGGTTGAAAAAGAACAACAGCAACATGTTTATAGACATCAATTGACAATGCCAAGAGTAAATATGGTGTTAAAAAAAGATTGCAACACTGATCAAAGACGGTATAATTTGCCAAAATTAAATGAGGTTGCCATGGTCTTTAAAAATGAAGATGGTGTACCACCTTTTCAGTGGGATATTAGAATATATCCATGCAATGAAGAACAACCTTTTATAAACATAAATATATTAAGTTGTAATTTAGATCCAATGATATATCCCATTTTCTTTCCAAATGGTGAACCTGGATGGGAACCAAAATTTCAATTGCAAAGCTATCCCAATAGTAAAGTTTGTGTTAGAAGCAATATTTCTATGCTGACATATAAAGTGGCACAGACTGCTATTCGGAATTCTTTTAATCCTATTTTATGTGGTGGCAAACTCACGCAACAATGGATTATTGATTCCTATCTACAAGTCAAAGCAAATAATCAATTTTATAACATTTCAACAAAATAAGCTTTAAATAGAATAGTATTGTGGATTGATGGATTATGTCGCTGAATTAGCTACCAACAGATACATTCCAGCTGGAAGAGCAATCATTTTGCCATCCACTTTCCAAGGATCTCCTTGCAATATGCAAGAAAAATATAATGATGCCATGGCTATTGTCACAACATTTGGAAAACCTGATTTATTCATTACATTCACATGTAATCCACAATGGCGAGAGATTCCTCCAAAGGGATTTGCATAAAGTAGAGAAATGGGCAATTAAATGGCCGATGAGATTTAATACGAATAAATGTAAGGTTATGCACCTGGGAAGGAATAATAACCATGCCATCTATAAACTTAATGAAGCAAATCGAGGGGTATCTGATATTGAAAGGGATTTGGGAGTGCTTGTGGACAACCACCTATGTAACAGTTCTCAATGCCAAGCAGTAGCTGCAAAGGCAAATAAATTATTAGCATGTATTAAGAAGGGTATAGAACAAGGGAGGCAGATATAATTCTGACCCTATACAAATCCCTAGTACGCCCTCATTTGGAATATGAGTACAGTTTTGGGCACCAATTCATAAAAAGGACATTTAGAACTGGAAAAAGTACAGAGAAGGGCTACAAAATGAATAAGGGGAATGGAGGGGCTAAGTTATGAAGAAAGACTATCCAAATTAAATTTATTTTCTCTAGAAAAAAGGTGTCTAAGAGGGGATATGATTACCCTATATAAATACATCCAGAGTCAGTATAAAAGTTTGTCAAGGGAGCTTTTTGTGCCAAGAGGTTTTCAACTGACAAGAGGACATCATTTGAGGTTAGAACTAAAAAGATTCCACCTTAAAGCAAGAAAC
This sequence comes from Discoglossus pictus, assembly GCA_027410445.1. NCBI lineage: Eukaryota > Metazoa > Chordata > Amphibia > Anura > Alytidae > Discoglossus > Discoglossus pictus. Next base: position 69,216,983 of record CM050165.1, on the reverse strand, counting down.
AGTTTCTTCACAGTAAGGGTGGTTAATCTGTGGAATTCTCTACCAAGGGAGGTGGTGACAGCGGATTCGATAGATAACCTTAAAAAGGGATTGGGTATATATTTCATTAAAAAGGAAATTTAGGGTTATCCTGGTTAATTAGAGAGGGATTATTGATCCAGGGAGAATTTCGATCACCAGTATCTGGGGTCAGGAAGGAATTCATTTTTTTTCCCTTTTGAGACATTTGGCAAAGTTTCACTGTTTTTCTTTTTGTTTGCCTTCCTCTGGATTAATTAACAACTAATCCGCATATTGCAGATCAGAGGAGATCTTAAAAGGTTGAACTTGATGGGCTAAAAGTATTTTCTCAACCTCAATTACTGTGCAACTATGTAACTATGTAAATTTGAGTCTTGGACAAAATACTTCTGACCGACCAGATTTAGTGGCAAGAGTATTCAAAATAAAATTCAATATAACTAAAGCAGACTTATTTGGAAAATGTGTGGCTTTTGTTTATACCATTGAATTTCAAAAAAGAGGCTTGCCACAATATGGCAGACAGAGTGGATTCAGTAATTACTGCTGAACTGCCACATCCAGAAAAACATTCCAAACTTTATGAGATTGTAACACATAGAATGATACATGGTCCATGTGGAGATATCAATCCCAATTCACCATGTATGGAAAATAAAAAATGTACAAAAGAATATCCAAAACAATTTCAAATGCAAACTTATGCTAATTGTGATGGATACCCTTTGTATAAAAGAAAACAAGGACAAACAGCTATTATCCGTGGACAAAAGGTTGATAATAGATATGTCAGTCCATACAATCCACATTTGCTCATTAAGTACAATGCACACATAAATGTGGAAGCTTGCACTTATATTAAATCCATCAAATATGTGTATAAATATATATACAAAGGATATGATGCAGCAACTGTTGTTGTGCAAGGTGCAGCAAACGAAAAGGAAAATCCAATTATTTTTTTTTGTTTATAATCTTTATTGGAAGGCTTTCAAAATATAAAACATATTGATCAGCTGTATTTGTCAGTCAAGTTATGCAAATTTTCACAATAAAACATTAACCAATAATTAACTGACTAAACCTTCTTATTTTACATTTTTAGTTATGAAAGTATCATGTATCATATCTTAAGATTTCAGTCTAAGCAGAACATAGCACATAATAAAACAAACAACAAACAAGAATGTAAGAGAAAAGAAAAGAAAAAAAAAAGAAGAACAGACATTGGATTGATTAGCTAAACCATAATACTGTTAACCAAATATATAAAACAGATTAAGCTAAAATGACCACCACTAAGTTGGCCCAGAACAGACCTCAACAGGATACCACAATTTTCCTTAGTAAGGGGGAGATTTTTACATATAATAGACAGCCAGGAGGACCTGGGAGGTCTCAATTCTCTCAAAGTCTTACTGGCCCAACTTCTAATTTTTAAATAGTTATAAAATTCCGTAACTGGTAAATCATGGGTCATGCAGAACTGGTCATAGGTCAACAGTTTATCATTGAGGACCCAGTTCCCTATACGGTCAAGGTTTCTGGAGGTCCACCAAAATTTGGAGATGGGATTCGTGTCTGCTAGAATTTGTGGAAAAGACATAACTGATAGTAGGGGAGACAAACCCGAGCTAAGTCGATGCCTGGAGTTGGCCCACGCCCAAGTATGAAGAGTTAGAGAGATCATAGGGTTTTGATGCGTCGTGAAGGGGATTATTTCCTTGGGAATCCAAGTCAACTTATCCCAACTGTGCGGGGGCATTTGCTGGTTTTATATGAATACCCAGGATGGTTGGTGGGTGACAGAGTGTAACCTGGGCAAATGGGCCAGTTGAGCTGCCCTAAGATAGAGCCTCAAGTTTGGACACGCTAGTCCGCCTCTATTTTTATGCCTAAACATATCCTGTCTGGAGATACGAGGAGGTTTATTACCCCATATAAACCGAAATATGCTGTTCTGGAATTTAACCAGGTCCTTAAGTGACATTGGGATGGGGAGAGTCCTAAAAAGATATAGAAGTTTAGGCAGAATACTAATTTTTACAGCAGCTATATGGCCCGTCCATGAGATTTGAAAGCTCGCCACTTCTGCATATCTTCAGTCAAAGATTTGTACAAGGAGGGTATTTTATAAACTGTGCGGGCCAGCTGAAATTATAGTTAGATTTGAGCTTGTCAATCTCAATTTGTGACATACCCATCCCCAATGATTTCGTTTTCTCTACATTCAGATTAAGGCCTGAGATTTTGCTAAACTCCTTTATAGTTAACATAAGTGCTGGTATAGAATAAGAGTGCCTGGTCAGGGTGCATAATAGATCGTCCGCAAAAAGTGAGCATTTAAGATGCTGGTGTCCTACTTGAACCCCCTGAATGTCTGGGTTAGTTATGATTGCTTGCGCTAAAGGTTCCATGGCAAGTGCGAAAACAATGGCGAAAGTGGGCACCCTTGCCTAGTGCCTCTTTGAATTTGAATATTTGATTTATGTAGTCTTGGCAACTTTAAATGAGCTATTGGGGAGTTGTAGTATCTCCTGAGCAGGTTAATAAAGCATCCCCTGAATCCAAACTTGTCTAGTATTTTATACATATATGGCCATTCCACCATGTCAAAAGCTTTCTCTATGTCTAGAGCTCAGTTAAATAATGGGGTGTTAGATTTCTGAGCTAGATACTGAATGTTTAAAACCCTCCTAAAATCCAATTTTACATGACAAACTTTCTAATTATTTAGATGCTCGCCATGTCAGTGCTCCGGAAGCTATGTGGAGGCTTCTGAAATTTGAGATGCATGATCGGTCACATGCTGTGTATCGATTAGCTGTACATTTGCCACAAAGTCATTTTGTTTGCTTTACTGCAATGAAAGAACTGCCTTAGCTCAAAGTGAACACAGAGAAACAACACTTACTGCATGGGTTAAATTAAACTGCCAGACAATTTTTATACATTGAGATTCCATATCACTATGTATTTGTAAATGGACTATGGCGACAACGAAAAGGAGATACGCATAAAAATATACCACAAATTTAACCGTCAGTCCAAGAGACATTGAACGTTTCAGTTTAAGATTACTTCTTTTACATGTTCCCGGTGCACAAAGTTTTGAACATTTACGCACAGTGAATGAAATAGTTTATGAGACTTTCCTATTAGCTGCAAGACATCAAAACTTCATTGCAGATGATACAGAATGGGAGAGGTGTCTGAAAGAGGCAGCACTATGTCAAATGCCAAAGCAAATGAGAGACCAATTGGCATTCATTTGCATATTTTGCAATGTACCTGATGCATTTACTTTGTGGGAAACATTTAAATTAAATATGTCGGAAGACTTTTTGAAACGTTACAATGAGCCAATAGCACTGTTAAAAACTTTAATGGAAATTGAAGAAATATTTCTTGCTCATGGATTAAATTGTGGAAGTTTTAATTTGCCTGATCCAGGACTTATAGATGACATCAAACAAAAGAAAAAATGACAACTTTAAATACTTTACAATTGCAAGCATTTAATGCCATCACAAATGCTACAGATTATGAAATGGTCAAAGACCGTTAATTCTTTCTAGATGGCCCTGGTGGATCAGGAAAAACGTATCTGTACAATTGTTTGATGAGTTACATTCGAGCACAGGGTCAAATAGCAATGCCATTTGCAACAACTGAAATTGCCACACTTTTGTTAGAAGGTGGCAGAACTGTCCATAGTGGATTTAAACTGCCAGTTCCCATTTTAGAAACATCAGTGTCAGATGTTCGACTGAATTCTTTACAAGCCAAAAATTAAAAAAAAAGTAAATTAATTATCATAGACGACAATGATGTCATGTCATGTCATGCCGTGCAATGTATTGATAGATTATTAAAAGAAGTGATGGATAATAATTTGCCATTTCATGGAAAGGTGGTGTTGTTAAGAGGAGATTTTGGGCAAACATTACCTGTTGTGCCACATGGAAATAGAACTGATATCATTTAAACATGTATCAAGACAAGTAAAATGTGGAAAATATTTACACACCTCAAATTAGAATTAATTATGAGATCTGAAGGCCAAAACGAATTCAATGATTGGCTCATTCAAATTGGAGAAGGAAAACATCCACAAATACATGATTTACCCAATGATACCATTGGAATTCCATCACAAATGGTGTGCAAGGAATCACTCATATCGGCAATCTTTCTAAACACTCTGAATAACAATGATTACTCAGACATTGCAAACAAAGTGATATTAACATCAACAAATATAGATGCCTTGAATCTAAATTACAACATTTTAAAATTCATCAACACACCCCAAAATAATTATTACAGTGCAGATTCAGTTCTGGCTGATGATAAAGACAGTGAATATAATTCTAGTAAAGACTGTATTCATTATTTAACCCCATCTGGAATGCCACCACATGTTTTGCAATTGAAAAAAGGGGCAATTGTCATGCTATTGAGAAATATGAATCCAAAAAAAGCACTTTGTAATGGGACCAGATTAATTGTGCATGATTTAAAAGATCATTTTATGCATGCAGAAATGATGACTGGGATAAACAAATTTTATTTTTGCACTGGGGTCCCCATGTACTAGCTCTATTTAAGCACACAGCATATTTATTTTACAGAAGTTTTTAGTTAGTGAAGTCCTTGCTTTTAGATAGAAGTTCATTAACTAAAAATGTCCGTAAAAAAAATATTCTGTGTGCATAAAATAGAGCCGTTTTAAATTTACTGAATCGCAATTTAATAAGGCTGTAAACGAATAACCACACATTTTAGGACTTTGTGTTTTGTGTTATTTTGATTTTATGTGCTGGACTAATATTTTTAGTATTATCTATACAGGGAGTGCAGAATTATTAGGCAAGTTGTATTTTTGAGGATTAATTTTATTATTGAACAACAACCATGTTCTCAATGAACCCAAAAAACTCATTAATATCAAAGCTGAATATTTTTGGAAGTAGTTTTTAGTTTGTTTTTAGTTTTATCTATTTTAGGGGGATATCTGTGTGTGCAGGTGACTATTACTGTGCATAATTATTAGGCAACTTAACAAAAAACAAATATATACCCATTTCAATTATTTATTTTTACCAGTGAAACCAATATAACATCTCAACATTCACAAATATAGATTTCTGACATTCAAAAACAAAACAAAAACAAATCAGTGACTAATATAGCCACCTTTCTTTGCAAGGACACTCAAAAGCCTGCCATCCATGGATTCTGTCAGTGTTTTGATCTGTTCACCATCAACATTGTGTGCAGCAGCAACCACAGCCTCCCAGACACTGTTCAGAGGGGTGTACTGTTTTCCCTCCTTGTAAATCTCACATTTGATGATGGACCACAGGTTCTCAATGGGGTTCAGATCAGGTGAACAAGGAGGCCATGTCATTGGATTTTCTTATTTTACACCCTTTCTTGCCAGCCACGCTGTGGAGTACTTGGATGCGTGTGATGGAGCATTGTCCTGCTTGAAAATCATGTTTTTATTGAAGGATGCAGACTTCTTCCTGTACCACTGCTTGAAGAAGGCGTCTTCCAGGAACTGGCAGTAGGACTGGGAGTTGAGCTTGACTCCATCCTCAACCCGAAAAGGCCCCACAAGCTCATCTTTGATGATACCAGCCCAAACCAGTACTACACCTCCACCTTGCTGGCGTCTGAGTCGGACTGGAGCTCTCTGCCCTTTACCAATCTAGCCACGGGCCCATCCATCTGGCCCATCAAGACTCACTCTCATTTCATCAGTCCATAAAACCTTAGAAAAATCAGTCTTGAGATATTTCTTGGCCCAGTCTTGACGTTTCAGCTTGTGTGTCTTGTTCAGTGGTGGTCGTCTTTTAGCCTTTCTTACCTTGGCCATGTCTCTGAGTATTGCACACCTTGTGGTTTTGGGCACTCCAGTGATGTTGCAGCTCTGAAATATGGCCAAACTGGTGGCAAGTGGCATCGTGGCAGCTGCACGCTTGAATTTTCTCAGTTCATGGGCAGTTATTTTGCGCCTTGGTTTTTCCACACGCTTCTTGCGACCCTGTTGACTATTTTGAATGAAACGCTTGATTGTTCGATGATCACGCTTCAGAAGCTTTGCAATTTTAAGAGTGCTGCATCCCTCTGCAAGATATCTCACTATTTTTGACTATTCTGAGCCTGTCAAGTCCTTCTTTTGACCCATTTTGCCAAAGGAAAGGAAGTTGCCTAATAATTATGCACACCTGATATAGGGTGTTGATGTCATTAGACCACACCCCTTCTCATTACAGAGATGCACATCACCTAATATGCTTAATTGGTAGTAGGCTTTGGAGCCTATACAGCTTGGAGTAAGACAACATGCATAAAGTGGATGATGTGGTCAAAATACTCATTTGCCTAATAATTCCGCACTCCCTGTATCAATACTTGCTGTTTACAAAACTCCATATTTGTTCTCTTGACTGTATTTTATTTATATTTCAAAAATTTGTGCTCATTATAAAGTCTGGTTCTTCAAAAGAACACACTGTTCATATGGAAAGTTTCCCTTAAGATCAAATTTCTATTGTTATATTACTTTTTATTTTATAACACAGGATACAGGATAATATCAAACAAATACAAAGAAATGTATTGCTCAAAAAAGTACTCCAGTTTCAGATAGTAATTAGACACCATTAACCAGATATTAAAATTGAGTCATATAAAATTCAAATGTATCTTCTAGTACACCAAATAAGGTCATATATACTGTGAGAACAGCTGGCAAAAGCAATTATCAGTGAAGCTCATCAATCTTCTGTAGTATGTGAAATTCTAATGTTCTCATTTTCTATTTTCCTTAGATAGTCTGCAACTGCTGATGCTAGCATATTATTAAAGGGAATTCATATTTACAATGTAATATCTGATTAAATCTTGACCCGTGTTTAGATAAATAGATAAGCAGACAGACATATATATATAGTAGTGATGCACTCTTTAAAAATACAGTAATTTCATGCAGCTGCAACTACAAAAGGAAATAAAAAAGAGGAGGTAGCACCAAGAATATCAGCACTGTTTTTGTATCCTTAAATGTATGAATCTGCAGATGTGTGAACTATACAGTTCAGGACCTTGGAGAGCAGATGCCAGTCTCTGCAGCAGAGTGGAATTTTTACTGTGCTAAGCTTTTAATTTATGTGTATGCAAAAGAAGACACCACTCTGTTGTAAGATTGTAAAAAGCTGTCCATGTGAAGTTGAATATATTTCCATTTTGTGTATTTTGTACCTTAGAAAGAGCCTCAGACAATTAAGTAGGATACGTTTAATTTGTAAACAGCATCTGTGTCTGCTGGGGAATTTAATATTTTCCACACTGCTTCTCCTTTCCCTAGTTTTTTTTTTTACAATTGTTTTCTCAACAATTTAGATTTTATGAACAAAAAAGAATTGTGTTCCCATATGTCAGGATGTATGTATATGTGCTTCCATATGCCAAGCCATTGGTATGGTTCCCATATGTTAGGCTCATGTACATTCCTTCATTAAGAATGCAAGTGCATTAGTCAAACATACACTATAAATATACAAAATGAAATAAGTTTAACTTATTCCACTATTCTAATTTCCCTCTTTAAATGTATTTACATTGTCTTCTTTAACTTTCATTTTTCTATTATTGAGAATAGAATACATCTAATAAGAAACCATTTTCAAGATACAATGGCTATCTATACCCATACAATGTGCTTGTATTTAACACAGGAAATTAAACTACACAATTTGACAAAGAAATGCTAAATATGAATAGTAATTGTTAAAGACTGCAGTTTCATCATACTAATTTTACAGTGAAATAACCTCAAATTATAATAAAAATATATTCCGTTTGTTAATACATCTGGCTGTCAAAAACAGCATTATGCACATTAGAATGCTTCATTGTATTAGAAAAACACACATTTCCAGGCATTAGCAGCCCACTATTCATACTCATTAGTTCATTTTTGACATAGACGAAATCTCATTTGAATTTCCTTCTTCACCAGAAATGTGCTTTCTGTTTTTCACTGGTTACAACAAATGCTATCAGATCTTCATAAATACACTGTTTTAATGATACCATGTAAATAAAAAATATTTTAACAACTTTTACATATAGAATGTGGCTTTGGACATATGGTTGTGTAACAAGATGGATAAGAACATTTTATATGAATAAGTCACTGGTGCAGGGGTATCATTTCTACAACCTATTTAGGTGGAAGGTTCACTCTGCCTTGCAATTTGTTCTATACTGCGTTTGCTCTGCCTTCACCTCATTGTTTTTTTTTCTCCTTAATTTGCAGTGTTTCATTCTGTGTTTTGTGAGCATAAGGCTGAAATGAAAGTAATAGGATACAAAAGTACTTGCAGCAAACTTGAAGCCCGATTCAATTGAGCTATTACAAGTTACTGTAGCCCATAAGTGAGGCTGCAAGTTAATTTGCTATTCAATTGGCATCTTATTGCGGGCTCCAAATGGGTTACAGGTTACAGGCTTGAAAACTTAGTGATGGGTAAATCCTGAACTTACAGCCTCCCGAAGCCTTTGATCTTTCAATTCCGCAAGAGTTGCGATCTTTAAAATCGCAAATCGCTATTCAATTGTTCAAATTCCCCAAGGCCTCAAATGGTTTCGCACCTGTAAATGGCAAATGAAGGAGAAAATCCTACGAGTGCTAGAGAAGACTCACAAGAGGGTTAAACACCTGATCGTAGCACTGTAAATGCATATAAAAAAATCCATACTGCACTGTAAATAACAGGGAAAGCGATGAAGACATTAGAATTAATTGTGCAACAGTCTCAAGTTCGCAAAACGGCTGTAAAAATAAGTTTCATTTCGAGGTTATAGCGATCTTGGAATTAATGGGTTAATACATATCAGGCCACCCACATGGACTAGAACAGTATTGGCATTCATTTTCATAATACTGTATTTTGAGGGTTTACAAGTCCCATCGCATATCGAACCCCTGAACCTAATTGATTGACATGTAACCTCCATGTTTTACTGCCGTAATTATGACGGTCTGATGTTCAATTGGCTTTTTTGAAATGGGAGGTTACGGTCTTTCTTAATTGATCATATTCCCGCCCTGAACTGCTACGACTTAGTACATGGTTTACGGAGTTGCCTCTGGTCCTGTAACTTGCGGGCTCCTTTAATTAAATAGCTCCAGAATCAGAGATGAACTGGAGAATGCAGCACGCCCAAAGAACGCCTGCATACATACCGCCTGTATCCTGCGAGATGCAGGCTTGCAATTGAATCAGGCACTTGGTATGACAATATAAGCCCTATTCAATTGCAAACCCGCATCTTGCCGGATACAGGCCTTATGTCTGCGGGTGTGCTGGGGGCTACCATTCGTCTCTAGCACTCATAGGATTTTCTCCTTCATTTGCCATTTATGGGTTTGAAACCATTTGTGGCCTCGGGGAAATGGAGCAACTGAATAGCAATTTGCGATTTTTGCGGAATTGAAAGAACAAAGGCTGTAAGTTCCGGGTTTAACCATTGCAAAGTTTTTAAGCCCATAATCCGTAACCTGCTCAGAGCCCGCAATAAGACGCCAATTGAATAGCAAATTAACTTGTGGCCTCACTTACGGGCTACAGTAACTTGCAATAGCTCATCTGAATCGGGCACTATATTAATATAAATGTAATGGCAGTAAATATATTCAAAAACAGGCAAAAGATTAATAAGTTATAGACATAACAAAACTCCACTCAGTAAAAAAAAATTTGGAAGGTAAAAAAACTGGCAAAAAACATAAACAATTAGAACATGTCAGCTTAATAAAAACAAATGGTCCCTGAGGATTCCACCCTTACATGTTTCATTACTCTATTGGTCACTTACTAAAGGGTTAGAAAATGCCAGTTAGCTGCACACTTACAGAACCGCTCTCTCAAGCAGAAAAAGGAGATTTTAGCATATGTAATCTATTAATGGATTCCCTTTCCTCGCTTTTTCACTTTTCTCACTCTCGGAACTGTTTTATAAATGCGCAACTTACTGAACTCGTCACAGCCCCTTGAGAGAGTGACTAAAAGAGTCATGGAATGTGTAAGAGTGGAGCCTTCAGAGAGTCTTTGATTAAACTGAACAATTTTTTTACACTTGATTAATTATTTTTGCTGGCCACACTAAACAGTAAACGTAACTGTATGGGATTTTGCAATAGGTCTTTTGTTTACACTTTTTATAGTTTAATGTACAGTCAATTGCTTAATCAACTGTGGGATCTATAAGTAGAAATATAATTGTCTGATACTTACATAGTTACATAGTTACATAGTGCCTCATTCAATTGAGGCTTTTGGGAGATCGGTGCTCGTAAATAGAGCCTGTAACTTCATTTGCTATTCAATTGGCAACTTCTTGCAGGCTCCAATCGATGTTAAGGGCTCCGAGCTGAAATGCATAGCTATTTTTAAAATTGCAAGTTAATGCCCTCCAAGACTTTCATCTTTTAATTTCGCAAGGCTAAAATCACAAATCGATTACCTCTCGCTAAGCCATCCGCCAAGGCCGCAAATGGCAAAAGTCAAACCACAAGTTAAGCGTACCAAGGAGGACTTGCAAGGGCTTTAAAAGCCTTTACGTATGCTCCCCTTCAATGTCCCCACTGCTCCTAACCTACCACTCCCCCGCAGGGTCCCCACATTCACCCCATGATGCAGGGGTCCCAATCCCTGCAGCATTTAAACATGTAAATGTTCCCACTCGTGGCACCTAACATTAACCCCTCCCCATGCTGTGGGGTCTCCCTCAAAACCCTCGCAGGGTCCCCTCATTAACCCCTTGCTGCAGGGGTCCCAATTAAGACCCCCACAGGGTCCCCACATTAAGCCCTTGCTGCAGGGCCCTGATTGGGACCCCCACAGGGTTCCCACATTAACCCTTGCTGCAGCAGTCCCGAAAAAGACCCCTGCAGCATTTAAAAATGTTAATGTTCTGCCTTGTGGCACCTAACATTAACCCCCCCATGCTGCGGGGTCTCCATCGGCACCCCCGCAGCGTCCCCAAATTAACCCTTGCTGTGGGTGTCCAAATCAAGACCCCTGCAGCATTTAAAAATTTTAATTTTCCACCTGGTGGTACCTAACATTAACCCCCATGCTGCTGGGTCCCCACAATAACCCTTGCTGCGGGGATCCCAATCGGGACCCCCGCAGCCTTTAAAAATTTACATTTCCCGCTGTGGGTCCTTAAAGGAGCCGCAGCACACATATAATTAACCCCCGCAAATGAAGGTTCCCACGCATGCTCTGATCTAAAAAAACATTGCACGTTCTGATTGGCTGAAATCACTATCAATCAGATTTAATCCAATCAGAATGTGCAAATGCTTTCAGCCAATCAGAATGGGATACACCCCTATATCCCTGACTGAAATCTGATTGAAAGTGATTTCAGCCAATCAGAATGTGCAATTATTATTTTTTAAATAGTAGCAGTATTTTTTTTTATAGAACATCTGGATTTTGATGGAGGTGCTTTTCTTGGGTGCTTTGAAGACCAGGGTATCGGGCATCATGGATCATACTGGAGGTGTATTTTGGCCAGGTCAGTAGACTAATTAACCCTTTCTTTGTTACAGATTGTAAGTATTTTATTTGTTTAATAGTGTTTTATTATAGGATGTCGGGGTGGTGGGGTATTTCCTGGCCCAGAAAAGTGAAGTCCAGGGCACAGGGATCACTGCTGGTGGGGCATTTTCTTTATTACAGGTTGTAAGACTTTTTATTTTAATAGTGGTTTTTATTTTCTGTAATCTTTTATATTTTATGTGTAAGTCTTTTTTAATTTTCTGTAATGCTTTTTTATTTTCATGTAATTAGTAGTTTTTTTGTACTTAGTGGCAGGGTTTATTTTCTGTAATGTGGTTGTTTTTATTTTTTGTACTTAGTGGGGGGTTTATTTTCTGTCATGTGGGTGTTTTTATTTTTTGTACTTAGTGGGGTGTTTTTTATTAAGGGGTTAGGTAGGTAGTGTATGAGTTAATAGGGTAGGGTAGGGGTTAATATGGTGGGATAGGGGTTAATATTGTACACTTGGGGTAATTAGGTACAGTTAGGGGTAATTAGGTACAGTTAGGGTTTATTGAGTACAGTTAGGGGTAATTAGGTACAGTTAGTGGTAATTAGGAACAGTTAGGGTTTATTGGGTACAGTTAGGGGTAATTAGGTACAGTTAGGGTTTATTCGGTACAGTAAGGGTTTATTGGGTACAGTTAGGGTTTATTGGGTACAGTTAGATGTAATTATGTACAGTTAGAGTTTATTGGATACAGTTAGGGTTTATTGGGTACAGTTAGGGTTTATTGGGTACAGTTAGGGGTAATTAGGTACAGTTAGGGTTTATTGGGTACAGTTAGGGGTAATTATGTACAGTTAGGGTTTATTAGGTACAGTAAGGGTTTATTGTGTGCAGTTAGGGGTAGTTAGGTACAGTTAGGGGCAATTAGGTACAGTTAGAGTTTATTGGGTACAGTTAGGGGTAATTAGGTACAGTTAGGGTTTATTAGGTACAGTAAGGGTTTATTGGGTACAGTTATGGTTTATTGGGTACAGTTATGGGTAATTAGGTACAGTTAGGGTTTATTGGGTACAGTTAGGGTTTATTGGGTACAGTTAGATGTAGTTATGTACAGTTAGGGTTTATTGGATACAGTTAGGGTTTATTGGGTACAGTTAGGGTTAATTAGGTACAGTTGGGTTTTATTGGGTACATTTAGGGTTAAATAGGACTAGATAGGAATAACTGGGTTTAGAGAGGGCTGAGTAGTTAGTGATAGAGTTAATTAGGTATGGTGAGGTTTAATTAGGGTTAATTACTTGAAGTGGTTTCATTACCTAGAGGGGGGTTAATTACTTAGAGAGGGGTTAAATTAGATTTAGTAGTTTATTGGGGTGGCTAATAGTGAAGTGTAGCTTAGTGCTTAGACTTAGTGTCATGAGGGTCCTGGAGGACTTATAGTGCAGTTAGGGTTAATTATTGTCCCATAAGGTCTATATAGATCCTTATGGTACTGATGGAATTCATTAGAGGCGTATGGGGGTCTGTATAGAGCCCCATGAGTTATAGGGTTAATTATAATTGTAGTGCGGGTCCTTTAAGGATCTTTAAGGTCCTTTAAGGACTCATGGCAGGTAGGGACAATGTAGAGACCCTGTGGAGGTTCTGACCCTGTGGGGGTCCCCGCAGCCTAGGGGGGGTAATGTTAGGTGCAGCAGGGGTACTTACAGTACCCCTACAGTTGGGGTTTACTATTTGTGAGCCACGGCCCTTTAAGGACCTGCCGTGGGGGATTTCAATTGTTAAATGCTGCGGAGGTCCCAATTGGAACACTTGCATTATGGGGTTAATGTTGGGACCCCGCAGCAAGGTTTCATTTAGGGAGCCTGCGGGAACACCGCAGGTTTGATTGCCATCATGATGATCTCATTTACTATTGTCTCTGTCTGAGCAGTAGCTACTGGCTTGCATGCGCAAGCCCTGTTCAGCTTACTTATGGAACCAGGGTTTCCGATTTTGGATCTTGGGCAGCGAGTTGCGGCCACAACTTACTCACAGACATTTGGCTGTTTGCGATCGAGTTGCAAGGCTCGAATTGAATGGAGCCCATAGTATTTGAGGTTGAATAAAGACTTTTAGTCCATCAAGTTCAATCTTTTTAGATCTCTTCTGATTCTTTTAATATGTGGATTATTTGTTAATAATTGTTAATTGTTAATTTATCGAGAGGAAGGAAAATAGAAAATAAAACATTGAAACTTGTCTCATGAGGGGAAAAAAGCAACATTAAGGAACATGGCATGTGATTTACTCTTATTCATTTTATTTTCACATGGTACATCCTGATGTGTATGTATATTTAGTAAGGATTTAAAAGTTTTCAATTTATTTTCAGTATTTTTCCTTGTAAGTTCTTTATCCCAGTCTATATGTTGTATTGCTGCAAACAACACACAAAGATTCAATGCTGTCGCCAGTTCCAGTTCCCTCTTTTTATTTAAACTCCCCCACTTACACTAGAACAGTTTGCAAGATCCCCTGTTAAAATAAATCCTGTCTACTCAGCTGCACAATGAATACAGCCCACAGGACAGAAAAAGACCCTTTAGCTTCCTACATTTATTCACAGAGCAGAACAACACACAAGTGCACACAGATATACTTTTACACAGGCCAAACTACACACAATCTCACCTGCAGAATGATTACAGACCACAGGACAGAAAAACACCCTTTAGCTTACTGCACTTATTCACAGAGCAGGTTCAAAAAAAGAAAAAATCTTGTTTGGATTTGCGATTCTTCCCGTATGTATTCCTGCATATGCCATCCAGTGTATCTCTGGATTATTTTCATGTCCGACAACAACTCTATTTCCTAAGATAGATAAGCCAATTTAGTGGAATATATACTATTTACACTAAGAGCTCAATTACATGACTCCCATGGGATGCCATGCAAGGCTAACTCTTTGCTATGGGAGTTATTATGTAAGAAATTAAGTTACTATTACATGGCTTCTGCAGGCTATTTGGAGACATGGATTTAAAACTACAATCAGTTAGTGTTTAGAAGTCCAATTTGCAATTGGACTCGCAATCCAGATATGTAGAAATCAATAAAAATCAATATATCAACTGTTCTAGACCATGCAGGTTCCATGACATGTATTAATTCCTTGATTCCCAGAATCGATATAACAAGTAAATAAAACATTTAAAAAATGTTCTTACTGATTTGTGAGCTTGAGACTGTTGTGCAATTAATTAAAAATGCCTTTCATTGCTTTCCCAGTATTTTTAAGTACAGTATTGTGTTTTTATTTGCTTTTGCAGTGTTATGAACAGGTGTTTAACGCACATGCGAGTCCTCACTAGTACTCGTATAATTTTTTGATACATTTGCTTGTTGAGTTGTTGTAACTGAATATGGATTTTGCGTCTTTAGCACTGGTAACATTTATAGGCTTGAAAGATCAAAGGAGAAGATAGGAAAGAGTTACATTTTTGACAACCACAGTGATTTTGATCCTGTAACTCACAACTTCAATGCGAGTAGCTAAAAGTAGTCAATTGAATATCAGTAACATTTACAGGCTCCATTACAGGCTCTCGTAATTGCGATTTGGACAATTAAATAGGGCCCTAGTCAGGGGTTTATTACCTAAGAGAAAACAGCATATGAGACTTGCAAGGGTCCTTACAAGTACACCTAAGCAGTTGCAAGTGTGAAGTTAAGAATGCCCAGAAACACAGTACTTACCACTGCAACATAAACAGTATCAGTATCAAGTTAAAGAGTGTCAGTAAATATTGCAACATTGTGTCTAAATAACTACTTGTTTCCCACTCAAATATTGACACATTAATGAGTTTTATTATTCTTGCACAGTTTAGACACATCACACATGTTAGTTTCTAATTTATTATATGATATTACATGGCAGATGATATACACGTGGATAGATGTCAGGTAAGTAGGCATTAACCCTTGGACCTCTGTATTAATCAGGAATGACTTGGCATTAGTTAGTTAACCGTGTTTAATTGTGTGAGTAGGTATTTGTAATTGATATTGTGATTTAGTTGATTGTTCTGTATGGCTGGGTTACCTATTAGAATGGCTTTGTTTGTGCTTTAGGATATATAGCCTCAAGGTAATGCTGCTTTAGGCTATTTTGTTTCTCCTACTAGGACACTTGTAATATTCTTGTAAGGGTTTAATCTGTTCTTGTGGGAGGTTGAGTTTGCACGTAAGGATTTGTCTCAATGTGAGCACTCGAAGAGCCTTACTGAATATCCTACAGGTTCTCATATATTTTATGGGAGCCATGTTATAGCACTGTAGATAAGATCTCCCGCAGCAGTAGGGAACAGTTCATACATAGCAATTAATTGTAAGAGTTTAATAATAAGGGTTTGCTGTAGATGAAATGTAATATCTACGTTAGGGCTTACATGAACCTTTCATGTAATTAGGTCCTTTTTTTAGATTTTGATAATTTATTTATTTACTCACTTCATTTTTGTGCTGCCTACATCCACACTGGATAACCTGTTTGCTGTATGGACTAACAGGGAAGAGAGAAAGCATAGCCTAGTAGCCACACCATCAAGTTAGATTATATAACTCATGATATGTTTTTGATGTAAAAGGAGTGAGTTTCGGAAACTTAGTGATAATATTAATATAATAAAACTAGCAAGTTCATTTCTGTAAAATCTCACAAGTAATAAAAATGACGTTGTGTCTTCTACTTAAATAATACTATTGCTGGGTATAATTAGCATATATAGGTATTTTAATATATTTTACAATAAAATACATGGTGAACATTGCCATGTATTATCAGCAAATCCAATACCTCTAATTAGTTATCATTAGGAAGCAGAGCCACTTACAGGGAGGTACAGTTTAGGGCCTGTACTCCTAAAGCTAGATGCTAACCCTCTCTTTGTTATAATTTCTTATTTATTTGCAATTTGTTTTAACTTGATCTCACTCTTTCCATTTTCCAGCTTCCTACTTCTGTTTCTTGTTAATTAGAAGATCACACTTCAACCAGTATAAGCTGCTAAGCAGCTGCGGCACTTCCTGCTCCCATGCTACACTCGGAGTATGAAGATGGCAGAGAACATTCACATTGATTTACGCCCCCGGCTCTGCAAAGACATTTTTTTGTTATTTTTAAAGCAGCAGGGCTCAGTGTAGAGTTATATTTTAACAACCATTACTTAAATCAGAAATGTATGTTCTGCTTAATCTTTTCAGTGACACTTGGCACTGTGGTGTTTTTTCAACCTTGGCTGTTAAACTATCATGGTTTAGACTTAATATATTTAAATAAAGGAAGACTGTGAATAGCTTAATAGCTGTACAAAATACCACAATGTCAAGTAACACTGAAAGGATAAAGTAGAACACATATTTCTGATTTATGTATATTCTCAAAACCAGGCAACAGATTAGTAATTTAATGATAAGGCTCTTCTGCTTTATAAGCTAAAAATGTCTCTGCAGAACCTGGAGAGTAAGTTAATGTGTCAGGCACATTATGAGCTGTTTTTCCTGTGAAAGAAGGGTAATGCAAATTTGTCTGTGTTAGAATGTGCGAAAGCGGACTTTGGTAAGATTGACAGTAGCAGTTTTAAGAAAAGGAGTACTCATGTTCTCAATAGATCAGAAAGAGACATATTTATATATCCCCATGTTGGAGAGTTGGAGCAGAGGTACTTGCACATAGGTGTCCAAAGAAAACATTGGCCGTTTGCAGTTCTTCCATTCAAATTTAGTTTGGCTGGCAGAGTAGACATAATGATACTGGTGGGTTTGATTGTTTTCTTCAGACAAGATGGTATAGAAATTGTGCCTTATCTTGACCACTGCATAATACTGCCATAATCAGAACAACAGATGTTTCTAAGTGTATACAGGATAAAGCAAGTTTTGCAGGATGGTTAATAAGTATCTGAAATTGCAACTAGTGCCAACTAACAGAATTATTTTTCTGGTCTTAGATTTGAATTCAAGACCAGGAAATACTTTTTTAATGCATGGAAAGGTAGAGAGTAGTGATGTTGCAAACATCAAATTTTCGGTTCGCGAACAGCGGACCCGAACTTCCATCAAATGTTCGCGAACCCGGCGAACCGCCATGGACTTCAATGGGCAGGCAAATTTCAAAACCCACAGGGACTCTTTCTGGCCACAATAGTGATGGGAAAGTTGTTTCAAGGGGACTAACACCTGGACTGTGGCATGCCGGAGGGGTATCCATGGCAAAACTCCCACGGAAAATTACATAGTTGATGCAGAGTCTGGTTTTAAGCCATAAAGGGCATAAATCACCTAACATTCCTAAATTGTTTGGAATAACATGATTTAAAACATCAGGTATGATGTTGTATCGATCAGGTAGTGTAAGGGTTACACCCGCTTCACAGTAACAGACCAATCTCCCCTTTTAATGCCCCGCAAACAACCACAGTCCCTTTGCACAACCGCAAACTCCCCATTTGCACAAGGTTGGATACCAAGCTAGCCTTGTCCTCACTGATGTCATTGAAGGTCTCTTCCTCCACCCAGCCACTAAGGGTCCCCGAAAGGTGACAACAAGTCCCCTGGGACGCCTGCTGTGTTTGGTCTTCCACCTCCTCAAAGCCACCTTCCTCCTCTGACTCCTCTTCTTCAGACTCCCAGAGTCTGGGGGCTTCCACTGCCCAGCATGGAAGATTATACACAGGTCAGAGTCTGGGGGCTTCCACTGCCCAGCATGGAAGATTATACACAAGTCAGAGTCTGGGGGCTTCCACTGCCCAGCATGGAAGATTATACACAGGTCAGAGTCTGGGTGCTTCCACTGCACAGCATGGAAAATTATATCAGGGGATGTGTATATGGCATGGATTTTTGGAAGCGGGAGATGGAAAAAGATGCTTGGTCGGTCCTCCCACTTCAAATTTGGGGCACTGCGCATGCAATCTATGGTGCCACCAGATATGAGTGTCACTGTGCACTGGCAAAAGTTGGCAGAGTAGATTCAATAGGCCTCACACACACGCCTGTAGGCAGGCAATTGCTATTCAATCTATTACAGTCAAAAAAGTGTTGTTTTATGTCACTGAGCACAATATAAGCTCTGAGCCTGACACAGGCAGGCAACTGAAATTAGATTACAGGAAAAAAATGGTTGTTTTCAATGTATGTTACACCACCAGGTATGAGTAGTGAAAATAAGCACAATATAAGCTGTTAGGTATTAGCCTGTCACACACACACGCTGGCAGGCAGGCATAGATTACACAAAAAAAATTATAAAATAAAATAAATGATGTTCAAA
This sequence comes from Discoglossus pictus, assembly GCA_027410445.1. Lineage (NCBI taxonomy): Eukaryota > Metazoa > Chordata > Amphibia > Anura > Alytidae > Discoglossus > Discoglossus pictus. The sequence goes on along the minus strand of CM050165.1, from coordinate 69,198,067 downwards.
GTTTCCTCAATGATAAAGTATAGGGGGCGAACCGAAAAGCGCATGTGTTTGCCATGAATAGTTCTCCGGCAAACTGTTCGGGACATCACTAGTAGAGAGTTGACTCGAATGTCCAAAGCATAACTGATTGTATTACCAGGTAAAGAATATCTCTTGGTACTGGGCCCTTAGATGTATCAGGAAGTACACAAACTAAAGCTGATGGCTTGGAAGATGAAAGGATGTGGTTAATCAGTAAAGGACAGTCACCCAAAGTGGCAGCGACATTGTTGAAAAGTATAAAGAAAGCATCCTCATTAATCTATGTGAAGGTTTGGAAATGCTTTTCTACAGTGGTGCAATGACAATAATAAACAGTGTACAGCAGTGGGCATTACCAATAGCTTAAATTTCATACAATCAGGTTTTCATAGAGGACTATGTCCAGCAATGTTAGAGGTGCATTCCCGCCAAAAATTAGGAACAGCAATTGGAACATCATGTGCACCCACATATGCCATTTTTTAATTTATATTTTGGAGCAGGAGGTTGTGTTTAATGAATGGAAGGATTCATAAATAACAGTGATTTATTGGTCAGGTTCTTAGATGATATATTCATTTTGTAAAATAGAACTAGGGGAAACTTTAAAACATGTATTTGTAAACTATATCAAAATAAATTGAAACTGTATTTGGCATTGTAAATAACTGCATACAAGATAATGTTTTTGTATTTGCATATTTGGGAAGAATAAGATGGGATGTTACATACAGAGACATTTAGGAAACTTAACTTAACTTAAACTAATAGCATTCTACATGCAAGCAGCCATCACCCAAGATCTTTAAAACAAGATATCTCTATTGCACAATATCTATGTATAAAAAGGAATTGCTCTTCCAAGGAAACTTTTGAGAAACAAGCAAAAGATTTAGCATTTAGATTTAAAGAGACGCTACAGCCATAATTCTCTAAAAAAAAAGTATATAAGAGATCATAAGAAGAAATAAGGGAATATCTACTAATAGATAAGAAAAATAGACGATAAGATGGTCATCAGATGTATTGGCACATATAATAAGCATTGGAAGAAAATTAAAGATATATTCCAAAAACACTGGGATATCTTGAGAGAAGATAATGATTTAGCTTAAGCCACAATCACACATAGAAAGAACCTATATGTGGATAGCTTTCAATGTGGATCATGGAAGGCTTGCCAATTTATGATACCCACTAAGAAATTTAGATCTGATATCAAATAATATGAAATTAAAGTTATATTAACTGTAGGACATCTTGGGTCATTTATTTTGCTACCTGTTTGTGGGTAAAGCTATGTTGTAAAAATATTCCGACAGCTAAGAAGAAGGGTTCTGAAACATGTCTGCAATTATGAAAAAAGAGACATAATTTACAAGACATATTAAAGGCATAGCCAAGTTTCATGGATTAATACATTTCTGTAGTCTATAGGCAAAAAGCAGCCTTTCATAAAATATGTTATTTTTATTATATCTAAAAATCCCAATAATGATTATGTTGACATCCCCAGAGGGGTGTCTACACAGGCCCCTGATTCCCACCTAATCAGTATGCAACATTAGGGGGTCAATGTAACCCATTATTCACCTGCTGATTTCTCCTCAGCCAATAGGAGAGAACTAATGCCAGTCCTCAAGTCACTGCTGGGATATGACTCCATGCTGGTTCCTGTCTGTGCTGTGCTGCTGCCATAGCCCCTAACATAGTGCCACACTACATATCCCTTGCTGCTTTGCAGTACAAACAGGATCCCCAGGGTTTGGAGGGGGTGTTAACTCTAGTTTTCAACTGTCAGAAATTATTTTGATATTTTGTCATGCAAAATTTGTTTTCGTACACTATTAATTCTCCTCTATCAGATGCACTCATAATGCAGGAAACTTAGATATGCCTTTAATGAATTACATAATGTAATATACATATGTTAAAATCCCATGGCATTGAATAAGGATGCTTCAATATTAGAAAAGGTGATCTGGATAAGATACTGTTGGAAAAAAGAAGCTAGATGGATTTATTTACTTAAAACCTTAAATCCAGGGGGCCTAAATGAAGGCTCCACATAGACACCATTTATATGATATACTAGGGTTGCAAAGATAACAGTCACCAATTAAGTCTTTTAAATTAGCTTACTATTATGCATTGGGATTTATGGCCCCCCAAAAAACAAAAAAATATATATTAGGGTCATTTTAAATCAGAAGTCTGTAGCGGCACTGGTACACCAGCAAGGCCTGCGGGCTTAAAATTTGCCTGAGTTACAGAGCTATTACATTCAAGCATGCCGCAACCAATGGGCCAGAGACCCAAACCCGTAAACCATTCTTGCGCACGTTGCATGTGCGGCCATGAACATGATCAATTAGTCAAACCCGTAGTTATGGGTTTAGACGCAGCCAATCGCAAAAGAGATCATCATCATTACATCACTGAAAAATGGAGGTTAGATTTTAAAGCTTTACGGGCTTCAATTATGAGTTTTGATCGGACCTGCATTCCAGAAATAATGAAATATTGATAAATCAGTAAATATGATATTCGAGTCATGCAATTTCCATTATATGTATTAATACATTGATTGCCTAGATTGATATAACACAGAAAATAAACAGAAAAAAAGTATTTTATATTGCAGATTTGCGAGCTTGAGAATTTTGTGCTATTAATTTTAATACCTAACATCACTTTCCCTTTAATTATAAGTACAGTAGTGTGTTGATATTTGCTTTTACAGTCCTAAGGTTAGGACTTTAACCTCCTTGTGGATCCTCTTTAGTACCCGTTGGCTTTTTGGCTCCATTTGCGGGTTACGGGTTTGAACGCCAGACGACTAGTAGCAATTTAATAGCGATTTTCAAACTTAGCAGATCAAAGGATTTGCAGGAATCAGATCAGATTTCGACATCCCGTATGGTTTTTCCGCCTGTAACCCGCAGGTTTTTTGCGGGTAGCTTTAAGAGGTCAATTTAATAGCCGTAAGACTTGCAGGTTTCCGTTACGGGCTACGGCTTTACATGTTGGGGGAATTTAATAGGGCTGCTATTCTTGTTGAACATAAAACTATAGTTAATAATTTCCTTGATGGTGATGATAATAGTGAATACATAAATCTGAGTCACTTCGCTAGTAAAGTAAAAAGAAAAAAGGATAATGCATGAATATGCTAAATCATTACACTGAAACTGAGATTAGAATATGTATAAGGGTATATAATAATCAAATAATATAAATAGATTTGCTAGTTAGGATTTACTACAGAATATAAATTGAAAGAATGTAGGTATTAACCACCCTAGCGGCTTGGGGTTAATTTGCAGTACCTAAAGCGGTAACCCCGAGCCATGCTCAGGATTACACACTTCCTCCTTCCTTTCCCCCCTGCTCCACCTTCCCCCATCCTCTTACTGTGTAATCCTCTCATCCTTCCCCTACGGCATGTCTTCTGGTAGTGTCCGGGAGTCCCGAGTGACATCACACGCACGTCACGTCAACAGCGATTGCCAGACACAGCCAGAAGACATGCTGCAGGGGAAGGATGAGAGGATACCACCGTAAGAGGATGGGGAAGGGGGGGGAGGAGGGGGGCAAGGAAGGAGATGGGAGAGTGGGAACGGGAGGAGAAGGGAGAGGGGAAAGGGAAGGAGACTGGTGAGGGTAGGAAAGGGTGGAATGGTGTGCTGCAGGGGCTGGGGGGGAGGGGCCACTACACTACAAAGAGTGATCTTCAGTTTTATTTGGAAACATAAAAAGACAAGAGTAAACAGAGCTACAATTATAGCTTCAAAGAAAAAGGGCGGCTTATCAAACCTTATGCACAAAAATATGGAGAGAGGAAAGTTCCATGAGAATAGACCACATGTCTCTATGTAACTACATGCTTGCTTAATTGTTGGTGTTTGAGCACGCAACTCCAATGGCCAAGAACTGGTTTACGAAATAGTGTCTCGCGCTCGTAGCTTGCAGCACTTCTAATTTAATAGCAACGTAAAATGGCCAAATTTGAAGGAGGCAGCCCTTATGTGCTACACGTTGGACTTATGTGGCTGGAATTTAATATGGCCCTATATAATTTATTAGGATGAAGTAATCCATATAAAATGCCAGTTTGGAAGAAGATTGAAGATGATTTTTTGTATAAGACTTCAATTCAATCAAAGGGCGTTAAATGTTTCTTTGCTGAAGCATTAGGAGGAAACATCTAATTTAAATGGGTCCAACACCACCTTAAATATCTAGGTGTTTTTATCCCTAGACAATCTAGCCTAACGTACACAGAAAATTTCCCCGCGCTTATAAAAAAAACTACTTCTCACTGAACACAATACTGAGGGAAAATGCACATAAGACCATTATGAGGTGGTACTTAACGCCGGCTAGGATGGAACTCTCTAATCCCTCCTTAGATGGCAATTATTTTAGGAGGTGTCCCGATTTGGGTACCCTTAATCATGTCCTCTAGGACTGCTCTAAGAACGCTCATATTTGGCGGGAGACATATGATATCTTGGAGAAACTTTGGGGTGGTAGGATCCCCCAGAAGCCGGAAGAAGCCCTTTTAGCCCTCTCCATAGAGGGCCTCGGTAAAGAAGCTCACCTTCTATCACACCACGTGTTCTTAGCAGTTCGGGTTACACTGGCCAAAGTCAGAAGTACCTGCATATAGTGCAGTTTTGAAGAAACTTAATTTCATATATGACATGAGTGTTATTTCAGCGGACCTAGATCAACCATATGGGAAATGGGCCTCATGTTGGGACACCTGGACCCTTAAGGTCGGGTGGTAAATCAGCAGGGCTTGAACAAGCTATAAGGCGATCACCTTTAGAGCAGGCATAGTGTTGAACCCTATCTCTTCTTGTCCCTCTCTTTCCTTCTCTCTCTTCTCTTTCCTTTACTTTTTGTTTGCTTCTATAGAATATCAGTCTATAAGATTGTACTTTAACACGTGCGTACATGTGTATTGGATTTCGGTATAACTTAAAATGGAAATAACAAAAATTAAAGGTAAAAAGGTTATGTGTATGTTTGCACTTTTTTAGGGCATTGCCTATGCTAATTATGTTCTATTGTTTAAACATTTGTATTTTTGTGTTAACCTTGTGCTCTTAATAAATAATATGTAAAAAAAAAGAATAGGGATAAATTAAACCTCTCCCCTTTTCCCTCTTTGGAGGCTCATATTGAGCTGATATCATATACAAAAAAAAGATATAGATTCTCAATTACTTAAAGAAACTCATAATTATTAAAATAGGGGTTCTATATTTAAATGGCTACTTGTTGGATTTGGATTCCATAAGAGCTAAATTTAATTTAAAAAGATTTTCGTGGTTAGTTTATAAAACCTAATAAACAACTGGGTTTCCATCAAAATAACACGAGAGAATTAACACCTTGTGAAAAGTTAATTAACCAAAATACTGACTCACACATAATTTCAAAATGTTATAAGGTAATTAGCTCAAACTGGCATCTGACTAAATCACCTGGGATGCTGGCATGGGAGAGAGATCTAGATAAAAACTGGGATATAAATATTTGGTTAGATGCAGCTAAATTAATCAAATAATCCTCAAGTTCTGCTTCCTATACATAACTATATTTTAAAACACTCCAGAGATGGTATTTGGTACCTGTATCCATTGATAGATTTGATGTAAACAAGGCCTGTTGAAAAAATTGTGGTCAACAAGGAACTTTCACACACACTTGGTGGGAGTGTGAGAAAGTTCAATCTTTTTGGAAAATGTTCAGTACACAGATCTAAAGGATTGTTGGTCAAGATATTCCCTTTAATCCTCAATTTATAATATTACATCTTGAAATGAACTCTTTGTTCCCACAAAATAAATATATACTATCTCACATTTTGTTGACAGCCAAGTGGCTCCTTATTAAATGTTGTAAACTTGACAAAATTCCATCATGGTCCGAAATGGAGAATTTCATAGTAAGAAATTGGGAATTCTATATAGATTGGACCACAGAATCTTTGGAAAAAAGGGACTGCCCACAAACTGGTAGCTTTTGGATTTGTACACTGGATAATGTCATGATTCCCCTCTTTTCTTCTTCTTTTATTTTCTTATGTTTTTTTAATTTTTTAAGGTATTTCTCATGTCAACCTTATAATGCCAGCATTGTTCGATAGGTAATGTCTTTTTTTTACTGAATGATTGATTTATGTATGTCTTTTTATGCTGTATAAAAAATAAATAAATTTAAAAAATAAATAAATTTTAAAAAAAATGCACCACCATGTTGGGTAGAAATTAAAAAAAATATTCTTAAGGAACAAAATATTTTGATACAGCAAGTGTTGTGGAACATTTAGAGATTCAAAATCCTTATAAAAAATCTCCCACAATGTATATCACTCGCCTTAACTTTATGGAAACAAATTAACAAAAGAACACATTTATTTATTTATTTATTTATTTATTTTTTTCATATAAATATGTCTTGTACAAATAATGTGTTTACAACATATAAGAAGAAAGCAATAACAAACCATACAAAAATATGACAAAACAAGATCTTATTGTCCCAACTTCCTTGTTGTCCCTCAAGTTTCAATTATATTGTTAAGATCTACAGAGACAGAGGAAAAAATGAAAAAGAGCAGAAGAAAAGGGAAAAAGGGGAAAAAGAAAAAAAAAAAAAAAAAGGAAGCCGTCAAGGAGACACTACCAGGGGAACTTCATCTCCACCAACTCTCTAGCTTAATGCCAGATGTTGGTCCCAGAGCTGCCATTTTATTAGACGAGTGGCCTTAGGAATATTATCCCGTGCGTTATCGGACATTCCTGTTCTCATCATTTCCCTGTTGTTTGAGATGGTGTTCTCTAGTTCTTTCCAAGAAGGTACCTGAGGTTGTTTCCAATATTTCAAGAGTAACCATTTGGCAACTAGGCATATGTGTGATATTAAATATATTTCCACTAAAGGGAAAATTTCCATTTGCGAATGTAGAATAAATATTAAAGGATTACAAGAAATTTGTTTACCAGTAAGAGCCGATAGTTCTTTGCTTACTCTCATCCAGAATATTTTAATTTTTTTACAGTCCCACCACATATGGAGGGTTGTGCCTGGTAGTCCACATTGTTTCCAACATAGACCATCTAAATTACAGTATATTTTTTTTAATTTATTGGGAACATAGTACCATCTGTGGATTAATTTTACCATCATTTCATTATATGAGGAGTTGATTGATGAGTTCTTAACTGTACTAAAAATTTTAGTCCAGTCTTCCTCTAATATTGTAATTTTCAAGTCAGCTTCCCAGGCTAATATTCCCAAGCTTTTATCAAAGGGAGTATTTTCGTCGATTATATTACTGAATTTGGAAATTATATGTGACGATTCACCTTTGATTAAATATTCTTCCATTTTCCACATTTTGTTCATGTTAGTAATCTTATATCCCAATAAACTAAGGTACCTTTGTAATCCTTCATACTCTAACCACGTTATTTTATCTAAATTAAATTTCTCTTTAATTCTTTTCAGTTCCAATAGATTTCCTTTTTCGTATAGATCCCCCACAATTCTAATATTATGTGATTTTAGTAAGGATATAAATAATCCATTTGAGTTATTATTAAGAAACTCTATTGGTGCTGCCAGAGAAGGAGACTGAACCAGTGAAAATTTTATTTTATTTTTGTGCCATGCGTTAATAATATATTTAATGTTAGGAGGTAATTCAGAGCTCCACTTCTGTTTATACATAGCGATCCATAGTATATTTTTTATGGGTGATCTACCCAATAATAATTCCTCTATTGTTAACCATCTTGGAATATTTTGTATGTAGTTATATCCAGCTGCTTGTGTAAGTATAATTTTTTTATTTAGCTCTTTAACAGAAGGAGAGCTTAATCCCCCTTTCTCAAGTTTCTTGCATATTATAGATTTTTTAACCCTTGGTTTTTTCCCCTGATATATAAAATCATCTAGTGTTTCTTGAATTATTTTTATATAATAAGCCGGTATTTTACCCGGGAGACATCTCATTATATAAGTGATTTTAGGGATTAAGCTCATATTGACTGCATTTATTCTGGATAACCATGATAACTGTAGAGGTCTCCAGTCATTCAACAATTTTCTAATTTGTTTCAATATTTCATTATAATTATCTTTAAAGATATTTTTTGTATGACCTGGGAATCTTACCCCCAGGTGTACTATATGGAAAGAGTTCCAACAATAAGAGTATGAATTCACTAGCCTATTTTTTTCCTCTAATGATATATTACAGGTCAGTACTTCCGTTTTCTGTTGGTTAATTTTAAAATAAGAAAATTTGCCAAATTCCTCAAGAACGGTCTGCAGAGCTCTACAGGAATGTTCAGGGTTTGTTATCGTTATTATAATGTCATCTGCATATGTCATTATCTTATATTCCTCTTGTCCTATTTCAATACCTTTAATTTCTGATGATTCTCTAATATTTATCAGTAAGGGTTCGAGGAATAAAATAAAAAGCAAGGGAGATAATGGACAGCCCTGACGAGTACCGTTAGTTATTAGAAATTTGCCCGAAATGAATTGTGGAGATGAGATATGTGCTATGGTATTTAAATAGAGGGCTTTTACTGCTGATGAGGCAAAGCTTTCCAGGCCAAAACTCTCCAGAACGCCCTCCAAGAAGTCCCACCTGACCCTGTCAAAAGCTTTCTCTGCATCTAATGACAGGGTCAGGGAGAAGATCCTCTTTTTCTTCGCATAAGTCAAGATGTCCAACAAACGTCTGGTATTATCCGACGCTTGTCTATTCGGAATAAATCCTGTTTGATCCGGTTCTATTAAGGTAGATATGATCTTGCTTAATCTATTTGCCAAAATTTTAGAGTAAATTTTAATATCAACGTTGATTAAAGAGATTGGGCGGTAGTTTTTATACTCTTCAGGGTTTTTTCCTTGTTTCAATATATTAACTATTTTTATTTCCGTTAGTTCTGATGGTATCACTCCTTCCCGTTTTATCTCGTTAAAGAGATTACATAAGGTACTATTCAATTCTTTGCTAAGGTATCGATAAAATAAATTATTAAACCCGTCTACCCCGGGTGTTTTATTTTTTTTACTTTTGGACACAATTTCGGTTATCTCTATACTTTCTATTTGTTTATTCAGAAAACTAAGCTGTTCTTCCGATACTTTGGGGAACTTTATCTTATCTAGGTATTGTTTAATCTCTTCTATTCCTGGCTTAGCTACTTGATGGTCTTTCTCTAGATTATATAAATTACTATAATAATCCTGGAATATATTTCCTATCTTATCTGGGTGAAATTGAGGGATGTTGTTTTGATCTAAAAAAATTTCAATATTATTTTTGATGTATTGTTTCTTCAATTTGTTAGCCAGGAATTTGCCCGATTTGCCCCCTTCGAAAAATTGTGTCCGCTGAAATTTCCATAATATTTTATCTGATTGAAGCTGAAGAATTTTTTGTATTTGAGTGTTTATGTCCTTTATTGCTTTACTGTTTTCATTATTTGGTGTCACCCTAAAGATATCCTTCCTCCTATTTAGTTCCAAATAGAGGGTACTTAAGGACTTACCTCTTAGCCTTTGCACTTCGGCTGCTTTTGCAATAAATATACCCCTCATGTATGCTTTATACGTACACCACAGGGTTATATCTGAATTAACAGATGGCTTATTAATTTTGAGAAATTCCAAAGTTTCTTTTTTCAGATATGTAACAAATTCTTCATCTTTCAGGAACCAGGAATCCATCTTCCAACTACTCTTTTTCCTTTGATTATTTGTATTTAGGTCTTGTATAATTAATTCATTTAGAGAGTGGTCTGACCACGGGGTAGATCGGATGTTTATCTTTTTAATTACTTTTAGGGTTGAGAGATCGGTCAATATATAATCAATTCTAGAAAATGAGTTATGTCGGTAAGAGAAGTGGGTATATTCGCGTACCCCTGGGTGTAAGATCCTCCATGGGTCAATCAAGTTATTATCCTCTTTAATTTTGCGGAATGCTTTTGAGGTGCAATTTGTTTGGGCTACTAGTTTGTTAGCTCCAACTAATTGTTTATCTAAATTGTCATCCAATATCATGTTGAAGTCACCACAAATTATTAACCAACCTCCTTTAATTCTGTTAATCTCTTTAAGAAGATTTTTAAGGAAAAGAACACATTTATTAATGGCAGGTTCTTGGCTTACTCCATTATGGTTATTCCATAAGAAATCTAGGAGAAATAAATCTTGTCAAATTAATTGTTGGATACAACAACAAAAAAACTAAATATATTTATAGTAGCAGACACACTTACAAACATGTCTACATGGTCTCCATATCTATCCAAATCTCCACAAAAAGAATGGTTTAGTCTAGATAAAATAAATACAACTATCGATTACATTGTGAAAAAATAATTAAAACAACGTTTGAAAACTGCTAAATACATGATTCTAATGGTAAAAAAGTATCTCTATTATTTATAATTATTTGTTTGACCAAAATACAATTACTAAATTACCATATAAGACATCTTGGGAAAAGGAACTTAATATATGTCTTAATGATAAACAATATGATAATATCACTAGAAATTTAAATAATTCTTCACTTATTATACATTTAAGAGAAAATGTATCCATATTAAAGAGATGGTATCTTACTCCAGTTAGATTACAAAAATGAAATCCATCATTTAATGATAAATGCTTCAGAGGCTGTAATGTAGCTGGAACTTTAAAACATGGTCTACGGGAATATGATAAAATCTGACAACTGTAGAAAGAAACATATTTAACATTAGAAACACTCACAGGATCCCCTATCGCTAAAAAACAAGAAGATACATAAGTTTCAGGCAATTGGAGTGTTAAGCCAAACATAAACAGGGTCATTTTAACATAAGGAAGACAGGGATAGGGGAATGCATTGGACAAAAAAAGACACAGCTTCACTCTGCATGAACTGCAAATATAAGAGCAAGATAAAGAACAACTTAAAAAAAAACAGTCCACTTTAATTGGCATAAGTTGACGCTTCAGGCACATCCTCCAGCCAAGCTTTCTTGGTCACAAACTGGTAAAGTGAAATCTGCTTTTGTTTTCGTTAGAAGATGTTGGTAGCAAAACATGCCTCCAAAAACAATGTGTCTTGCATTTCTGCTCCTTGCAGTATCTGGATCATTTGCTACCACATCGTCCATGATCTCATTAATTTGCAGCAAAGCCTTGCTGAGGAACTCACTTGACAGGTCTTTTGGTGCCTCTATTTCGAAGTCACCGCTGTCCTGGGCTTCCTCAATGCCCTGTACAGAACTTCATCACTGATTGTCTCTGTCTTCTCTGTCACGTCTGATGTTTAAGTCTTGTTATGGCTATAAATGCTTCTCGCCTTTTCCATTATGATGGCCTGCTGAGCCTCCTCTCCATCCCCTCAAGGGCATAGCATCTGGATCGGGTAATTTTCTTTGTAGAAGACCCAGTGCTGGTGGTCGCTGAAGACTTTATTTTGTCCTTATTTTTGAGGATGGTGCAGATGGTAGAGGTTGGCAATTTCAGATCCGCCTCAATATAAACTTGCCATGCCCCTTTTTCCAGGTGGTCCAGGACCTACAGTATAACACCCAATGGTATGCTCTGGCACATCAGCTTAAGCTCCTCTACTTTCCGCTCAGACATCTTGTTTTGTTTTCCATTAACAATTAATAATCACAAGGGAACAAAGAAAATATTCTGTACCTTGCCACTGGATCTTGTAGATAGAATTTGGGGGTCTTCTGTGTGTCTTTCTCATGTTTTCACACTTCTATTTCTCCTTGCTCTCTGTCTCTTGCCCTCTTAATGCCGAGATGCCGCTAAGAGCATTAAGCAGTGTCTTGCAACAGAGTTATAGCGAAGCAGAGCTTTCAGTGGGGATCAGCGGTCAAAACAATATCCATTTAACCAAGTACATAATATGTACTTAAAATAAATAAACTTTTATTCATCTATAGAAATGTATTAGAAATGACAATGAAGCTGCTAAATCTCACTAACTAAAAATACATCTTTATAGGTTTTTAAATAGATGCATAATTATTAATATTATATATTATTTTAAATAGCCAAGTGACATAAGACTACTCAAAATAAGAATAAAAAAGTGTCTCACCACAAGATTAGCACTGTTTTTAAGAAAAAAAAACATTGCAACACACTTAAATAAATTATTTCAATATTATGAACAGGGATCCCCTCAATGTCCATATAACCATGTATATCTTAACAAACTTCAACAGAATGTTATTGCTGGCAATTACAAATACACACGCCACATTGTGAAAATGTAGTCCTACGCCTGAAGTAGTAACCTTAATAAAAAAAAATCAATTTCTTTCATATGAATAAAATATTGTACTCTATTCAGGGACAATAGCTACAGTTTTTTAAAATTTGGGATCCAAATTTGAGAATGCCATAGTAAAACATTTCCCCGTAATGCTGAATAAATGCCAGTGTAAATTGGCTGTATCAGCTAGCATTGTACCAAAAACATTTAATTTAGTGTGCCATGGACCACATGAGCTTCACATACACAGCAACATGTTTACTCTGGCACTTCTTTCATTATAGTGTAGCAAACATGTACACTTTGATTATAAATATTAGTTCAAACTAAGTAGTACTTAATATATTTTGCCACTAGATCTTGAATCTGAACCTATTTTCAGCAAACTCTCCACCTCAAACAAATCCCTGAACTGCAAAGTAAGCAGATGGTCACACCCTTCTCTGCACTGCTCCAATGGCTTAATTTATTTGTTTCATATGTAGACACATTGGGCCTTATTAAATTGTCAAAATTGCAATTACTGAAGCCTGTAATGAAGCCCACAAAAGTTATTGATATTCAATTGGCCTCCTCTAGCTACCCGCAATCTAAATGCGAACTTCAGGCAGAAAATTCCTGCTGTTGTCACAATCATAACTCTAACCCATCTAAGCCTTTGATCTTTCAAGCCCGCAAATGTTACAGCCGCTAAAATTGCAAATCATGATTTAATTGCAACAATTCCACAAGCCCGCAATTGCCTTCAAAACCGTAAATGGCAAATGTAGCAAAAAAATCTATGAGTTCTAGAGAGGACTCGAAAGGGGTTAAACACCTGTTCTTAACACTATAAAAGCCAATAAAGACACAATACTAGACTTTATAGGACAGGGAAAGAGATGAAAGACATTAAATTAATTGCACAACAGTCTCAACCTTGCAAATCTGCAATAACATTTTTTTATTTTTATGTTTAATTTCTGTGTTATATTAATCTCGGGAATCAAGGAGATACGTTTTTTGGCGTGCAGTCATCTACTTGCGGGCATGCAGCCACGTTAAATTCCAAGCCTGTAGTGGCAATGGCACGCACACCCGCAAAGCTTGAGGGCTTGAAATTTGGTGTAGTTATAGAGCTATTACATTCAACCATCCCGCAACCTACGGGCCTTAGAAGCAAGCCTGTAAACCCTTTCCACGCAGGCAAGCTGTCAAGAGACTGGCCCGAGATGCAATCGATCTGGCAGCAGATGATTGACAGAGGGAGATTATAAATTTGTATTCCACCCGCCCATGCGTTGACTGTGTTGTATTTTCTGATGAAGTAGCATGCAGGTCCTGCAGTTGGAGGTTTTTGAGAGAGAGTAAGAGAGCAGTAGTATTTTGAGAGCAGTAATTTGTGGTTTTGTTCATATATATCTTCTACTATTTTGATTTTACACATAATTCTTGATTACACATAATTGCAATACACATAATTTAAAGAACACACATAGAGACACATAGAGCTGGGTCAGTCCATACACATTTACATCCCATTCCCCACACCCCATCTCCCAAAAGTTATTAATTACACATAATACACACATTTTTTTTAATCGTATATTTACAGTAACACTTATTTTTATTTATCGTTCTATTATTTTTTGGATTTAAATGGAGGGAAGAGAGAGGAGGAGAGAGGAGTGGAGAGGTGAGGAGTAGTAGAAGAGGAGAAGCAAGGTGGAGAGAGAGGAGAGAGAGAAGCAGCCCTGGGGACTAGTGGTGGAAAGGAGTGGAGGAGTGGTGGGGAGGAGTAGAGAAGTGGTAGAGAGGAAGAAAAGTTTTTTCTTTTCTTTCTTTCTTTCTTTCTTTCTTCTTTTTTTTTTTTTACTTCCTCACCTTTATCTTATCTACTCCCTACACACTGTGTCGAAATGCTCTCTTACTTTTTTCTCCTCCTCACCCTCTACTGCCTCTCTCTCTGACTTTCATTTGCAGCCTATACATATCACACCCCCAATACTATAACCATCTCAACTTCTTGCTTTCCTCTCCTCTTCTCTGCTCCCACAAGCTACTTTCCCTCCTCCAATCACAATCTCATCCCCTCCCCAACATTCATAAGCAGAAACATCACTGTTAGTCCCACTCCCATATTCTCTCACTCTCACTCCTCCTTCTCCTGGCTGCTGGAGACATATCCCCTAACCCAGGTCCCTCCCTCACTTCTACCTGCTTTCAGCCACGCTCTGCTCCAAGGGCAGCAAACACCCGAAACACCCAGAATTTGATACCCATCACTTGTCACAAACCCTCCACTCTACCTTTCTCCTGCGCTCTCTGGAACGCACAATCTATCTGCAATAAACTCACTTTCACTCACAACCTTTTCATTACCAACTCCCTCAATCTACTGGCTCTCACTGAAACCTGGCTCTCCTCTTCAGACACTGCCTCCCCTGCAGCACTCTCGCATGGTGGTTTTCACCTCAGTCACAAACCTAGACCTGGGAAAAAACAAGGTGGTGGGGTGGGTGTATTACTTTCTTCTCGCTGTACATATCACCTCATACCCTCTGTCCCATCCCTCCAATTTTCATCTTTTGAAGCTCATACTATCCGCCTCTTCTCTCCTATCTCTCTACGTGTTGCTGTAATCTATCGCCCCCCAGGTACTCCCTCTTAATTTCTCGATCACTTTTCAACCTGGCTCCCACACTATTTTTCCTCCAACATTCCCAGACTGATATTTGGTGACTTCAACATTGCCATTGACACCCCACCTCCACAGCAGCCACCAAACTACTTGCACTCACCTCTTCCCTCCGCCTCTCACAACTTACAGATTTTTCAACTCACCATGCTTGACACTCCCTTGACCTTATTTTCACCAATATTAGCCATACCTCCAACCCAGTCATCCACCTTCTCCCTCTATCTGACCATCACCTCCTTACCTTCAACCTCACCACATCTTCCTCCCATCGCTCTTCTTCAACCACAGCCACAATAACCCACAGAAACCTGCTAGAATTCGACCCTACACAGCTCTCCACTGTGCTCCAACCTCCTCTCAGCACTATCACCAACCTCAACTACCCTGACACTGCCACCTCATACTACAACTCTACTCCCACTTTCACCCTTGACACCCTTGCCCCCATAACTGCACGCAGACACCCTCAATCTCATCCACAACCATGGCACACTACACACACACATTACATTCAGAAGTGCTCCCGCATTGCTGAATGACTATGGAGGAAATCATGCTCCACAGCAGATTTCCTTCACTACAAGTTTATGCTACGTTCCTACTCCTCTGCCCTCAACCTGGCCAAACAGCATTACTTCACATCACTAATATCAACTCTGTCTTCAAACCCCAAACGTCTGTTTGCCACGTTCAATACTCTCCTCCGTCCACCACCTCCCCCCATCCCTTCCTGTCTCACAGCTGAAGACTTTGCCAAACATTTTACGCATAAAATTCAATCTATCCGCAATGAACTCTCCTCTCATCGTGGCTCACACACTCCACCCTCTCAACTTACCAACAACACCCAATCTACTCCCCTCCCCATTCCCACAGCCACTTTGAACTACTTTACTCCTGCAACAGAGGATGAAGTCTCCATCCTAATATGATCCTCTCACCTCACCACCTGTCCTTTGGACCCTTTTCCATCTCATCTCATCCCTCCCCTCTCTACTACACTAATCCCAGCTCTCACACACATCTTCAACCTTTCCCTTAACACTGGTACATTTCCATCATCTCTAAAACATGTCATATTTACACCCACTTTCAAGAAACCCTCATCCGATTCTGACATTGCATCTAACTATCACCCTATCTCTCTACTTCCCCTGGCTTCCAAACTGCTGGAGCAGGTCGTCTATAACTGCTTACCAGTTTCCAACCTGGCTTTCGGCCCCAACACTCCACTGAGACAGCCCTCATAAAAGTCACCAATTACCTGCTCACCGCCAAGTCTAAAGGGCACTTTTCCATTTTACTTTTTCTATATCTCTCTGCTCCCTTTGACACAGTTGACCATCCGCTTCTGCTCCACATTTTCTCCTCCCTCGGCATTCGAGACACTGCTCTCTTATGGTTCTCATCATACCTCCAAGAATGATCATTTAGCGTCTCCTTCTCCGGCACATCTTCTTCTCCTCGCCCCCTGTCTATTGGTATACCCCAAGGATCAGTCCTAGGCCCCCTACTCTTCTCCATCTACACATCCTCACTCGACACCCTAATAAACTCTTTTGGGTTCCAGTACCATCTCTATGCAGATGACACCCAAATCTACCTCTCAGCACCAGATCTATACCTCTCTCTTCTAGCACACGTCTCCGACTGCCTCTCTAGTATATCCTCTTGGATGTCCTCCCACCATCTGAAACTCAACATGTCTAAGACTGAACTCTTAATCTTCCAACCCTCTACTACAGCTTCAATTCCTTACATCTCTCTCTCTGTCAACAATGCCATCATCACTCCCACCTCTCAAGCCCATTGTCTCTGGGTTCTACTGGACCCTGCCCTCTCGTTCATCCCACACATACAGTCTCTAACCAAATCCTGTCTTTTCCATCTAAAAAACATATCCAAAATACGCCATTACCTTACACAAGACACTACTAAGATTCTAATACACTCTCTTATCATTTCTCATATTGACTATTGCAACTCGCTCCTTGTTGGCCTGCCCATCACTCGCCTCTCCCCACTTCAATCCATAATGAATGCCTTCGCCAGACTCATTTCCGTACACATCGTTCAGTGTCAGCAGCTCCTCTTTGTCAATCACTTCACTGGCTTTCCTTAGCCTCCAGAATAAAATGTTAAATCTTGACCCTAACTTATAAAGCCCTCAACAACAGCTCAGCCCCATACATCTCTGCAATCATCTCCAAATACTCCCCCACATGCCCTCTTCATTCTGCTAATGACCTTCTTCTTTCTACCACTCTTGTCACCTCCTCTCACTCCCGCCTCCAGAACTTTTCTTGTGCTGCCCCTATTATCTGGAACTCCTTGCCTCGCTTCACCAGACTTTCCTCCTGCCTTAGATCCTTCAAAATGTCAACATAACATACTCAGCACTACTCTCTCCCTACTGTACCACATACAAACTTCAACCTTTAGATTGTAAGTCTGCGAGTTTCAATCCTGCGAGGTGCTTTAGGGAAAGTGCTGTGGACACCGGATTCCAAGCTCAAAGACAGGGCCCTCCATTCATTGCAGTGTGTGAATCTTAAACTTGTCATTGCCTGTAACTTAACTTATGTATAGCACTACGGAATATGTTGGAGCGTTACAAATAAACGATAATAAAAAATAAAAAAAAGGTGAGGTGGAGGAGAGGAGTGATGGAGAGCAGGAAGAGGAGGAGCAGGAGGAGAAGGAGGAGGAGAGTGTAGAGGAGGAGGTGGGTGGTGGCAGGATGGCCCTAGCATCAAGAAAACCTAGAAGAGGGACAGAGGGGGAGGGGCCTGATCCCAGTGGAGTGGTAGTCCAGGGGAGGCACAGGGCGAGAGACTATGGGCAAGCACAGGGCCCACAATTACACGCACTGGGAGAAAGTGGTACTCCTTGGTGCTATCTGTGGCTACGCCGTGATCCTTTCAGGGGCAGGGAAGTCAGTCCAGAGCCTAGGGCAGGGAAGAAGGTAGTGGCCGAGCTTACACCAGTAGGCACCGCGCCAAGGGATGTGAGGTCCGTCAAGCACCATTTTGACAACATCAGGGCCAAGGTGAGGAGGATGATGGCCAAGCAGGACAAGAACATGACTGTGAGCTATAATGAGTGGGAGAGGGTCACCAAGGACCTTCTGATCCAGGTGCCCGCTGCTGGAACTTTAGCCCTGGTGGCCCAGCAGGACCCAGCCTCCATGTCAGGTGAATATCACATACACCAACATGCCACCACATGTACATCACACACACTACACATGTATATGATTACCAACAAGGACACTGACATGTCAGCTCTATGGAATTAACAATGGATAGATGGATGCATCATTAAATACATGAAGCTGACAAATCACTCATTCCTGGGCACAACAACAGTAATCAACCAATAGATAGTCCATTTATAGGTGTGCCCACTGCAGCCTATGCAATTACAGACCGCAGCCAGAATTAAGATAGCATTAGGAGCCAAGAACGATCAAGACCAAGAACCAAAGAATAGATAACATTTAGCAAATTATAGCTAATCTGAGTTGCAATTAGGAGTATCATCAAGGTTCAAGCCTAGATGTCAGATAGTTAGGAATGCACACAAAACCATGTATTATTCATAATTCTAATGACATATACCTTTCTTTTCTATCTTTAAGCATCAAGGATGTCTGGGTCCAGTGGTGAGCCAGAGGCGGGGGCATCGGCTCCTTTAGAGCAGGAAGTGGAGGAGCAAGCCCCCCCAGCAGGAACTGGCACAGGGGGAGAAGGAGAAAAGTAGAGCCGAGGGCCCTGATTTGGAGGAGCAGGATTTAATATGGCTAGTGGGGTCACCACCTGGATCACCAGCCACACCACCGGGAATCAACCCTACTATCCCCCTCCTCTAGAGACTGAGGCTATCACCAGGGCCCTCCCACTGGAGTGATGACAGCAGCAATCCACCACCTACTCCCACTCCCCTAGGCCAGCATCATGCAGAGGTAATCCTACCTGGCCAGGCTGCTCTGGATTGGGGAGCACAAAAGAGAGCATTCCAGGGAGTCACTGCCAAAGCCATGTGTTGCGCTCTGGTCCCCAGCCCTACCTCCTCCGCCCCGGAGGCATCCCCCGGCCACCCGCAGCACGGCCCCTCCTCTCCTCCCACCATGCCTCCACCACTGCAGGTGCTGCTGCCTCCTGGGGGGATGCCTCCCCCTGCCCCTTCCCCCAAACCACCACCAGGGAGACGTGGAAGACCTGTGGATTTTGGGCCCTGTGCCTAGGGGGAGAGGGACCTAGGGGCTATGCATATGTTTGTGCCTATTCAACAGCACTCCTCAGTGACAATCTATTGGTCTCAATGTTAACCTAATCTAGCCTAGCTACAGAGTCTTGGATCTTTTGTATGCAGATGGCTACCTCCCATGATCCACTTTTCTGTAAACACGTAGGGTTCTGTTGAACATGTCACCAATTGATGGTCACTGAGGAATGCTTTAAGAAGACTTGCTGCAGTTCCTATCTTTTTTTAAGGCATTGTTTTGTAGGTGTTTTTTTTAATATTTTGTTTTGTTTTAGGTACAATTCAGGTCCATGAAGGCATCTTCTGCATCTGCAAGCATTGTGAAGGAAATGTATGAGGTGTAAGGTTTTCCCAGTGCCTCTCAGGTAGACATTCCTTCAATGACAGCCCCCCCCCCCCCCCACCACTTAAAAATGTAGCTCCCACAATCTTAAAGCTATCATATAGACAGATATCTAACACATGATTGTCGTTAGCTTAAATGTAGACTAATACCGCTGTGGCTGTGAACTTGCAAAGTCTAACAATGACATGTTAATGACAGCTGGGGTTAATATATGCACTAGCGAAGCATGTGATCCTGACCTCAATATGCTGACCTTTGTGTCCTCTCCGTATCAATGGGTATTTTTCCCTATTGCTGATTATCCAGAGACCTAGCTAATAGTAATGCGTGCAGATACGAATCAGGTAAGTTGCTATATTTGTTACAGTTACAGTATTTAGCACTGTACTGTACATGCTTGTTGATTATTCTTTTTTATCCTCCTCTGCCTTTTTCTAGTTGACTACTTTTTTCAGATTTTTGTTTTGTCACCACAATATATGTGTTAATCTGGATTGGATTACACAGTCCAGTGGTTGAATCATCTGTTTCATTGAGCAGATCTAAACACGTTGTAAGTGCTATGCACAATAATTGTTTCTTCAATTAAATGGCGTGATTTCTGATGATCCTTTTTTCATTAGATTCCGGTTGCAGTTGTGTAGTGACCACATGTGACCCTGGTAGGGGCTATGCATCATGCTTATTCTAGACTATGACATTATCACCTTTAGGTATCACCTTTTCCCCACAAGCCTTTTGCTCTCCTGGGATCCGCCCACACCACACCCATGACATTAATGCACAGTTTTGTCCATTTCTGATTGTGCTCTGTGTATGAAATAAAGCTTTGTTATACCGTTCTCACTGAGTCAGTGTGCTTTCAATGGTTGGGGTTATGAGGCATCCACATACATCACATTTGTGTCACATTCCTATATATGTAAACTAATGAGCCATAGTTACTTTGCAATAGATCAATACATAATAATAATAGTAATAATAGCACTAAATATCATAATAATAATAATAATATATATCATATATAA
This sequence comes from Discoglossus pictus, assembly GCA_027410445.1. Lineage (NCBI taxonomy): Eukaryota > Metazoa > Chordata > Amphibia > Anura > Alytidae > Discoglossus > Discoglossus pictus. The sequence continues at coordinate 69,177,395 of CM050165.1, read as the reverse complement.
TAATAATAAAGGGTTAATACACTTTCAAAGTCCAATTTGAATACTGTGGAGTATCAACATTCCCCTGAGGGCCTGATAACAATATGACAGGTGATACTGGAGTGGGTTGCCAGTTCCTTCTCAAGTGGATTGTGATTTGTCTGACCTGTCTGCTATGACCTGCCCATCTAGAGTGACCCTACATGGTATAGCTCACAGCTTCATTGAAGTGCACAAGCCCCTTCACCACCACCACTTAGCAATCTTGAAGGGGAGATGCTGGCCTGGATCCCCTGGGGACACTCCAACTGCTTCCACATGATGGCCAGCATCTCTGACTGTGCAGCCTGGCCTGATGTCGTGGATGGAGGCCCCTGGGGCATGGCCTGGTGAGTAAGTGGTGGTGTGTGAGTGGGGAGAGTCTGGGGCCCGGGTGAGGTCTGTTGCAAAATTGGTGGTGGTGGCGGCCAGTCCATCGCCCTGCTGTGGGGGAGGAGGTGGTGGCTGGCTCCTGTCAACACTCCAGTGGAAGGGCCCTGGCAATAGCCTCAGTCTCTGGAGGGGGGGAGGGTGTAGTGGGGTCGAATCCCAGCTTTGTTGCCGGTTGTCCAAATGGTGACCCCACTAGCTATATTACATCCTCCTCCTCCGGACTAGGGCCTTCATCTACCCTTCTCTCCTCCTCCCCTGCGCCAGTTAATGCTGGGCGGGGGCTTGCTCCTCCACTTCATGCTCCTATGGAGCAGACACCCCCGCCTCTGGCTCGCCACTGGACCCAGACCTCCTTAATTCTAAATGATAGAAAAGAAAGGTATATGTCATTAGTATGATGAATAATACATTGTTTTGTGTACATTCCTAGCTATCTGACATCTAGGCTTGAACCTGGATGATTCTCCTAATTGCAACTCAGATTAGCTATTAGTTGCTAGATATGATCTATTCTTTGGCTCTTGGTCTTAATTGTGCTTGGCTCCTAACGCTATATTGATTCCGACTGTGGTCTGTAAATGGATAGGCTGCAGTGGGCATACCAATACATGGACTCATTATTCACTGATTACTGTTGTTGTGCTCAGGAATGACAGTGATTTGTCATAGATGGATTTAATGACACATCCATCTATTCCTTGTTAATTCCATAGAGCTGACATGTCAGTGTCCTTGTTGGGCATCATGTACATGTGTAGTGTGTGTGATGTACATGTGGTGGCATGTTGGTGTATGTGGTATTCACCTGACATGGAGGCTGGGTCCTGCTGGGCCACCAGGTCTGAAGCTCCAGCGGCAGGCACCTGGCTCAGGACGTCCTTGGTGACCCTCTCCCACTCATTGTAGCTCACGGCCATGTCCTAGTCCTCTTTGGCCATCATCCTCCTCATCTTGGCCCTGATGTCGTCAAAATGGTGCTTGACGGACCTCACATCCTTTGGCGTTGTGCCTACTGCTGTAAACTCAGCCATTACCTCCTTCCATGTCTGAGTCCTAGGCTCTGACCGCACTTCCCTCCCCCCCTGCAAGGATCACAGGGTGGCCACGGATAACACCAAGGAGGACTACATTTTCCCGGTGCATGTAATTGTAGGCCCTGTATTTGCCCATAGCCTCTTGCCCTCTCGTCTGTAGATGGGGATCCTTACCCTCCCTGGCCTGTCCCTGAGGGCAGTCCCTCCACCAAACTACCATCCCCATGGGATCAGGCCCCTCCCCCTCTGTCCCTCTTCTAGTTGCTCCTGGTGCTAGGGCCACCCTGCCACCACCCACCTCCTCCTCTACACGCTCCTCCTGCTTCTCCTCCTCCTCCTGCTCTCCACCACTACTCTCCTCCTCTCCCCCACTCCTCTCCTCCTCCAATCATCCAGTCCCCTCCACCACTCCTCTCCTCCTCCCAGCCACTCCTCTCCTCCACCACTACTTTTCAGGGCCACCTCTCTCTCATCTCTCTCCTCCTCACCACTCCTCCTCCCCACTCCTCTCCCCTCCTCTCTCCTCCCTCCATTTTAATCCCGAAAATAATAGAACGATAAATAAAAGTAAGTGTTACTGTAAATTTATGATGGAAAAAAATTGTGTATTATGTGTAATTAATAATTGTTGGAGGATGGGGTGTGGCAGATGTATGGAGTGCCCGAGCACTATGTGTCTTTATGATAGTTCTTTAAATTATGTGTATCGCAATTATGTGTAATCTGTAAATATGTGTAATCAAGGATTAAGTGTAGAATCATAAATAGTAGAAGATAAATGAACAAAAGCGCAAATGACTGCTCTCAAAATACTCCTGCTCTCTCTCAAAAACCTCCAACTCCGGGATCTGCGTGCTACTTCGTCAGAAAATAAAGCACAGTCAAAGCATGGGTGGGTTAAACGCACATTTATAATCTCCCTCTGCCAATCAGCTTCAGCTAGAACGCTTTCTATTGGCTGAGAGGCCTGTGTCGCACTACGTTATACCATGATTGGATAATAACGGGCAATCGCATCATGGCCAGCCCCTTGACAGCTTGCGTGCACGGAAAGGGTTTACGGGCTTGCGTCTATGGCCCGTAGGTTGCAGCATGGTTGAATGTAATAGCTTTGTAACTACGCTGAATTTCAAGCCCACAGGCTTTGCGGGTGTGCCGTTGCCTGCTACAGGCTTGGCATTGAATGTGGCTGCATGTCTTGGGGGCTCCGTTATGGGCTACTTATGCAATTTTCAGTTGCCTTCATACTGGCCATAAGTCTGCGGGGCTTGGAATTTAATAAGGCCGATTATATGTTACTTTCTGTGTAACACTCTCTCCTCCAGCCCCTATCTCAGCTGCATGCAGTTTTTACCACTGTATTGTTTTTCTCTCCAGACCTTGGCCAATCTTCAGCAAACTCTTCATCTTCTTCTTCCTTAACCTTCAGTTTCAATCCTTCACTTTAATCTGTGAAATAGCATACTCTCAGTCTGGCAAAGTGCTTTGTAGATTTATAAAAAAAATAAAGAAATAAGAATAAGAATAATCTGAATATTATTCAGTTGAAGAATAAGCCTTTGAATTAAAATTGTCATATATTGTACTGTATTACACCGCATGTAGGCCTCCATTCCTTGGCTACTGTTGACAACTTCTAGGCTACATACAGGAGTTTTCATAAGAAAATTTACAGAACTATTCTATGGCTCTCACAAAAGAGAATCCTGTAAAACGTACTGACTCACACCCAAGATTTTTGCCTGGGTTTCTCTAGCTCTAACGTGTGCTTGCAGCCTGCTCGCTGGAAATTCCAAGTCTGAATCTCATAATAATATTATGGAATGGCACCCACTAAAATGGACATACTATATTAGATTTAACACCCTCCTTATCCCTATCTAGTTATATAAACCCTTTCCCATGCCAGGGATGGGTTTAAATAATAATTTAAAAAAACAATTCTGTAACCCTCCCGGCTATTGCCCCCATGGCACACAAAATGAATATGCATGCCATGAGTGTCCTCAAAGACCCCCATGGCAACTTTCCTACCACCACAGAGGTGATTTTAGTTTTTCTATATGTTATCAGTACAGATAAAACACTTGCACACATGTTGCTGTATTTGTATTTACCATATTATAACATGGTGTACCTGATCTTTTTTTTACAATTTGTCTTCATAATAAAACATAAGAAATAAAATCTTACATATTATCCAGGTAATTATGTTGGTGCATCTCTTTTTCTGCCATATATAATATAAAGCAAATTGTGTGTTTTAGATTTAGTTAATGAATGACCAGCATTGGTTTGCAAATAAGAAGTGTGACCAATTTGGATTCAGCACAAACATTTTGCATTATAAGTATCGGTGTGTGTTGACTTGATATATTAATAGACTCAGCTGCTTAAAATATTTTGCACAATTTCAATACCTGCAGCTCTTTAACATAGTGTTTATAGTTAGTGTTTATAGAAGTTTTTAGTTTATAGTTAGTGTTTATACAGGTCTTTTCACCTACTTGTGCCCTATCAAATTATTGAACCTCCTTTGCACTTACTACTTTCCTAGGATAACCACTTACACATAGAGGAAAATAAGTGTATGTGTGTCCATGCATGTTTACAATATTTTACAAGGTGTCAGACAGAACTGTTACTGCACCTAGACCTTTCTGTGCATATGGACATACTACCCTCAGGCACTGAGCCAGCATCTGGGGCACCATACTGCAAAAGGTGCTGCAGAAATATAGGACTTTTTATATTCTATGTATAAAATATGTGAAATATAGGAATCTATATAGTTTATGTATAAAAGACAACTTCCTAAAAGAATTGTTATAGAAAAAAAAGAACTTTGAACAATTAATGCTAAACTGGTTGCTAATGAGGCAAACTATTTCTGCAGCACTAGTTGCTATGGTGAATTGACCTTTTAAGTGTTTCAATCAAGGCTGATTAATTCTTTACAATATGGAAATGGAAGTATAAAGAAAAAATAAAAATGTGTAAAAAGCACATTCCTTGTGCTATTTTCTACTTATACCAATGAATAAAAAATACAAGATTTATTTTAGAGGTTAACTAATGAAACACTGGATTGCACATATAAAGGATATAATAATCCAGTATTTGGGTTAAGCAAGTTTGTTCTTCATGTTATTCATTTGAAAGAACAGAACTACTATAATGGCCAAACAACAGGAGATAAATGTTTTAATTGATATTAATTAAAACTTAATTATGTAGAAAAACAATATTCATTAGTAATCTTTCTTTCAAACAATAAATTGTAAACTTCCAGGTTAGCTGCTTATCTCTGCCCCTTATGAGGCCAGCAAGGAGTGGGAGCAACTTTAAATAAGAGGCAGCCCTAAGCGGTCAGACACAAACTTGGATCCTTTCCAAGTTAAATCTATTTAATACACCTCCAGCCTTTGAAAACCTTCTACTCTTTTATAAATACAAAGCTTCTATATGAAATGATCTTCCAGTCAGAGATGTGACCACCCCTTTTGATAATCTCATAAGGTGTGGAGACAAGCAACTCAGCTGAAGGTCTACAAGTTGAGGTTTGAAAGTAAGTTTAAGATTGGGTGCATCTTTTCAAAATGATTGAATAAGAACTGTATTAGAGATCAATGCCTAATTAAAACATACTGTATAACTCCTGTAAGGGCATTACAATGGTCTTTTAATAAATAGTTGAGATCTGACATTACTTGCATGAGTGCGTGATTATTTACAGAAATCACAATGGATACAGACACATTTTTAAAAAGTTATAACAATGGTATAACAATAAGGTTTATGAAAATTAAATGTTTTCTCTTCATGTGCTATTACAGTTGAAATACTTAAATTATGTTTTCCTTTTACAGTGCTAATTTTTATTTCTATTACTTTAGTTTGGGCTTTTTCAGTGTCATTATCCATACCTAAGCCCCTATTCAATTGCCTTCAGCTTGACAAGTTTGGGTGAGGGAATCTAACTGCATAAGAACTGTGAAACACAGCAGTTAGTATTGGGGAGCGGCTCATTTTCATAATACAGCACAAGGGGCTCCATTCAATTGCCCTCAGTTGCCTTCATACAGGCTGTAAGTCTGCGGGCTTGAAAATTGCAACAGTTACAGAGCGATTCAATTGATCAAGCCTGCAGCTACCTAGCCGAAAGCCTAAACCGTAAACCATGCACCTGTAAGTTGCATTTCAGAGCATGATCATGATCAATTAAGCAAGGCCGTAACTACCGATTTAGAAAACAGCCAATAGTAGATGAGACTGTCATTGTGACGTCAGTAAAACATGGAGGTTAAACATCAATCAATTAGCATTTAGAAGTTCGATATGCGATCAGACTCGCAACCGGCAATGTACAAAATAATAAAAATAAATTAATACATATCAGGCAACCCACATGGACTAGAACATTTCCTTAACTCCTTGATTACCGAGATTGATATAACACGGAAATTAAACGTTAAATAAAACTATTTTTGATTGCAGATTTGCAAGCTTGAGATGGTTGTGCAAATAATTGTAATGCCTTTCATCGCTTTCCCCGTCTTTTAAAGTGCAGTATTTATTTTTTATTTGCATTAACAGTGCTACGATCAGGTGTTTAACCCTCTTGCGAGTCCAATCTGGTACTCATAGGATTTTCTTCTACATTTGCCATTTACGGTTGTGAAAACAATTGCAGGCTTGAGGAATTATAGCAATTGAATAGCGATTAGTGATTGTAACATTTACGGGCTTGAAAGATCAAAGGCTTAGATGGGTTGGAGTTACGATTTTGACCACAGCACAGATTTTCAGCCTGTAACCTGCAAGTCGTTTGCGGGTAGCTAAAAGACACCAGTTGAATAGTAAATTTGTTTACGGGCTATATTACAGGCTCCAGTAACTAACAATTGCTCAATTAAATAGGGCCCCAGGTTAGGTAAAAGTCTTCTTAAAGGTAAGTGACAATAAATAATTTCATGAACAACTGATGATGTTTTTTTAAAAATATTTCCCAAAAACCATTGCAGTTCAATCATAGACTTTTAAAAAAATAAATAAATAAATAAATAAACTCTCTTGAATTATAGAAGAAATTCTAGCCTTTATTAGAATAGCTGCATTTAACATTTGCCAGGCAATTTATTCAAATTACATGTTTTGTTGCTGGGATGGATATTAAAGCACCTTTTTTTTAGAACTGGTATAATTTTGTTGCAAATTGAAGTAATATATTTAGCTTACTGCATGGCAAATTTCATAGCTTTGGACTGGTATTTCCATAGTTGGCAATTTTCTTCAATAACATTTATATTTTTTCTATTTATAATGTATATTGATGGTTTGCCTGAATTGGTTAAAATGAATGCAGAGATTAAAATGTCTATTGATTACTAAAACTGACTATTAATTTAAAATGCTATGCAAAGGGCTTGAAATGCAAAGTACAAAAGAATTGATTACTTTAGTGGACCCTGAGTAAAGCATATTGTTTGTATGAGCCGTCTTTTTCAAGAGTTCATCTGAAGATCAGCATTTGAAGAATAAATCTCTGGGGCTTTGGAAACTGCGATATTCGTCTTTGAAGACTTTTTTGTTGGTCTAATAAAACATAACAGCCACTAAATAGAAAGTAAATTGATAGGGTGTCTGCATTATGTTTGCTTCAACTAATAAAAGATGGCAACACAATGAAAAATTATGTTTATATTTACAATGAACATGCAAATCTAACTTATTTTTAATTAAGCACAATATCATATATTTCTACATAAAGTTTAATCTGTCACTATATAAGATACAGCAGACGTTTTATTTGTTACACTTTTAGTTTAAATGTCTTAACTTCAAAGTACAGTTACAGAAGAGATTTTTCATATTTATTATAACTTATTTTTTTTACATTCATATACATATGCAGAATGTTCACAAAAACTAATTTATATCCTGGATAACCACCACCAGTTCCTGATTGAGAGCAGTAAATACGTTAATATGTGTCGGCATCATGGTTATCCTTATCCCAACACCAAACTTAACTTCAGCGAGGTCCCACAACATTGCAGGAGTTTTCCTGGTGTCTCCTCTGGTCTTCCTAGGTCCTAACATGCACCTGTGGTCTAGTCCTGAAATTTAAATGACAATATCCCTGAAATTACTACTTATAACTGGAATGACCCAACCCATCTCCCGCACCTGTCCATTTATTTGTGTGATCCTGTTCCCAGTTGCTGGTGCTTCAAAGCCAGCTATGCTTTTGCAATTACCTGCTACCTACCTGTACCAGTGTTGCGATACTCCCATCATTAACTTGTGCCACACACTAGCTAATAACTATGAACCTGATTCATTTAGAATCCCGCCTCTCGCGGTATACAGTCCATATGTCTGGGGACTTGCTGCGGGCTTCAACTCGGCTACAATTCCGGTGCTATTCAAGCCCGCAAGTTAGGGGGCGAAAAGTGAAACCATAAACCATGCAAGCTTTTCAGGGTGGGAATATGATCAATTAAGCAAGGCCGTAACTACCCATTTAGAAAATGCCAATAGAATAATGAGACCATCATCATTACGGCAGTAAAACATGGAGGTTACATGTCAGTCAATTAGCATTTGGGGGTTGATATGAGATCGGACTCGTAAATCCGCAAAATACAAAATAATCAAAATGAATGCCAATACTGTTCTAGTTTATGTGGGTGGCCTTATATGTATTAACTCATTGATTACCGAGATCGATATACCCTGAAATGACATGTAATTTTTATTGCCGATTTTCAAGCTTGACACTGTTGTGCAATTAATTATAATGTCTCTTGTCGCTTTTCCCATCATTTACAGTGTAATACTGATTTTTAATTTGCATTTGTAGTGCTACGGACAGTGGTTAAACCCCCTTGTGAGTCCTATCTGGTACTCATAGGATTTTCTCCTACATTTGCCATTTCCGGGTATGATAACATTTGCCGGCTTGGGGATTTGTAGCAATTGAATAGCGATTTGCGATTTTAGTGATTGGAAGTCTTGCGGACCTGAAAGTTCAAAGGCTTCGGAAGGCTGTAAGTTCCGGGTTTAATAACAGCATAGTTTTCATGCAAATTGAATAGCAAATTAACTTACGGCCTCACTTATGGGCTCCAGTAACTTACAATTAAGTGCTCAATTGAATCAGGCTCTGTGTTTTACCATATCCCTCTAGGCTGTGCCTATTGCTTTCAACCTATGCCAGACCTGTGAGCACCTTTGTTTTCTAACTCTTCTATGACCTTATAGATGTGACTTCCTGTATAACTCAGCATGAACTCTGCCTAACACAAATCCCGAAAACCATTTTACTAAAAAAATAACAATTCAATTCATAACATTAGTTAAAATGTTTTTTTTTTTTTAACAAAATGCATTAATTATTTTAACATAAACTGTATATACAATTGTATACATAAAGTGAGGTTTTGCACATACCACAAACGATTAGTCAATAAGGACAGAGTTACTGAAGTGACTCAATGTTATGTTCACATAAAGTTGATGGTTCTACTAAAAAACAAAACTTCTATCTATAGGTCTCCCCATCAACACACCTCCCCTGTCACCTGCTTCCACTGTCAGATCATAGCTAGATCAAGAACACATTTGGCACTTCTTGCAATCTTACTCTCTACTATAAATTGCTTTTATTCTATTTTTTATTACATTGCATACTACAATAAAACATATGCTTTTTCTTATCTAGATGGGGAGCCACGTACTTGTTGCGTTGTACTCAGAGAATAAATAGTGTCCTACCGTCACATAATAACAGCCTAGAAGCATCACTGCCCACATATTCTGCTTTGCTTTTTCAAATTCTGAGACCTTCATTTTGTATTCCATGTATGTTCTCATTCTTGCTTGTTAGTGGTTCTCTTTGTCATTTAGCCTCACCCTGAATTATTTCTGAAATCTTCTTACGTATAGCTGCATTCCCACAGTAAATCAGGAATTGACGCCGACTCTTTAATAGACTTGGGCCTCTGTTCAATTGCAACAGTTACAGAGCGATTAATTTGGTCAAGCCCAAAGCTACATGGCCGAAAGCCCAAACCATAAACCATGCACCCGTAAATAGCACTTCAGAGCATGATCATGATCAATTAAGCAAGGCCGTAACTACCGATTTAGAAACAGCCAATAGTAAATGAGACTGTCATCATGACATCAGTAAAACATGGAGGTTAAACCACCATCAGTTAGCATTTAGAGGTCCGATATGCTATCAGACTCGAAATTGGCAATGTACAAAATAATAAAAATTAATGAAGGAAATGTTCTAGTCCATGTGGGTGGCCTGATATGTATTAACTCCTTTATTACCAAGATTGATATATCACATAAATTAAATGAAAAAAAATATTTTTTTATTGCAGATTTGGGAGCTTGAGACTGTTTGCAATTAATTCTAATCTCTTTCATTGCTTTCCCCATCTTTTAAAGTGTAGTATTGATTTTTTATTTGCATTGCTACGATCAGGTGTTTATCCCCCTTGAGAGTTCTATCTGGTACCCATAGGATTTGCTTCTATATTTGCCATTTATGGGTGTGAGAACATTTGCGGGTTTAAGGAATTGTAGCATTGAATAGCGATTTACGGCCTTGAAATATCAAAGGCTTAGCAGGGTCAGAGTTAACATTTTGACAACCGCAGGGATTTTCAACCTGTAACCTGCAAATCGTTTTTCTGTAGCTAAAAGATGCCAATTGAACAGCAAATTCGTTTACGGGCTACATTACAGGCTCCAGTAACTTACAATTGACCAATTGAATAGGAGCCTTGCTTAGGCTGCTTTTTTGTATAGAGTGACCACATGGATATTATCTTCAAATGACTTCTTTTGTTCAGTCAAGTGATGCCTCTACCTCATTGTAGAATATCATAGTCACATAGGGCCTCATTCTATTAGCGGCCGCAGCCGTTGCGGGGCCGCAAGGACCGGCCGCAAGCTATTCTGCTATTCTATTCCCTTACGGCCGGAGGCTCCGGCAGGCTTGTGGCCGGTGCCTTGCTATCTCTTGCGGCCGCTCGCGCCAGAGGAAAGCCTTTGATCTAAAACGGCCGCAAGAGTTTTGCAATTCAATTGCTCCGGGAAACCTCTCTGCAAGGCTAAAAACGAGCCGCAGCTTACTTGCAGCAAACAGGTCCCGCTAGCACCAATTAAGCACATAAAATAGCTCAAATAAAGCCATCCTGCACTTTGAGAAGACTATAAAGGGATTTTAGGTGTTAGAAAAAATAGCACATAATTATCCGATACTCAAATCCGTAAAATATTTTATTTTTAATATCCGTAAAATATCCATGTAAAAAGTCCAGAGTGCTTGGAGCACCTCAGACACACCCACGCCGCAGCCGGAAAATAAACAGTTAATTTGAACTCTGGTTTGGGCAGATGTGCAAGCTTGAGAGTGGGTTTCTTTTAATCCTCATGTCCCCCAATATGATCCCTAGCATTTACAGAGCTGTACAGTGCAGGCTTGAATTTATTTTTCAGTTTTTATATTTCACAGATTACGGCCGGTTCCAAGATATGCGGCCGGCCGTAAGGGGAGATCCTTGCGGGGCCGTATAATAGAATCGCGAGTTAACTGAACCCCCGCAAGGAATCGCAGCCTTACGGCCGATTTACGGCCGATAATAGAATGAGGCCCATAGTAATTTAGGTTGAAAAAAGACTTTAGTCCATCAAGTTCAACCTTTTCAGATCTCCTCTGATCTGCAATATGCAGATGTATTGTTAATTGATCCAGAGGAAGGCAAACAGAAAAAAAACCCTAGTGAAACTTTGCCAATTGTCTCAACAGGGAGAAAAATATAAAATTCCTTCCTGACCCCAGATTCTGGTGTTTGGATTCATCCCTGGATCAATACTCCCTCTCTATTTATCCAGGATTGCCCTTAATGCCCTTTTTATTTGTCTTCTTCTACATGTCCTATGATTTCATTTGTTCAGGTACAGTAATAATACAAGACAATAAGGGCCTCATTAAATTCTTGAAGGCTTGAAATTTGCAGTGGTTACAGATCGATTAAATTAGAAAAGCCTGCAATTACATGGCCAAAATCCAAAACCATAAACCCTGCTTCCATATGTAGCATTTCAGAGGAGATCATGATCAAATCCGTAAGCACATAACTACTTATGTAGAAACAGCCAATAATAAATTAAATCATCATCATGACGTCAGTAAAACATGGCATTTAAACCACAATCAGTTACAGTTTTGAAGTCCGATTTGCGAATGGACTCGTAATCCATAGAATTTGCGATAAATTAGTATATCTACTATTCTAGTCCATGCGAGTTCAATGATATGAATTAACCCACTGATTGCCTGGATCAATATGAAATGGAAATTACACATGAACAAAAAATGCATTGCAGGTTTGCGAGCTTGAGACTGTTCTAATACAATACATTTCATTGCTTTCCCTTTATTTTAAAATACAGTAAAGTGTTTATATTTGCTTTTACAGTGCTACGGACAGGAGTTTAACCCCCTTACAGGTCCTCTATAGTACTCGTAGGATTTTTGCCTACATTTGCCATTTACAGGTGTGAAAGCAAGTGCTGCTTTGGGGAATTGGAGCAATTTAATAACGATTTGTGATTGTAACATTTACGGGCTTGTAAGATCAAAGGCTTAGCTGAGTCAGAGTTACTTTTCAGCCTGTAACCTGCAAATATTGTGCGGGTAGCTAAAAGGGACTAATTTAATAGCAGTAACTTTTGCAGGCTCCTTTACTCGCTTCAGTAACTACAATTTCTGGAATTTAATGAGGCCCTATGTAATGCATCCCTATGTGTTGACTATCAGCCTTACTAAATTGCGATTCGGCCAATTGAAAAGGGATCTACATAAGCACAGAGCATATTGTTTTTTACAGAAGTTTTTAGTTAGTGAACTTCTATCCAAAAGCAAGGTCTTCACTAACTAAAAACTTCTGTAAACAAAATATGCTCTGTGCTTAATTAGAGCCCTTTTCAATTAGCCTAATCGCAATTTAATAAGTGCTTATTAAAGGACTCTTCTCTTTGAACTAGGTGCTAATAGTCTTACTTTTATACAATTGTGTAAGTGTTCACTACATCCATGCGATAAACTACATGATTACAAATTTTCTTCTGTTGTTCAGCAAAAAATAATATAGCTAATACTGTAGATAATTAGCATTAAAAAAAAAGGGCATCTTCACTTAATTTCCAAATTGTCACCTTGCTATTACAGTCTTCTTGTTCAACACTACCTGGCAAGATTGAATTCTCCGGCAGGAAGAGTGACGATGGGTTCAAGCAGTTCAACTGATAAATCTTTGCTGACCACTCAATTTTCCTTGCTCAGCTATTATTCCTGATTTGTAACAATCCAAGATCATTATAAGCACATCTTTTATGTTGCCCATGACATTGCATAACAATCGAATGGCTTTGCTTTCTAAGTGTGTGCTTATCCCTCTTATTATATGCATCATTCATGTATCTGTTCTCAGTGTGTTTTCTTGCCTTCTATACACTGTTTCAAAGTAACTGTTCTCACTGTAAATTTAAAGTGTAATGAAACCCAAATATCCATCCAGTTTGCATTTCTGCATGAGAAAAGAATGCTGCAAAATGTACAAAAAGAATGTTACTGGAAATACTGGAAGTAACTCCATGTCTTACATGCCCATGTAACATTTCACATTAAGTTCTTAACCCTTCCTATTTGTGTACAAGGCCCATACATATAACTCACCCAATGCAATGTTAACTTCAGGATAATGACACTGCAATAGAAAAAAAAACAAAAAAACAATGGTGCTGCACTAACGGAGGGCAAACGAAAAGGTCAAAGAGTCCAACTTGGGTATCTACACTAGAACAGAAACAATACTAAAAAAACACTGAAATATAACCAAATGATATTAGCATTTTTTTTATTAACATGGTACCTCGCTATGATTTTCTTTTAATTTCTAAGCTTTACTGTTTCCCTTTCAAATAAAACTGAATACAATAGTTAAAAATGAAAGACTGCGTTTATTAATTTAAAGATTGCAAAAACATTTTGCAGCCAAGTTCATCAACAGAGAATACTATAAATATTACACACAAGTGGCGTTTAAGTATTTTGTTACATTTTTCTGGGTGCTACTTCTGCTTCTACATCTACCCTACTACTATAAGCTCATTATTTGCAGGATTGTAAATAGAACTAAACATTTATTACAATTACTGTACTTTTAACACATTCTCTGCTAAATGACTTATGTTGGATATTTGTTGGTATATACTTCTAAATGTTTGTGTGAGAAAGTCATATGTTTATATGAAAAAAGTTTAAAAAAGAATGAACAAGCATAACCTTCCCTTTAAACTCTGGCAGCACATCACATGTTCAAGGGGAAGCAGATGCATTGCCATGGAAAAATATATTCATATGCACAGAAAGGTATGCATGCAGATACATTTTTTGACTGTAAGTCTACCTGACAATTTCTGATTTACTGTATTGAAATATAGAAGGCAGAGGGTGGAGAAGTAATGGGAGTGTGAAGGGGTGCCCAAATATAAGTGGCCCAGGAAAGCATAACATTTAAATATACCTCTGCTAGTTTCCTTGAATATGGATGAGTAAGCATAACTATTGGTTATAGAGCGCAAATTAGAAAACAAGTGTGAGAAAGTGAATCTTGGTGGATCTGACCATTTCCAAGTGCTTTAAGATTGTTTATATAAGAGTAATTATCCATTGTTTAGGAAAACATTTCATATATTAATATTTCATGCTCTTGCGACATTAATAGGTGATGAATTCAAAAGAAATCTATAATTTCAATTATATCTATTCTATTTTAGGATTTATATTGGTATTTCTTTTCATGGATTGTTGATCATTGTTTATCTAATTTTCATTATCATCCATCCCTGTTCCTACTTGAAATGACTTTCATCTACACCCACTCAGTAAATTACTTTTCTTTAAACACAGTATGATGCTTGTATTGTATTATCAAACTGTTATAGCTAAATATAGTATGTTCAAAATAAAACTATTTGATTATCTATCCAAATTGATTGGCCACCTACCACTTTCCACAAGAAAACGCGGGTAATCAATATTCATCTGTATTTTAATATACAACCAATTTTCTTTGGAATTAATTGCTTGTTTCTATTGGAAGCCTCCAATGAGAGCATTGCTTAAAATAGGGAATAATTATCCACAGGACAAATCTTTATGTAATGCACTTGAATGATAAAACGTGCAGGTATAGATTTCACAGATGCTTATTTTACAAGCCTCAAAAGTGGGAGGCAAGCGTTGCTTGAAAATAATTCCCCTGTAATTGCTGCCCAGACTTCAAGAAATTGTTTAATAGTAATTTCTTTCATAGTAGAAATTTCGGTTCTTGTTACACCTAATGAGATGGTTATTTCAGCAACCTACTCAGTATGTTAACTCTGGGAAGAATTATACACAGTAGACCAATATCTCTGTGTAAATTTCTGCTATAGGTCAGCATTTTGCCATTACTGAATGTGTTATCGTTATATTTCTCCCTGCAACCTAATGACGTGCAAGTTAGAGATAATGAAATGCCAACTTCCCACCTGATTGTACCAAGAAATATGAACTGCTTTTCTCAGTCTGAAAATGTAATTTAATATGTTAATGGCTCCCTAGGAAGAAAGGAACATAGGGTATGAGAAATAAAAAGTTAGCCCTTGACAAGCACTTTTGAATTGGTTGTTACTTAGAGTTGGTCATTTGTGATCTAAGTTTGTGCAGTGGAGGAATAGGTTATTTCCATAGAATCCTATAGTATTGGATATCTGAAGTGATATTTATAGTAGAGCTTGATACTGGTAAAATAATTTAGAAAGTGTGAAATAAATACAATATAAGTATTACCTTTTAACTATTGTGTTTAATTTTGCTTTTTTTTTTTGGTGGCAGGCATATGCTTTTATTTCTAAACAGCTCGTACAACTGGGATGAGGGGGACCTTAGATTCAGATAACATCTCTATTTAGTTTTATTCAAATGTTGCCTCTAGGAATAGCAACTTGACATTACAATCTAATAGCTCATATCACAATGAGATAACACGATGGAAGTTCCTATGACATAAAGAAAGTTAAATACATTTATATTTTTCTGTAAAATGTTTTATGCACTAAGGCCTACAAAGCTGCCAATGTTATTAGTTTATTAGATACTTCACAAATGTGAATTTACTGACAAACTACAGTGCTTTAATGCAAACAAAATACATATGGAAGATTATATGCTGCAGTTGGGCTGAGTGATGAAACTATACAGAAGAACTAATTTGTTCCAAATATGCTGTTGGTTCATTTCACTGTTACAGTATACTGCTTTTTGGATTTTGCTTTATTTCATGAATACAAAACTGCAAATAAATCACATCCTAAATGTCATACAGATGGAAAAGTAGTAAAAAAAAACCAGGAGGTTTGGGTATAATATCAAAACATGCCAAATAGATTTGCTGCTTAATAATACATATTTCCACAATTATAAGCACTAGCTTTTTTAATAACTACGTTAGTTTCTCTGCATTTCTGCATACTTAGGGCCTCATTCAATTAATGGCCGGAAATGGCTGCAAAGCTGCGATTCCTTGCGAGGGTGCTGTGGCCCCTTGTAGCCCTACTTCTACGTTGCTATTCACATGAAAGGGGCTGCAGCACACCCCTTCCTACGGCCATTCGCAAGCCATGCAATTGGCCGTTAGCTTTGGCGGGCTTTACCGAATAACCCTATCTGGGCCTATTTAAGCCTAACTGGACCTAATAACCCATCACTTATGGGGTATATACAGACTCCCATAAGCCTCCATCTAACCCCATCACTTATGGGGGTCCATCTAACCCCATCACTTATGGGGGTCCATACAGACCCCCATAAGCCTCCATCTAATCCCATCGCTTATGGGGGTCCATACAGACCCCCATAAGCCTCCATCTAATCCCATCGCTTATGGGGGTCCATACAGACCCCCGTAAGCCTCTCTTTAACCCAATCAGTCCCGTAAGGGTTTATGAAGACCCTCATGGGACAATTAGAACCCTAATATTAACCCCATAAGTGCCATGAGGGTCCTCCAGGACCCTCATGGCACTAAGTACAAACACTACACTACACTATTCCCCCAATAAACCACTAAATCTAAACTAACCCCCCTCTACCCCAACCTATTAACACCTACACTACCTATCCCCTATTAACCCCCCACCCCACTAATTACACAAAATAAAAAAGCTAAGTTACAAAAAAAAAAAACATTACAACCCCCACTACAAAAAATAAAAAGAACATTACAACCCCTTCACTAAAAAATAATAATAAAAGAACATTACAAACCCCCTCACTACAAAAATAAAAAAAATGACAACCCTCCCACTACAAAAAATAATTACACATAATTACACATATATACATAACATTACAATACAGCAATATATACATTACAAATACATACCGTTAACCCCCTAACTACAATGCATGACCCCCTATCTACATTACATATCGCCCTGACTACAAAATATTAAACCCTATCTATAAAACATTACCCCTATCTATAAAAATTACCCCCTACCTATAACACATAACCCCCTATCTATATCACATAACCCCCTATCTATAAAACATTACCCCTATCTACATAACATTACCCCATGTATTAAACATTACCCCTGTCTACATAACATAACCCCCTATCTATAATCCATTTCCCCTATCTATAATACATTAAACCCTAAATCTAAGCTAAAATAGAATAAATAAGACCACTTACCTTTGCAGATGTCCCTTCAGATCGCACCCCTAGGAAAAAAAAGAAACATCAAATTAGTACAGAATTAAACACTACATAGCATAAATACACATTCTAAATACACTATTAAACTTACCTTTCCAACATGTCCCCATCCATCTTCTTGTCTTCTCCAACTCGGCCCCTGAAAAAAAAAACAGTACATTAGTCACACATATTCAAATAAACACAACATAAACAAACAATAAACATTCTAAAATTAAAACGTACCTGTCCGCGATGTCCCCATCCTCCTCCTCTTCTATTGCCCCGGCTGGGCTCAAAAAAAAAAAAAAAAAGGAACGGAGCTCCTCCTTTGAGGATCTCTCCTATGCTAATGAGGCTTCTAGGCCTTCTTCTGGTAAAAAAAACTAAATGGCTCCTTCTGATTGACTGAAATGGCTGTCAATCAAATTGGCTGATACACCTGTCAATCTTTTGTAAACCAATCAGAAGGCACTATTCTCTTCAGCCAATCACAATGGGATACAGCAGTCTGATTGACAGTGACAACAGCCAATCAGAAGGTGCAGATACTTGGAGCCAATCACCATGGGATACATCCCCACGGGGTGTATCTCATTCAGTTTGGCTGAAGGGAATAGCATCTTCTGATTGTCTGTTGTTACTGTTAATCAGATAGAAGCCAATCAGAAGGCGCAGATGCCTTCAGCCAATCACCCGGTGATTGGCTGAAGGCAATACTGCTTTCTGATTGGTTTAAAATTGATTGACAGGTCCATCAGCCAATCAGAATAGAATATAGGGATGTATCCCATTCTGATTGGCTCACACCATGGCGCCTTCTGATTGGCTGCAATTTGATTGACAGCCATTTCAGCCAATCAGAAGGCGCCATTTCATTTTTTTTTACCAGGAGAAGGCTAAAAGCTTCATTAGCGTCGAGGAGCTCCTCCAAGAAGGAGTTCCGTTAGTTTAAAAAAAAAAATTAGAGCGCAAATTCTTCAACGGCTCAGGCTGGGCAGAAGTGGAGGAGGACAGGGAAGTTTTAAATTTAGAATGTTTATTGTTTATTTATGTTCTATTTATTTGTGTATGTGTGACTAATGTGATGCTTCTTTTTTCCATGGGCCGAGTCGAAGAAGACAAGAAGATGGACGGGGACATAATGGAAAGGTAAGTTTAATACTGTATTTAGAATGTTTATTTATTCTATGTAGTGTTTAATTCTGTACTAATCTGATGCTTCTTTTTTCCTAAGGGTGCAATCTGAAGGGACTTCTGCAAAGGTAAGTGGTCTTATTTGTTATATATTAGCTTAGATTTAAGGTTTAATGTATTACAGATAGGGGTAAGTGTATTATAGTTAGGGGGTTATGTTATGTAGATAGTGGTAATATTTAATAGATGGGGTAATGCTATGTAATGTTTAATGATAGGGGTAATGTTTAATAGATTGGGATAATGTTGTATAGATAGGGGTTATGTGTTTTAGATAGGGGGTTAAGAGTATATATTTATAATGTATATATTGATGTACTGTAATGTTATGTATATATGTGTATGTATTTTCTTTGCAGGTGTGTAATTCTTTTTTTTATTTTTTGTAGTGGGTGGTTGTAATGTTCTTTTTTATTTATTTTTTGTAGTGGGGGTTTGTAAAGTTCTTTTTTTATTTTTGTAATTAGTGGCTTGGGGGTGTTTAATAGGGGTAGGTAGATAGGTAGTGTAGGTGGCAATAGGTTAGGGAAGAGGGGGGTGGTTTAGATTTAGTGGTTTATTGGGGGAATAGTGTAGTGTAGTGTTTGTACTTAGTGTCATGGGGGTCCTAATTGTCCCATGAGGGTCTTCATAAACCCTTATGGGACTGATTGGGTTAAAGAGAGGCTTACAGGGGCCTGTGTGAGCCCCCATAAGTGAAGGGGTTAGATGGAGGCTTACGGGGGTCTGTATGACCCCATAAGAGATGGGGTTAGCTGGAGGCTTATGGGGGTCTGTAAAACCATTATAGGGGAGGGGTGGGTGAAGCATTTGAATAGGGATGTGGAGTTTCATGCGGCCGAATCTCTTGCGGCTGCGTGGGATCAAAGGCTTTCCCTGCAGTAAGCTGCGGTGGGGGTGGCCACAAGGGAAAGAAGGGTGCCGGCCGCAATCCAGCCAGAGCCCACGGCTGCAAGGGAATAGAATAGCTAAGTAGTTTGCGGCCATCCCTTGCAGCTATGCAGCTCCTACGGCCATCAAAAGAATGCGGCCCTTAGTCCAGTAAAAAAAAAAAATATATATATATATATATATATTTATGCAACTATTACCGTAGCATGCAAAATAACAATATTTTGTGATTTCTACACCTTAACTGTCAGTTGTTGCAGTATCTCCCGGAGCACATGGGCTCTATTAGCCCCCATAAATAATTTGCACCATTACAAGTAAATGGCATATCATTTCCAACACGTTTCACTTAAAGCATTATATCTGGCAGCACTTACAATTGATGTGTCAATGCACCATACCATTTCTTGTGCCTGTTAAGATGTATCCACATCCATGCATAGACCGAGGCCCCAAAATTCAGGATGATTTTCAAAAAGATGTATGTGGTAAAAAAGGAAGGAAAAGAATAAATGTAAGTCCAATCTACCAGTTTGATGCAGGATTTGGCTTCATTTGTGAAACAAAACGATTTTGGTGCTAGAGACACTTTGTTGGCTGTTTGTTTGGCTACCTCCTACATATTTTATCTAGTGAGTTACAATGTCCTTTCACGTGATCCAATTGAAAACAAGGGTTAGTGTACTACATCTGAAAGTCTAAAATAGGTAAAATGTGTTCCTAGTGGTTGTAGCAAATTAGATTACATTAGAGACTATGGAAATTGATCCAAATGAATCACCTGTGAGTTATTTTCATAATCTATTGCTCTTTGTTTTAATAGTGAAAGTGAACTTACAATAAGTGATTCCAGGTTCTTATATTCTGCCGTTTTACTCACGTCTTTCTTGGACAGTGAAACATGTGCAAAATGTAAATAAAAAAACTGAAAGTGAGCACAAAACCGTATGGAACCGAAAGCAAGTCGAGAAATAACCTATACATTTTGATTCCTACAGGGACAGTTAAAGAGTAAAAGGAAAATACTTCAGTACTCAATGGTAGGTATACATCATAGAAAAATAATTTGGAGATGAGGAGAAAAGAAATTACCCCAAATGGTGCATTTAAAATAGAGCTTAATAGCACTTAAAGTTGAATATTACTTACAGACGATTATAAAGAATACAATCACAGCCAAGGGCGTACAACCCCCCAAAAAAATCTGGAGGGATAGAGCAGTGGAGGAGCTACTGCTGATGCAGTAGGTGCAAAGAGCCAGTCCCACAGCAAGGTAGGGGCCCTCACCTACTTGCAGTAATTAAGGAATCTTAATTTAAAATGGAAACCTGGCAGATAATTACTCAGTTTAAGGTAATCTAATCACCACAGGGTGAGCTCATATTTTGAAACTTTAAACAATGTGAAATTTAATAATAAAGGCTCTAAATAAGATTAGAGCATATTTTTTTTTTTACAGAAGTTTTTAGTTAGTGAAGACCTTGCCTTTGGATAGAAGTTCACTAACTAAAAACTTTTGTAAAAAATATGCTCTGTGCTTATATAGAGCCCTATTCAATTGGCCAAATCGCAATTTAATAAGTCTGTATGTACTTATATTTCAGACAGTTAATGTATTAATTTTATATTAACTCTTCTCTTTCTTGCATGCAAAACTTCAGAAAAATTATATATTTTTTTATACATTAACTTACTTACAGGAAAAAAAATAATTAGGGCAAAAGTTATGCAAATTAAAATGCCTCATACATGTATTTTAGTTGTTTTTTTTTAAAACAAATCAAATCAACCTGTTATGTGTTATTTTAACAAAAGTTAAACTTGGCAGTCTATAATGAATTAATTATGGTTTTTAATATAAGAAACATGCTTTCAAGAAATTAATTAAAAGATTTCATGATGCAGAAACTGAATATTGCTACTGTTTGGAGCCTTGTTACATTTTTTCATTATTTTAATCTGAGCCGTTTGTTTAATACTGGACTTATATAAAGTTAAATGAAACGCATGATTATTAAAATATACTTGTGGGATTTATCACAACAAATCCTATCCATCCATACTCTGAGGTCTTTCTTTAATAGACTTGCAGCCTCATTAAATTGGAGGCCAGTAACTCTAACGTGAGGCCACCAATGGCTGCGGGGCTGCGAGACGCAAAACCGCAACGTAGTCTGTCGCAGTCTGTGGATGTGCGGCTGTGAACAGGATCAATTATTCTAACCCGTAGTAACAGGCTAGACATAGCCAATGGCAAAATAGATTACCCCTGCATGCTCCCGTCATCAGCCCTTGCTGCCGGCGTCCCGATTGGGACCCCCGTGGAAATTAAACACAAAACCCTGCCAAGTACCCCTTGGCACCTAAAGTTAACATCCCTATGCTGGGGGTCCCCATCAGGACCCCAGCAGTGTTCCCACATTACCCTCTGCATCTAAAAATTCAAATTTTCCACCTTGTGGGTCCTGAAAGGACCTTAAAAATCCTTAAAGGACATGCGCTAAGTAACAAGTCGGTATATTTTTTGGAGGGGCCCTGCCTGCAACAAATTGATGAAGACTGGGTCATCTCTGGAGGGGCATTTTGGACAGGTAAGTGGAATATTAATCATTTATTATATTACATGTTTTATGTGTTTTTGTATTTACTATAATTAGTGATGTCGCGAACATAGAATTTTCGGTTCGCGAACCGCGAACGCAAACCGCCGCAAATGTTTACGAACTGGCGAACCTGGCGAACCGCCATAGACTTCAATGGGCAGGCGGATTTTAAAACCCACAGGGACTCTTTCTGGCCACAATAGTGATGGAAAAGTTGTTTTAAGGGGACTAACACCTGGACTGTGGCATGCCGGAGGGGGATCCATGTCAAAACTCCCACGGAAAATTACATAGTTGATGCAGAGTCTGGTTTTAATCCATAAAGGGCATAAATAACCTAATATCCCCCTCCATCATCATCCTCCCCTGTATCTCTTTACCCCCACCCTCATCATCCTCTCCTGTGTCTCTTTCCCCCCTTCCTCATCACCCTCCCCTGTGTCTCATCCCCCCTTCCTCCTCATCCTCCCACCTCCCTCATCATCCTCCCCTGTATCTCTTTACCCCCTCCCTCATCACCCTCCCCTGTGTCTCTTCCCCCCTCCATCATCATCCTCCCCTGTGTCTCTTTCCCCCCTCCCTCCTCATCCTCCCCTGTGTCTCTTTTCCCCCTCCCTCATCATCTTTCCCTGTGTCTCTCCCTCCTCTCCTTCATCATCCTCCCTGTGTCTCTTTGCCCCCTTCCTCATCACCCTCCCCTGTATCTCTTTACCCCCTCCCTCATCATCCTCCCCTGTGTCTGTTTCCCCCCTCCCTCATCATCCTCCCCTGTTTCTCTTCCCCCCTCCCTCATCATCCTCCCCCTCCCTTGATGATAAGGGGGGGAAGAGGCACAGGGATAAGTGTGAGGGGTGTTAGGGTAAGGAGTGTTAGGGATAAGGGTGAGGGGGTTAGGTGTTAGGGTGAGGGGTGTTAGGGCTAAGTGTGAGGGGTGTTAGGGTGAGGGGTGTTAGGGATAAGTGTAAGGGGTGTTAGGGTGAGGCATGTTAGGAATAAGTGTGAGGGGTGTTAGGTCTTAGGGATAAGTGTGAGAATGTTAGGGTTAGGTGTTAGGTTGATGGGTGTTATGGATACGTGTGAGGGGTGTTAGGGTTAGGGTAAGGGGTGTTAGGGATAAGTGTGATGGGTGTTAGGGTAAGGGATGTTAGGGTTAGGTGTTTAGGGTAAGGGCTGTTAGGGAGAAGTGTAAGGGGGTATTAGGGTTAGGTGTTAGGGTGAGGGGTGTAAGGGATAAGTGTGAGGGGTGTTAGTGTAAGGGGTATTAGGGATAAGTGTGAGGGATGTTAGGGTTAGGTGTTAGGGTGAGGGGTGTTAGGGATAAGTGTGGGGGGTGTTAGGGTGAGGGATGTTAGAGTTAGGTGTTAGGGATAAGTGTGAGGGGTGTTAGGGTGAGGGGTGTTAGGGATAAGTGTGAGGGGTGTTAGGGTGAGGGGTGTTAGGGATGTGTGTCGGGGTTGTTAGGGTGAGGGCTGTTAGGGATAAGTGTAAGGGGGTATTAGGGTTAGGTGTTAGGGTGAGGGGTGTTAGGGATAAGTGTGAGAAGTGTTAGGTGTTAGGGTGAGGGGTGTTAGGGATAAGTGTGGGGGGTGTTAGGGTGAGGGATGTTAGGGTTAGGTGTTAGGGATAAGTGTGAGGGGTGTTAGGGTTAGGGTGAGGGGTGTTAGGGATAAGTGTGAGGGGTGTTAGTGTAAGGGATGTTAGGGATAAGTGTGAGGGGTGTTAGGGTTAGGTGTTAGGGTGAGGGGTGTTAGGGATAAGTGTGGGGGGTGTTAGGGTAAGGGATGTTAGGGTTAGGTGTTAGGGTAAGGGCTGTTAGGGAGAAGTGTAAGGGGGTATTAGGGTTAGGTGTTAGGGTGAGGGGTGTTAGGGATAAGTGTGAGGGGTGTTAGGGATAAGTGTGAGGGGTGTTAGGGTGAGGGGTGTTAGGGATGTGTGTCGGGGTTGTTAGGGTGAGGGCTGTTAGGGATAAGTGTAAGGGGGTATTAGGGTTAGGTGTTAGGGTGAGGGGTGTTAGGGATAAGTGTGAGAAGTGTTAGGTGTTAGGGTGAGGGGTGTTAGGGATAAGTGTGGGGGGTGTTAGGGTGAGGGATGTTAGGGTTAGGTGTTAGGGATAAGTGTGAGGGGTGTTAGGGTTAGGGTGAGGGGTGTTAGGGATAAGTGTGAGGGGTGTTAGTGTAAGGGGTGTTAGGGATAAGTGTGAGGGGTGTTAGGGTTAGGTGTTAGGGTGAGGGGTGTTAGGGATAAAAGTGGGGGGTGTTAGGGTAAGGGATGTTAGAGTTAGGTGTTAGGGTAAGGGCTGTTAGGGAGAAGTGTAAGGGGGTATTAGGGTTAGGTGTTAGGGTGAGGGGTGTTAGGGATAAGTGTGAGGGGTGTTAGGGATAAGTGTGAGGGGTGTTAGGGTTTGGTGTTAGGGTGAGGGGTGTTAGGGATAAGTGTGGGGGGTATTAGGGTAAGGGATGTTAGGGTTAGGTGTTAGGGTAAGGGCTGTTAGGGATATGTGTAAGGGGGTATTAGGGTTAGGTGTTAGGGTGAGGAGTGTTAGGGATAAGTGTGAGGGGTGTTAGTGTAAGGGGTGTTAGGGATAAGTGTGATGGGTGTTAGGGTTAGGTGTTGGGGTGAGGGGTGTTAGGGATAAGTGTGGGGGGTGTTAGGGTGAGGGGTGTTAGGGATAAGTGTAAGGGGGTATTAGGGTTAGGTGTTAGGGTGAGGGGTGTTAGGGATAAGTGTGAGGGGTGTTAATTTAAGGGGTGTTAGGGATAAGTGTGAGGGGTGTTAGGGTTAGGTGTTAGGAAGAGGGGTGTTAGGGATAAGTGTGGGGGGTGTTAGGGTGAGGGATGTTAGGGTTAGGTGTTAGGGAAAAGTGTGAGGGGTGTTAGGGTTAGGGTGAGGGGTGTTAGGGATAAGTGTGAGGGGTGTTAGTGTAAGGGGTGTTAGGGATAAGTGTGAGGGGTGTTAGGGTTAGGTGTTAGGGTGAGGGGTGTTAGGGTTAGGTGTTAGGGAAAAGTGTGAGGGGTGTTAGGGTTAGGGTGAGGGGTGTTAGGGATAAGTGTGAGGGGTGTTAGTGTAAGGGGTGTTAGGGATAAGTGTGAGGGGTGTTAATGTAAGGGGTGTTAGGGATAAGTGTGAGGGGTGTTAGGGTTAGGTGTTAGGAAGATGGGTGTTAGGGATACGTGTGAGGGGTGTTAGGGTTAGGTGTTAGGAAGAGGGGTGTTAGGGATAAGTGTGGGGGGTGTTAGGGTGAGGGATGTTAGGGTTAGGTGTTAGGGAAAAGTGTGAGGGGTGTTAGGGTTAGGGTGAGGGGTGTTAGGGATAAGTGTGAGGGGTGTTAGTGTAAGGGGTGTTAGGGATAAGTGTGAGGGGTGTTAGGGTTAGGTGTTAGGGTGAGGGGTGTTAGGGATAAAAGTGGGGGGTGTTAGGGTAAGGGATGTTAGAGTTAGGTGTTAGGGTAAGGGCTGTTAGGGATAAGTGTGAGGGGGTATTAGGGTAAGGTGTTAGGGGGAGGGGTGTTAAGGATAAGTTTAAGGGGTGTTAGGGTGAGGGGTGTTAGGGTTAGGTGTTAGGTTGATGGGTGTTATGGATGAGTGTGAGGGGTGTTAGGGTTGGGTGCTAAGGTGAGGGGAGGGTGATGATAAGGGGGGGAAGAGACACAGGGGTGTCCTTGCAGCAGAGATCAAAAGAGTCCTTCAGGACTGTATTGCACATTGTGTACAGTAGCCTAGCTATGTTTTTCCCTATTGATGTAGTTTCACATACACTCAGCCTCCTCTCAGTAAGACTGCAAGTTAGTTATGATTCCAAAATGGCTGCTGTCCATGAGGTAGAAGGCTCTGGAAGGGAGTGTATGCTGCTGATTGGCTGGAATGTGTCTGCTGACTGTGAGTTGCAGG
Source organism: Discoglossus pictus (assembly GCA_027410445.1). Taxonomy (NCBI): domain Eukaryota; kingdom Metazoa; phylum Chordata; class Amphibia; order Anura; family Alytidae; genus Discoglossus; species Discoglossus pictus. Next base: position 69,151,536 of record CM050165.1, on the reverse strand, counting down.
GTCAAAGTTTGCTCAATGATAAAGTATAGGGGGCGGATCGAACATCGCATATGTTCGCAGTTCGCCGCGAACGCGAACATGCTATGTTCGCCGGGAACAGTCCGCCGGCGAACTATTCGCGACATCTCTAACTATAATGTTTCTTTTTTTTTTTTGTAGGTTTGTCCTGACCTGTGGGTAAGGTAGAGGGGAAGTTAATAGGGTAGGGTAGAGGGGGGTTAATAGGATAGGGTAGACGGGGGTTAATTAGTTAGAGGGGGTTAATAGAATGGGATAGGGTAGGAAAGGGTTAATAGTGTAGTGTTTAGACTTTGTGTCATGAGGGTTCTGGAGCACCCTCTTGGCACTTATAGGGTTCACCTTGTGGTTAATAGTGTCCTTTTGGGGTCTATATAGACCCCTATTGGACTACAGGGGTTAATTTTAGTCTCATCGGGGTCTTTATTGACCCCCTAAGTGATGGAGTTACATAGAGGCTTATGGGGGTCTATATAGATGGTGAGGGTTAAGTATTGTCCCATAAGGGTCTGTATAGACCCTTATGGGACAGATGGGGTTAATTAGAGTGTTATGAGCGAGGCCTGATCGGGACCCCCGCAGGAAGGTTTAATTCTCGGGAGCCTGCTGGGTTCCGATCAAGACCCCTGCAGCATGGGGATAGTTTTGAAGAGCAGGGGGGCGCTTTAGGGGACAGAGGGAGGTTTGGGGGCCGTAGCGGGGGTATGTTTGGCTGTTCCCGCAGCTAACGTAAGGGCTTTTAGACCCTTTGCGAGTCCTCCCCAGCATGTCATCTGCGGGGAGGTTTACAAGGCTAATTTAATAGCCTTCAGTCCTACTTTTAATTGCAAGCCCGCAGTTGACTTTAGCACCCGTAAGTAGCATTTTAGGCCATGATCCTGATCAATTAAGCAAGGGCCGCAACTACTGATTTAGAAACAGCCAATAGTAAATAAGACCGTCATCATGACATCAGTAAAACATGGCATTTAAACGTCAATCAATTAGTTTAGAAGTCCAATATGCGATCGGACTTGCAATACGGCACTGTACAATGAAGTAAAAATTAATAATGATACTGTTCTAGTCCGTGTGGATAACCTGATATGTATTAACTGCTTGATTACCAAGATTGATATAACACAGAAATAAAATGTAAAATAATTAATTTATTATTGCAGATTTGTGAGCTTGATACTATTGTGCAATAATTATAATGCCTTTCATAGCTTCCCCTGTCTTTTAAAGTGCAGTATTGATTTTTTATTTGCTTTTAAAGTGCTACAAACAGGTTTTTAACGGGCTTGTGAGTCCTATCTGGTACTCGTAGGATTTTCTTCTACATTTACCATTGATGGGTTTGAAGTCAATTGCGGGCTTGAGGAATTGTAGCAAAGAATAGCGATTTGCGATTGTAATATTTACAGGCTTGAAAGATCAAAGGATTAGATGGGTCAGAGGTACACTTTTGACAACCGCAGTGATTTTGAGCTTCTAACCCGCAAACCAATTGCAGATAGCTAAAAGACGTCAATTGAATAGCATTTTACAGGCTTCTGTAACTACAATTTGCTGAACTGAATGGAGGCCATAATTTTCAGCACATTAGTTTGTTGAAATTAAAATATTTATTGATTAATCAAAAATTGATTTAGAAATAATGCTATAAAAGAATGGGTCTGTAAACATAGTTAATGTGTAGGAGACATTTTGAGTGTGCTATATATAAGAAAGCAACACAAAAAACAAGTTTTCATTGGGACATTACAAATTTGCATTAGTATTTGGTATACATATATACAGGTTAAAATATATATTATAACTATTTGTGAATTTGAAACATTAAGCGTACTTCTATACGTGCAGAAAATTAAGTGTATAGTTTCCTGTAGAATAGTTTAGTATTAGTTCTCCTAATGCATTGCTTATATAATTTCATTTATTTTTTGCAATTATTCATGTATTACTTGTATTAATGTACAGTATTTCCCTATTGATGTGTTGTGCAGTTTCAATGTGCTCTGTAAGACCTTACTTTGCTTGTATTGAATATATGCTTCCTCCTCTTGCCAGATCTTATTCATGGGAGAAATTATTTGGGGATATAGCCTGTGACTGGATTAGAAGAAATCATAACATTTTCACTAAAAAGCAGGGGGAGGAGGCATCATGTATTTGTGCCTTCCTAACAATATTTAGATTTTTCATTTTATTGTTCTGTTATATATGATGACTAGCGAATTGCCCGTCAAAAAGTGACGGCAATGAAACTGTAAGGTAGCTAATGCTGTTTGGTGTGTAATAATAAAATATGTAATATATTAATAAATGAATATACATTACCTATTTTGAAGCATTGTGTTGAAGAGCTGCAATCTGTTTTGATGTTGCTGCAGCATTAGTGGTGTGGAGCTGCTGTGTAAGCGTGCTGAATGTGTGCAGTGTAATACTGTGCGTGCGCGAGACCAAACCGTTAGCGTAGTCGTGTACTTCCGCATTGGCGTAAAATGGCGGGTAATGTGTGTTATGCGTCTTAGCGGAATATCCATAGGTCTTTTGTGGTGTTTTGCGAGTTTCTTGTGGTGTTTTGTGATTTTTTTGTGGTGTTTTGCGTGTTTAGCGTGCTGTAGCCTCGTTTTCGTTTTGTTCGGCAGCCATTTTTTCTGTCGCTTAGAGAACTATTTTATTTTGATTTAAATGAAGATGTAAGTTGCTTTTTTGAGGTCCTGGATGCTCCCTCTTGCTGTAGGTAAGCTTTTTATGTATGTGTTGTGTGTATTTCTTGTGTTTTAAATTGTTTTATGTTCGCGGGTTGCGGACGATTTTTGCAAAGTCGTAATGTGTGGTAACGTGTCTCGTATGGTGTTTGCGTTTGTAGCCTCGTTTTCGTTTTGTTTGGCGGCCATTTTTTCTGTCGCTTAGTGAATTTTTTAGTGTCTAAACTCTTTTATTTTGAGTGAAATCAAGGTGTAAGTTGCTTTTTTGAGGTTCTGGATGCTCCCTCTTGCTGTAGGTAAGTTTTTTATGTATGTGCTGTGTGTATTTATTGTGTTTTGAATTTTGTAATGTTCGCGAGTTGCGTCCGAGTGTTGCAAGGTCGTAATGTGTGTTAACGTGTCTCATATGTTGTTTGCGTTGCGAGGTAAAGTTTGCGAGGGTCGTAGTTGGTGTGTCGTGTTGCTTGCGTTGCGATGCAAAGTTTGCGAGGGTCGCAGTTGCTGGCAAGGAGCGCCTTTGGCGCTCCATGCCAGCAACTGAGGCCCTTGCCCGCAGCCCTCGCTTCGCGAGGGCCGCGGCTCACTACGCGAGCCCGCAAGCATTAGCAACAACTCGCATGCTCACAACTATATATGTGATTATGAATATAAGTTCCTGAATAATGATTTACAATGTACCTTTAATGTTTGATGCTACAATTTTAGTACAAGCTCAATATGTTCCTTGAATTAGTATCAGTACTAAAATTTGAGGAATGCAGAACATTTTGCTTTTACTATCAGCTGACGGAGAAAATTGTCATTAATACCATATATATAATTTCTATTTGATGGAAGCCCCATTGTACAGCTCTATAGACAATAATAATATCAATAGTAGGGGTCGGCGCCAATTAATTGCATTTAAGAAAAAAGTAATTGCAAAATAATCACAGTCTGTTCTAAGTTCAACCCTTCAGCCTTTTGTCGATATCCACTGCCCAGTTTTTTTAAATATTACTCTTCTCGACAGCAGCATACAGACTGGAATATTGGTTACTAAAGAAGGCAGACAGAAAGTCAACTCATTTAAAATGTGGTACTATATAAGATTAGATTACTAAGAACATCATATTTTGAAGTTCACACTATTTGCCTCTTCTCACCTATCTCTCTACGTTTTCTGTGATCTATCGTCCACCTGGACCATCTACTCAATTTCTCGATATTTTGCTTCCTGGCTCCCTCACTTTCTTTACACCTATGTTACTTGACTCGTTATTGGCGATTTCAGTATTGCCATTGACACTCCCACTTCCTCGGCAGCTACTAAACTTCTTTCACTTACCTCTTCCCTAGGCCTTTCACAATCAACTAATGTCCCAACTCACTGTAATGGACATTCCCATGACCTTATTTTTACTAATCTCTGTACAACCTCCATTCCTGTCATCTGCCACTCCCTCTATCTGTCCACCACCTTCTAACCTGCAACATCATTACACACTGCACTTCTTCAACCCCAGCCACAAATACCCACAGAAACCTGCAAGTACTTGATCTACAACACCTTTCCACTGTACTACAACCCTTTTTCAGGCCCCTCACTGACCTCACCTGCCCTGATGCTGCCACCTGACAGTTCAACTCTACTCTCACTTCACTTCTCTCTGCATTCAACCTTGCCAAACAACACTATTTCACATCATTAATATCATCCCTGTCCTACAACCCCAATGTTTTGTTTGCCACATTCAACACTCGCCTCCTCTCACCACCATCTGCCACCCCCACCTTTCTCACAGCTGAACACTTTGTCAGACATGTTAAGCTTAAAATTTAAAACATTCACAACAAATTCTCACTGTGACTCACACACTCCCTCCTCTCAACAAACTGGCAACACCCAGCCTTCATCCTTCCCCAATTTCATAGCTACTATGCACTCCTTTGACCCTGTAACAGTGGATGAAGTCACCAGTCTACTTTCAATCTCCCACCTTACTACCACTCCCCTGATTACTATTCCAGAACAGCTTATCCCTCCCCTCTCTACTGTACTAATCCTAGCTCTCACCCATCTATTCAACCCTTCCATAAACACTGGCAAGTTTCCAAACACTTTAAAACACGCCATAATTATACCCTATCTTAAGAAAACCTCATCTGACCCAGCTTCTGCTTCTAACTATTGCCCTATCTCTCTAGATCTCCTGGTTTCAAAACTGCTTAACCGGCTCATTTATAATCACCTCAACCAATTTATTTCCTCCAACTCCCCTCTTGACAAAATCCGGCTTCTGGCCCGAGCACTCCACAGAGACAACTCTCACTAAAGTTACTAATGACCTGCTCACCACCAAGTCAATGGGTCACTTCTCTATTTTAATTGTTCTACATCTCTCTGCTGTCTTTGATATAGTTGACCGCCCCACTCTAATCCACATTCTCCACTCTCTTGGCATTTGTGACACTGTTCTCCCTTGGTTCACATCTTACCTACAAGGCAGAACATTCAGTGTCTCCTTCTCTGACACCACTTCTTCTCCTCACTCTCTGTCTGTTTTCATACCCCAAAGCTCAGTCCAAGGCCATCTCCTCTTCTTGATCCACACATCCTCTCTTGGTACCCTAAAAAAATCCTTTTGTTTTTGGTATCATCTCTATGCAGACGACACTCAAACCTACCTCTCAGCACTAGGTCTATCCCCCTCTCATCTAGCATGAGTTTTCAACTGCCTCTCAAACATATCTTCCTGGATGTCTACCCATCAACTCAAACTCAACATGTTAAAGACTGAGCTCCCTATCTTACATAGTTACATAGTGACACAGTATTTAAGGTTGAAAAAAGACGTTCAGTCCATCAAGTTTAACCTTTTAAGATCTCCTCTGATCTGCAATATGCAGATTAACTATTAATTAATTAGTTGTTCTGCATGATAACCCTGAATTCCCTTTTTAATTAGAAATAAATTTAGTCCCCTTTTAAAGTTATCTATCGAATCCGCTGTCACCACCTCCTCTGGTAGAGAATTCCACAGATTAACCACCCTTACTGTGAGGAACCTTTTTCTTTCTTTAAGATGGAATCTTTTTACTTCTAACCTCAAGGGATGTCCTCTTGTCAGTTGAAAACCTATTGGCACAAAAAGCTCCCTTGACGAATCTTTATACTGACTTTGGATGTATTTATATAAGGTAATCATATCTCCTCTTAGACGCCTTTTTTCTAGAGAAAATAAGTTTAATTTGGTTAGTCTTTCTTCATAACTTAGCCCCTCCATTCCCCTTATTAGTTTTGTTGCCCTCCTCTGTACCTTTTTCAGCTCTAACATGTCCTTTTTATGAAGTGGTGCCCAAAATTGCACTCCATATTACAAATGAGGGCGTACTAGAGATTTGTATAGTGGCAGAATTATATTTGCTTCCCTGGCTTCTATACCCTTCTTAATGCATGCTAATATTTTATTTGCCTTTGCAGCTGCTGCTTGGCTTTGAGCACTGTTACCTAGGTGGTTGTCCACAAGCACTCCCAAATCCCTTTCAATATCTGATACAACTAGATTTGCTCCATTATGATTATAAATTGCATGGCTATTTTTCCTTCCCAGATGCATAACTTTACATTTATTCATATTAAATCTCATCTGCCATTTAGATGCCCATTCCTCAATTTTATGTAAGTCCCTTTGGAGGGAAAGCACATCATTATCTGATTTAATTACCTTGCACAACTTCGTGTCATCAGCAAAAATGAGAGACACCACACTCCAATCTTACCTCTAAGTCATTAATAAATATGTTAAAAAGGAGAGGACCTAATACTGAACCCTGAGGAACCCCACTTACCCCATTTACAACAACCCTTTGCTTCCTGTCTTTTAGCCAGCTCTCAATCCATGAGCAGATATTTACCGCAATTCCTGTATCTCTTAGTTTGCACAATAGTCTCCCATGTGGCACTGTATCAAAAGCCTTTGCAAAATCCAAAAAGACTACATCCACTGTGAGTTGCCTTGATCCAGGTTCCTACTAACCTCCTCATATAAACTAATTAGATTTGTTTGACATGACCTATCCCGCATAAATACATGTTGACTCCTACTTATAATCCTGTTCAAATTCTTGTATATTATCCCTTATTAACCCTTCTAAAAGCTTCCCCACTACAGAAGTGAGGCTCACTGGTCTATAATTCCCCGGATTTGCTCTTGCTCCCTTTTTAAATATAGGTATCACATCAGATTTTCTCCAGTCATCTGGTAGAGATCCTGTGTTGAGTGAATCTTGATAAATAAAATAGAATGGTTTGGCTATTACAGAACCCAGTTCCCTTAGTACCCTTGGATGTATTCCATCAGGACCCGGGGCTTTATTAACATTTATTTTTTCCAACCTCTTTTGTATTACTTCCTGTGTTAACCAATTATTTGGCAAAGGTAGTGTAGCCCCATTATGTTGCAGTGTCCCAACCACTGGTACCTCCCTTGTGTATACCGAAGAAAAGAACCTATTTATCTCATCTGCCTTTTCCTGGTCACTAATTTTCAGACGGCCTGTGTCACATTGTAATGTTTCTATAGCTTCCTTCCTCGCCTTCTTCACATTAAAATACTTAAAAATTATTTTAGGGTTAGTCTTACTCTCTTTTGCAATTCATTTTTCATTTTCAATTTTAGCCAGTCTAATCGCGCTTTTGCAAGCCTTGTTGATTTCCTTGCTCTCCCGTAAAGCAGTCTCTGTCCCCTCTTGTTTGTATAATTTAAATGCCTGTTTTTTACTCGGTATCTTGATCTTTAAATCATTGTTAAGCCACATTGGATGGGATTTACTCCTTTTACTTTTATTCCCACGCGGTATATGCCGATGTATATGTATATTTAGTAAGGATTTAAATGTTGTCCATTTATGTTCAGTATTTTTACCTATCAGTTCTCTGTCCCAGTCTATACTTTGTATTAAGAGTTTTCGTTGGCCCCTTAAAATGTTGTTTTTTTAATTCAATCTCAAATGAGACTGTGTTGTGATCACGGTTTCCCAAAGGTTGCCCTATTCCAACATATGATACTATATCAATATTATTTGTGATGAGTAAATCTAAGATAGCTTCATTTCTAGTAGACTCTTGTATAACCTGGGCCAGAGAATGATCCCTGAGTGTACTCAAGAACCTGCTCCCCTTAGATGGACTGCTGGTTTCATTTATCCAGTTTATTTCAGGGTAATTAAAATCTCCCATTATAAGAACTTGCCCATGCTTAGCTGCATTTCCAATCGGTAACAATAATTGTATTTCCTCCATTTTAGCTATATTTGGGGGTTTATAGCATACTCCTCCTAATATTCTTTTGGAATTGGCTGCTCCGCTATTTAACTCTACCCACAAACATTCCTCTTTATCACTTTGTCCACCATAAATATATTCTCTGACTATAGGCTTAAATTCAGGCTTAACATACAGACAAATCCCTCCTCCTTGTTTACCATTGCCTCTATCTTTCCTAAATAGGTTATAACCATCCAGATTAACAGTCCAGTCATGAGATTCATCACACCACATTTTGGTAATGCCTATTAAATCCCATTTTTCATTAATTGCTTATAATTCTAACTCTCCCATTTTTCCTGGCAAGCTTCTGGCATTAGCAAGCATAAACCTTATGTTATGAGTCTGTAGTTCTGAAGTGCCTGCCACTGTACTTGAATTACTTAGTACTACCTCCCTATTGACTATACTACCCCTCCCCCATCTCCTCCCCTATGAGTTGTTAATTCATCCCTTATACCCTCTATACCCTCTACACTTTCTACCCCATTACTTTTATCTAGTCCCTCCCCCCACCTACTCGTTTAAAAACTTCCCACTCTCTACTACAGCTACCACTTCTCAGATATCTCTCACTGTCAACAATGCCATCATCACTCCCACCTCACAGGCCAATTGTCTTGGGTTCTATTGGACCCTGTCCTTTCCTTTATTCTTCATATACAATCATTAACTAAATATAGTTTCGCTGATCATATCTCGCCTCGATCATGTAAGGTGCTTTAGGGACAATACTATGCACACTAAATTCTAAACTCAATGACCGGGCTCTCCACTCTTTGCAATGTGTCTACTTTGTTTTGCCTTGTACGTAACCCTTGGACAGCGATACAGAATATGTGGGAGCGTTACAATTAAAGATAATCATAATAATGCACACATGAGCATAGGCAGTTAGATTACCTCACCCAAACTTATCAAGCCTCTAAGATGCAAATTTGCATATTGAGCCACATATTACCATAAAATTAAGATGAGACTAACTTGCTTTAACAGGGAGTTATAACTGCACATGTGGATCTGAACCAGGACTGTTCCTGAGTGATCATTTAATCATGTAGACAGCAGTTTATATAATGAACCAAGTAGAGACAGCAGACTCTTGCAGTTAAAGTGTCATTCTGCTCTGATGTTAAATCGATTTTTAATTTCACCATTAATTACCATTAATACAGCTGCAAAGCTTTAGCAAATGTGGGTAATCTGGAACATGCTCCAGGTTATCCACACTATCTAATTAATGTTATCCCAGATGGAGTGTTTGTTTTCTTTTCAGCAGTGCTCAGGACAATGGTAGAGAGTTGATGAGGAGTATAGCATCCACCATTAATGAAATAAAATGTATTTTCTGTTGTATTTTCTGGCTAAAACTTTGCTTTGCAGTCCTTTCCCTCTTCCCTATTGCAAAATCTGACAGCCGCAGTTCCGCCTCTGGCCAACAGATGGCGCTGTCAATTTTAGCATATAAGGTGCGCCTTGAGCTATGAGAGGCGCTTCCGAGGCCCTGGGGGGCCGAGTGCCCGCCCTGAACATAGCGATGGTCTCACTGTCAATTCAGCGCCGTCGAGTTGCGCCACGTCAGAGGGGAGAATAGTTCTTTGCCTTCCCTGGAACTTGATGGTGCCCGAAAACTCACAGCGCCCTCTGGCGGATGGCCCCTGTAACTGCAGCTGTCAGTGCTGCAGAAGAAATGCGTAGGCAAAGAGGGATAGATCCTGCTTTGCTTCTGTTTTCACATGTCTTTTTTCGATTTAACATGAAGAGCATTTATACTGACCCTTTAAGTGCTGCTTGTTGTTGTTGTTTAGTCCTTCAGTCGTGTCTGACTCTTGGTAACCATATGAAAGCAGCACACAGCTGTGAAAACAGCTGTGTTTCTGGTTGTGCTTATCCATATGATTGTCTTGTCAAAGATCCTGGAGTGGGTTGCCAATTCCTTCTCCTGTGGACAGCAATTTATCTGACCTCTCTGCTATGACCTGCCCATCTTGGGTGACCCTACGGGGTATATCTCACAGCATCATTGAGGTACACAAGCCTCTTTACCACAACAAGGTACAGATAAGTGTTATTACATTGCAGCAAATGCATAGCTAAGATTAGCTAGATGACACAGACAGACGTTCTGATTAATAATAAAGTATTACTTATAGCAACATTTATTTATATTAGTTATGCTGGATAATCTGTTAATGCCATATTTTAATTTATTAGTACTTTTTTCAAACTTACTTTCAATTTCAAGTGGTTCTAGGTGAACTAGGTGAAAGCGATTAATCGAGATGAAAAATGTTATTGCATTAATTGCAGATCGGGTTTAGCAGCGATTCATCTCTAGTTAGTTACGGTTAACAGCCTTAATTATTTAATAACTAGCGAATTGCCAGTCAAAAAACAACGGCGATGAGATAGTAAGTGAGCTAAGGGTGTTTGGTGTATATAATGTGTCTGATGTAGCGCCGTTCGTTTTCTATGTCGTGTGACTTTTTCGGAATATCCGTAGCTGTTTGGTGGGCTTTTTCAGAATAACCGTAGCTGTTTGTTTGGCGGCCATTTTTTCTCTCGCTTAGGTGATTTTCGGGTCTCTAAACTCCAAAATGTGTGCTTACATGGAGGTGTAACTTCACTTGCAGAGGTCCTCGGTGCCCCCCTTGCTGTGAGTAACCTTTTTATGTGTTTGTTGTTTGTATTTATTGTGTTTGTAATGTTTTTGGGGTCGCGCCGGTTGCGTCCTTGTTTTTTAATCTCGTAGTTGTTTTTCAGCAAATACGTAGGTGTTTGGTGGTGTTTTGCGTCTTTAGACTGCTGTAGCCTCGTTTTCGTTTTTTCGGCGGCCATTTTTTCTCTTGCTTAGAGAATTTTTTAGTGTTTAAACACTTTTAATTTGACTTAAATTGAGGTGTAACTTTAGTTTTTGAGGTCCTGGATGCTTCCTCTTCCTGTAAGTAAGCTTTTTATGTATTTGTTGTGTGGATTTGTTGTATTTTTCATGTTTTCATGTGCGCGTTTTGCGGGCGATTTTTGGCGAGGTCGTAATGGGTCGTAACGTGTCTCGTATTTTGTTTGCGTTACGTCGTACATTTTGCAAGGGTCGCAGTTGCTGGCAAGGAGCGCCTTCGGCTGCTCGAGCCGCGCTATGCGAGCCCGCAAGCGCGAGGAACGGCTCGTATGCTCAAAACTATATATGTGATTGTGTTAAATAATTAAATAAAGTATCACTTTCTTAAAAACTTACCCATTTCTGTATTGTGATATCAATATGATAGGAAACTCAGCTGAAGTTAGTGGAAAGAGAATAAAATATTTATTATTTAATCAAGTAAGAAAAATTTAAAGCATAAATAATACGTTTTGCCCATTTTCCTGTTTTTCAAAAGTTTTTACAAATTTCTATACATTTCTACCCATATACGAAGGATTCAGTGGGGTATATAGTGAGTAGAGCTCAGTTGGTCTAACAAACAGGAGTATTACGTCTTTCTACGTTTTCTATAGAACCCATATAGCAAAGAGAGTTAAAGTGTAACCCAGCTTGATAACTAGGCTCTACGATATCACTACTTATCATTGCTTAACCCAACGTATAACTATTTAACAAATATACCAAAATTAGACAAAACATTGTTACATTGCAACATGTGGACGTATATTATTTACATAATGACACTCAGTATATACTAACAAAACTTAACTTTTAACCATACAGAATATGCAAATGGCATACAGTTTGAGTCATGCATCAAATTTAATACATTAACACAAACGGAGGTAATTAAAACAAAGGCAAGTAATACATTGCTATTATTATTATTAATGATAATATTAATAATATTTAAGCTTTTAAACAATGCCATAGAAAGAAAAAAAAAAAATTCTTAAACCCTGTAATTTTAATCACTAACGTTTACATAGCAAACTGATTAAACTAATGTATAAGTGTGCAACAGGGAAAATGCCTGGCAAACATAACTATGTCACCTTAAAATTAATGTGCACAAAAATTCTTGCCTAGGTATGCAGGTTTTAAAAAGTGTTGCTTGTTTAAAAGTCAGACTGCATCCAACAAAGATGTGCTGAGTTTGCATTTACACAGGAATCCATATCTCTACAAGTGATGTTAGAATTCCACACAAAAGCCTTTGAAGACTTAAAGCAGTCACAAACAGAATGATTTCATTCACATACTTTTTATACTTTGACATGAATAATTTTCAGACACAGTTTGTATAGCGTATTGTTCAGAAAATTGATTTTCATTATAACCAATTAGATTGTTGTCTATTTGTTTTATAATTGTGGTAGCGACATACATTGAAGGGAAATATTTAAGAAACTAAGAAACACTAGGCTATTGATCAATAGTAGTGAGAAGCAGTTGGTACGGCAATTGATTTACTCTCTTTAAGAAACAGAAACTCAATATACTTAAAAAACACCCACCAAAGCCGGGTGCTAACAATGAATATATGAAATAAGAAATAATATATTTATAAATAATTTCACCAATGGTGCAATTTGGTACTGATCTTACATTAAAATATTATTTTAAATTTAATTTTTTTTAAACTTTATAAATATATATGTATATATATATTTTCGAAAGTGTAGTTTTTTTGTGTAGCATTTCCATGTGTGGGGAGGGGGTCTGGGAATGGAGGAGCCTTGATTAGGAGTAGCTTCCCACAGTGTTTAAGTATGAAGGATTGTGCCTCTCCCCTTCCCAAGCGACCTTCCTCTCTGCCCCTGTGGCCCCCTGTACCATGCTGCCCCATCCTTGCCACCCCAGCCACCATTGCACCCTCCCTAACAACCTGCCTCTGTCCCTTGTGCAGGCTACCTTGTACAAGACAGCCAAATCCAGTCACCAGTGAACTCACCACCCTGTACTGCTTGGCCACTCTTTCTTTCTGCCTCCTTCTGTATCTCCTTGCTCTCAACTTCCTTTCTCTTTCTCTCTTCTCTCTCACTTCTTCCCCTATTTATACCTTTCTTTCCCTTCACCTCTTTTCCTTCCTCTCTCTCCATCCCATAACCCCTTCACTCTTTCCTTTTCAATCTCACTCTATCTTCTCAAAACAGGAGTTAAATAAACAAAGCCAAAGCCAGGAAAGAATAGCAGGACTCAAAAACACAGGCATGCTTAATAGTGGACAAACCAAACAACTTGGCAAAGTCTTGCACTCTGCTGGAATTTGAACCCCACGTTCAGATCAGCTGACATATCACAAACACCCACAGATAGAGCATAGTGTATGCAGGCATCCTCATTCACAACAGTGGTCCCTCTGTTATCTAGCCACCCACCCCCCTCTTGTCTATATCACCCACTCTTCTATATTCCTGTCTTCTCTAACCCTCTTCTCATTTACATCCCTTCTCTCTCTCCACCCCCTTGTCTCACAGCCTTCCCTCTTCTCCTTATATCTCATGCAGTTCTCCTGTAACCTTGTATTTCATTCCCTATCCTTTTTATTGTTTTTTTTTATTTATTTTTATTTGTAACAAGCCAACATATTCTGTAGCACCATACAGAGAACAAAGAAAAAAAATACAATATTAAATACATGGCAAAACATGTAAGGCCTTATCTGTGAGTTAAAAAAAGCTTACATACATGGTGCTTTTTTTAATGAGCCTTACAAGACTGAAAACTCACAAGCTTAAAATCTAAAGGGACTAAAAGGTGAAGTCAATAAAAAGGAAGAGTCTAGAGGCAAAAGAAACTAAGGTGAATGGAACTGGGAAAAATGCTAGTTGTTGAGTGTTTTGCTCAGATGGATGGTATGAGGCCCAGTGATATTGAGCCCCTGCAGAAGTAACTGCTCAGTCCTGATGGTAAATGGAGCTGGAAAAAATGTCAATTTGGGAGTACTTTTGCTCAGGCGGATGGTATGAGGCCCAGTGACATTGACTAAGCCCCTGCGGAAGTGACTGCTCAGCCCTGATGGTAAATGGAACTGGAAAAATGTCAATTGGTGAGTAATTTTGCTCAGGTGAATGGTATGAGGCTACAAGGCCCAATGGCATTGGCTAAGCCCCTGCAGAAGTAACTTATCAGTCCTGATGGTAAATGGAACTGGAAAAATGTCAATTGGTGAGTAATTTTGCTCAGGTAGATGGTATGAGGTTGCGAAGCCCAATGACATTGGCTAAGCACCTGCAGAAGTGACTGATCAGTCCTGATGGTAAATGGAACTGGAAACAGATGTCAGTTGGTGAGTGATATTGCTTAAGTGGATGGTATGAGTTCCAGTGACATTGGCTGAGCCCCTGCAGTAGTGATTGCTCATTTCTACTCTTCCTTCTCATTTCTATTTTTCTAAGTATGTAAAAGAGTAGGATATCTTATGAAAAGTAAGTAAGGAAAAACATGGGTTCATACATACATCTTATACAAAGGATGCATGTGGAAGGGGTTGTACCAGAGCACTTTAATCACTATCTCCCCCACTGGACCTGTACCTCCACCAAAGCTTCCAAACTCCATCCAATAACTGTTTGAGGGGGAGACCAACACTCAACTGAAGGTTGATTTATGATTTAATCTTTAAATTCAATGCATAATTAAAATAATATCTACTCTGGTTATGGCATTACCATAGTCCTTTAACACATCTTTGGTAGCTAGATCGGAGTGAAAATCGGTATTTGGCATCAGTATTTTCACAAAAGGAAACAATTATTTAAAAATGAGAATCATAAGGGGACAGACACCAAGCATGTCCATTTGCATGAGGTGGCATATGATAGGCCACAAGTAATATACTTGTAAGTGCAATATTTTAAAAGGTTCATAAAGGAGTGATTGAATTAATCTCATTGACAAAATAAGAAACATGTTTTAATTTATAAAGTGGCCAACAAACTGCATTCAAGGATATGTTACTTCCAAAATGGTAAATGATTCAGAGTAAAAGTAATGGAATTATGGACCATAGTTTTGATCCAAGATTCATTATCATTCAAGACATCAGAATGATAGGTACTTCTGCAAGGAGATTGAAATATTCAGCTTCTTGCAGAAATCTACACTTTGGTAGACAAAGAGCACAAACTGTTGCAAGGGAAGTAGGTTAATGAATTGGCAGCTCAGTAGGAAAGTCTGGTGACTAAACACTTTAATCAAACAACCACAATTTTTTGCATTATTATAAAAAAAAAAAAAAAACACATAACCATTTTTGATATGGCTAAGTACAACTGTAAATGTGAATAAAAAAAAAATAAAAAAATAAAACAAGATAAAAGAATACATATATTTTATTGAAAATTTATAAAATAGAGCAATTCACTGAACATATTATTATTATTATTATTAGATCTGATCATGTACTTTACCTATATTAACTGTGATTAAGGCATATTTGAATTGCAGAATAAAATATAGAAAGTATATAGAAAATAAAATACAGAGAGTATTGATTAATTAGACATTTTTGCTAAACTAGGGTCATAAGGCCTCATTCAAATGCGTTTTGGCCAATTGAATAGGGCTTTATATAAGCACATATCAATTTTTTTTTAGAAGTCTATCAAAAAGCAAGGTCTTCACTAATTAAAAACTTCTGTAAAAAAATATGCTATGTGCTTATATAAAGCCCTATTCAATTGGCCCATAGTATGAAGCTTTGGATCTGGTGTCTCTAGATACTTAAAGGACCACTGTGGTGCAATGTTTTCTATATGGTGATCTGATTAATTTACCTTGATAAAAGCAAAATAAATAAATACAAATAGCCTCTAAATATTTAAATATTTGTACATGCAATTATTATTTACTGTATGGCATTATTTACTATACTGGTCTGTTTCTTTCTTCTGCTGTTATAAGCTTATAAGCTTTTCATTAGTCCTCATTATAGCACTGATAGTTTAGCTATCACTTTTAATTTGAGTATATATAATCTTATTTTTCATTTAAAGACTCCTCCCATCCACTACAGCCACATTGCATATAAATGGTCACAAATTAATGTGTATAATTCTTGACTTTATGAAAACATTTTGCTCATTATGAGGTGCATAGAAAGAGGAGGGGCACTTTAACCAATCAATTTGATGCTATGATGTAATTGTTATAAAATAAACCATGCATATTTATACCAGAAACTTGAATGCACTCCATAATTTTAATAAAATATCAATGAATAACACCTTCCTGGGAAGCATTGATATTCATTGTACACTACATAAAGCATTATTTTGCAGTATTCAAATTTACAGAGAATGAAAAATGTCAGCTTCATAATAAACTTCTAAAAGATCATTCAATGAAATTGTTATTGTTAGCAGCCGCCATGAGAAATGTTCAACACCCACACACTTCATATTGATTATTAAAAATCCTAACAAGAAAATAGATCTTGCTGCAACAACAGCAATACATAAATAGTTATTGGAGAACAAAGATTAAATAAACAAGAAATATACTTGATATAAACTTGATAACAATAAGTCAGGGAAAGATGTTTACTACAATGAAAGTGATAACTTAGAGTTGAATATGTGACAGTATACTCAATACGGTATGTCTAAGATACCATCAGATCCATTTGTTCTGGTAATAGTTCCATAGCAGAATGAATATATTTACAACACTGGCTACAAAACTGTTAGTCCTTTTTATGGGCATGGTATCCACGCTTTTAAGGGCACTTAGCATCTCCAACTAGACTGCTCTAAGGTACTGGCTGTGTATAAAGTTGAATGAAATGCTGACTGTACAAATCTAGATCTGGTGCTCAAATGAGGATGCATCTATTGCTGTTTATTATGAGGATTTTTTGATCCCTCAACATGTATAAGCGCAAATAAATGATAGGAAGATGGTGCTTAGATAGAGGGTTTGGTTTTCTTGGTCAGTTATTTAGTTGGACAGATAGAGGACTTTACCATCCCTGTGGTAAAGGTACAGTAATTATAAGTGAAGGGTTTAAATGCTTCATTACCAATCATTTAATATAGATAAGGGGGGTAGTTTTATAATTTCGAACTACTCCCAAAATGTAGTTACACTGAACAGTGCCTGCTGCCTGGAGATGTAGGTAAAGGTTTAAACAGTAGTTTCAATACTAGCAAGACTGATAATCTTGCCAGTGAGTGCAATGTACAAATGTTGAACTTTAATGCAGAAAATGTACTTTATTCTATGTGGACAAATGAGAATACATTTCCAGAACTTATTTCAATAATGACACTGCAGACAATTTGGATCTGGTGGCAATAACAGAATATTGGTATAATGAATCACATGAATGGGATATAATTATACATGGTAAAAGTTTATTCAAAAAGATGGCAAAAAGTAAAGAGGTGTTGCTCGTTAAGTTGAAGTTTATTCTAAAAGATGGCAAAAGATAAAGAGGTGTTGTTCGCATCTGTAGTTCAGATACTGAACATATTGAGAGCATTTGGGTAACTATAGAAAGTGAGAGGCAAGTTTTTAGGCTAGGTGTCATTTATAGGTCTCCCGAACAAGATAAGGTATTATACAGACAACTAATTGAAGAAGTAGCTAAAATGGTAATGAAGAGTGAAGTAACTGATGTGGACAGGAAGATTCCTACTGCTGGATTAGCCAGGAGTAATTGTATTCAAATTTTTTTGCAAGCAACATCACTTACACAATGGACTAAGGAGTCTACTTGCAAGGAAGCTTTATTAGATGTAATACTCATAAAAGGTCTCAGAGCTATCCGTAGGTAACATATTAGGGTCTAGTGATCAGTAGTCAGTATGGTTTAGTATACAAGTAAAGCCTGTATCTAACCATACAAAAACAAGTCTTACATTTTATAAAGGCTGACTTTTCTAACATGGATGGAAAATACTTAAACTGGAATTCTAGAGAGGTAGCAGACATTTGTAAATAAAAAAAATGTTTATAGAAGATGCAAACAGAACAGAGAATTGCACAATAAAAAAGTACAAACCTTTATTTTGGTCTAATAATGAAAAGAGAACTAAGGAAGGAATAGTTAGACTTAAGAAAGTAGATCATAAATATGCAGAGGAAGACAGGGACACAGGAAACTGCCTGAATGAATACTTCTGCTCTGGATTTTAGTGGACATTAGAGACAATGAATTTCCAATGAGGGATAAAATAATTAACACAGATTTTTCAGAAGATGAGGTTTCACTAGAGTTATGAAAGTTAAAAATGAACAAGTCAGTGGGCCCAGACAATGTACATGCCAGGGTTCTGAAAGAATAACTAAATTGTTTAATTAATCATTATTGTTAGGAGTAGTTCCAGATGACTGGAACATTGATAATGTAGTACTGCTAGAAATAAAAAGGGTAGTAGGGAAGATTCAAATTGACATCAGAAGTATGCAAACTAATGGAAACACTTTTAAAAGAGAGAATTATTGAGTACCTAAAACCTAATGATGTAAAAGATCATAGGCAGTGTGGCTTTACTGCTGGGATATTATTTCAGACTTTTTTAATTATGTAATTGAAGTTATAGATAGGTGTAGAGCAGGAGATGTAGCTTATTTAGATTTTGGTAAGACATTTGACACTGTTACACAGTAAACCAATTTGTGAACTTCATAATCTGGACCTGGAGTTTAACATAATTGAGTGGATAGGATACTGGCTGAAGGATAAGCCTCTGAGATAGTCATAGTTAATAGGACCCAGTCAGAGGAAGGGTGGTTACCAGTGGAGTTCCACAGGGTTCTGTGCTGGTGCCTGTTATGTTTAAAATAAATATTAGTGATATTGCTAGTGGGCTTAAATGGAAAGTTTCCAGGAAGCATACTCCAACAGTGTAATGATTTAATAAAATTAGAGTGAAGGTCAAATATGTGTGACCTAAAATTAAACACTGAGAATTTTCATTGCTTCAATTACATCATATATCCATCTCCGCCTCTTGTATCCCATTCTATGTGTGCCATCAATCTTTTCCAGCATTAGAGTCTTCTCTATGCAATCCTGTCTTCTCATGATATCGCCAAAATATTTGAACTTAAGTCTCTTTTTAATGCTGAGAAGGCCAGCTTTTTCACTTTCTTCTATTAACCTCATAAATAGACCTTTTAGTTACTCATCACTTTCAGCCATCAGAGTAGTATTATCTGCGTATCTGAGGTTATTGCTATTTCTCCAAGCAATATTAATTCCGGTTTTTGGATTTGTCAGCCGGGTCTTATTCATGATGTATTTTGTGTATAAGCTGAATAAATAAGGTGGCAATATACAAACTTGTCATACTCCTTTTCCGATCTTGAACCATTTGGTTGTTCCATGTTCAGTTCTGACTATGGCTTCTTGGTCCACATACAGATTTCTTAGGAGATGAATGAGATGGTCTAGTACCACTATCTCTGTAATAACTTACCACATTTTGTTGTGATCCACAAAGCCAAATGCTTTAGAATAGTCTGTGAAGCCAAGGTAAATGTTTTTCTGGATCTCTCTTGTTTTCTCTATTATCCAGCGAACGTTAGCACTTTGATTTCTGGTGACTAGCTTACTTATACTAGTTCTCTGTCCATATATCGTTGGACCAAATCTTGCAGGATCTTAAACATTACTTTGCTGGAATGTTAAATTAGTGACATTTTTCAATTATTGGAGCATTCTTTGGCATTGTAGAATATTTACTTTATGGCAAAATGATAATGGCAACTAAGGCGGAAAGGTTCTTGGGAGTTATCATATTGCATGACTTAAATATAGGCAAACAAAACACCAAAGCCTCAGAAAAAGCAAATAGGATGCTAGGATGTATTAGTAGAGGAATCAGTAGCAGAACAAGAGATATACTAGTGCCGCTTTAACACTGTGCCAAGCTTTCCAATTTAGTTACCAACTGGAGACTTGAGTTAGAAAATACTCCATGGTGCACTGAGCATGAGAGAGTAACTGATGAATTTCACTGACTCACCATACATGTGACCATACTATGGCAAGGGAGAATCTGGGTACCATGAATACATTAGTTGCGTCAGACTGCAGCCCCTCTATTCACCCTTTTACAGTTCTGGCTACATTTCTCCCCTTAATTTTTTTTTTGGGGCACCCAGTGTCCCCAGCCAACAAGCTGGCTATTTATAAGTCCATTACCTGGCAGAGGAGATTCCACTGCTATGTGAGGCCATGTTACAGGACCCAAAAGTTCTGGTATAAAACTTCTTGTATTCTTCCCAACGAACGAACCCCCCCAAATACAACATATAAACTTATATAATATAAGTTGATCAGATATAACAATCGTACGACTCATTGTTAGACAGTGAGTGAGTTATTGATTGGTTGACAAGGTAGGAAGGGTCCTTCCATATTTGGTCTCGGATGTTGATGTCATTATGGTCAGTTTATGTGAAGCTTCTGATTGGCTCTGGAAGGTGGCGGGGCTCATATCCTTATTTGGTCACGGATATGAATGTCATCTGGGAGCTCCCGGATATGATTCAGTAGCCATCTTAGGACTCCCAGGATACAGCTCAGTAGCCATCTTAGGACTCTCAGGATATAGTTCAGTAGCCATCTTAGGACTCCCAGGATACAGCTCAGTAGCCATCTTAGGACTCTCAGGAAATAAAGAATAAAAGCAATTAGTGCCTTATCTTATGATATATTGTAAGGAAAGGAATGCAGCATGGACATAATATACAATTTCAGGAATTTCGCCCACAACAGTCCCCCCTAAAATGCTATATTATGTTACATATTACACTTATATTCTATTCTTGTAGATATGACAGGTTAGATGTATTATATCTTCCTCTTCTAGAGAGTACTACATAAAATGTCTGAGTAAAGATATAGGTTTTTCTTAGTAAAACGTATTAATTAAGGCATAAAGTCATATAAACAGCATATAAATAGTAACAGTCCCCCCTAGAGTCTATGTGTACTACTGTCCCTGTGGATGAGATGTATGAATGTAAGAAAGCCCTAGCACATCTGCACCAATGAACGCCCGTTCTTCTTTGTACGTTAGAGTTGCCATGGCTTGTCCATGACCCCTCTTGCCACTGTCATAGGCGAGTCAGATGCTATCCCTGACCCCTTGTTTCAGGAACATGTGGGACAAGGGGTTTATGTAGAACTTTCATTTCTAGACATAATAGACCATAACATCTTATGTGACTCCTCACAGTCATCTTCATAAATTTCTTGGTGCACAAAGGTTGGTGTGACTCCAGTAACTGACTTCTTTAAATATGTTCGGACACAGGGGATAATACAGCAGGTAACAAATGTAAGAATTATCAGTATTGAAAGAAAGACAATTCCAACCTGTGACAATACCCTCTGCCAGTTGTTCATCCACCCAAACCATTTATCATCAATAGTCTGTGGTTCCAGAACTCTCCTTTAATTCTTGTGCCAAGTTGTTTAGTTCTTTAATGGCTAAAGTGATTTTACCGTTTGGACCCATATTATCAGGTATGTAGGTGCAGCAGTTGGCAGTGTCAGGGAGCATTTTACACTCCCCCCTTTTTAGCAAGGATCATGTCTAGTGCCATTCTATTCTGGAAGGCCATGTGTGATGTGGCCTTTAATTGTTTTTTCAACTCCTTGCAGAGCATGTCTTGTGTAATCCACAAACCTTTGTTGGTTATAATATATATAATTGATTCAAGCAACATTTTTATTTACACCAATCATTGGTATCAGTGATTTAAATCCTGCTGCTATCTGGTTTCGGGCCTTAAACTCATTAGGCACCCCCCTTGGGACTTCAATAGAGTCTATGTACACATGGGGGTCAAAGCTACCTTGTGGGGAAGACACCTTTCTTTTGTGTCTAGATGTTGTCAGTAGGGTGTGTGGTGAGGTATCAGTTTGTATAAGCACTATGTGCACTGGCATTATGACCTTTATCAGGGTACACTCACCATTCCAGATACCCTCTAGTCTTGATCTGAGCTTCATGTCCCCACATATCCAATATATGTCTCCCAATGTTTGTGTCTGTTCTGTAAACTGTGAAGCCAATACAATATATAATGCAGAACCCTTGCTTACACCTCTTTAGGTTTCTCCATTGAGGTGTACTCCTTGTATAGCATGTGTAATTACCTGGGTATATGGTTATACCTTCACCTGGATGTAGATTGTCAGTTATAATGGGATACCTGTTCTCCCATTGTTCACAATTTAGATCTTTTAGTCTGGGTAGTTTTATAAAGACTTAAGAAACACTTTCCTTCCTTCATAGTTACCATAAATAGAACAGTGCCTAGGTGAGGTCTGGCACTTACACAAACATAACAATTAGTCTTATTATGTGACTCTATGTTATATTTCATCCATTCCAGCCATAAGTTGAGGTCTGTGAACCCAATTTCATTTGTTAGGGTTCCTTCGTACGTAGGTTCACTGATTTCAGTCATCTGGGGTAATGCCTGAGTGTGTTGTACTTGCAATAGTCCTTCTGATATGAGTGGTGCATTTAGATCTCTGAGCATAAATTTACCAATCCGTCCTTTTGCTTCTCCTCTAACCCAGCCACCCATTAGGTATGTACCTGCGTCTGTGGGTCTGGGCCACCCATTAGGTATGTACCTGCGTCTGTGGGTCTGGGCCACCCATTAGGTATGTACCTGCGTCTGTGGGTCTGGGCCACCCATTAGGTATGTACCTGCGTCTGTGGGTCTGGGCCACCCATTAGGTATGTACCTGCGTCTGTGGGTCTGGGGTTCTTGATAGTCAGAGTAAGTCGCATGTTAGCTCCAGTCTTGCCATTTGGCGAGCATTTGCCTGGCTTTATTAGTGTCATACGTTCAAGTAAAGGGCTTCCACTCAAATCTGTTCTATCTAAGGCACTCTGTGGTCTGTAGCCCCAAGCTGTCCCAGTTTTCCATCCTACAGCTTCCCAATGACTACAATCTTTTCCCCAAGTCTGGTCTGTAACACATATGTATATAGATGTGCTGAGAGTGTCTTTGTACAAGTTACATTGTTGAGTCACGCTTAGCTGTTGGCAACATACAACATGACAATAATCAAAGGAGAATGTGATCATATGTGTTTTAGATGGATTGTACCAAAATGTAATACCATCTTTCTTCTCACTAATGAATGCAGAAGGTTCTACTTTAGTTAAGAACAGACAGGAAAGGATATGTGTTATGATCATCATAATGTTGGCTGCTATGGGTCTGGTGCTGAAACTTTATTTTTGCAATGAGATCCGTGGATCCAAGTAGGCCGTCCTTCAAGTTTAACTGACGGTGCAGCAATTAGAAGAACTTGAAAGGGACCATCATATCTGGATTCCAGAGGATTCTGTCTCACAAATCTCTTGACCAGGACCCAATCTCCAGGAAGTAGTTGATGAGTACCAGTGTCTACTTCCGGATCTGGAATAGAAGAAAACACTTGTGCATGTATTTTAGTCAGTGCTTGAGATAAAGCAATCACATAATCAACAAATACATCAGATTTAAATTTCAATTGCTGAGGATAATAACACCCAAGCAGACCCAAATAGGATCTCGTGAGGGGACAGAGAAAACTTCCCTCCAGGGTTGTACCCCACGCTTAACAGTGCTATAGGGAGACTTTCTGGCCATAAAATACCAGTTTCTTGTGCTATTTCAGCTACTGGTTTTAACTTCACCATAACTGGTGAAACCCTAAGGTGTCCAACTTTGTTACAATTAAAACACTTTCTTGTTCTTGTTGGCTCTATCTCCTCCTGCTCAGAAGACACCATAATTTTGTCTCCTCCTGCTCAGAAGACACCATAATGTGTGTAGTCTCCTTATTACCTTGTGAGAACTCACGCCCTTTTTAGCAACTAATAACTATGGGCCTCATTCTATTAGCGTCCGCAGCCGTTGCGGGGCCGCAAGGACCGGCTGCAAGCTATTCTGCTATTCTATTCCCCTCCGGCCGGGGATTCCGGCAGGCTTGCGGCCGGTGCCTTGCTATCTCTTGCGGCCGCTCGCGCCAGAGGAAATCCTTTGATCTAAAACGGCCGCAAGGAAATTGGCCGTAAGAAATTCCTATTTGCAATTCAATTGCTCAGGGAACCCTCTCTGCAAGGCTAAAACCGAGCCGCAGCTTACTTGCAGGAAAGAGGTCCCGCTAGCACCAATTAAGCACATAAAATAGCCCAAATAAAGCCATCCTGCACTTTGCAGAGTCTATAAAGTGATATTCGGTGTTAGCAAAAATAGCACATAATTACCCTATACTCAAATCCGTAAAATAAATTTTTTTTAATATACGTAAAATATACATGTAAAAAGTCCAGAGTGCTTGGAGCACCTCAGACCCACCCACGCCGCAGCCGGAAAATAAACAGTTAATTTGAACTCGGGTTTGGGCTGATGTGCAAGCTTGAGAGTGGGTTACTTTTAATCCTCATGTCCCCCAATATGATCCCTAGCATTTACAGAGCTGTACAGTGCAGGCTTGAATTTATTTTTGCGTTTTTAGATTTCTGAGCTTACGGCCGGTTCCAAGATATGCGGCCGGCCGTAAGAGGAGATCCTTGCGGGGCCATATAATAGAATCGCGAGTTAACAGAACCCCCGCAAGGAATCGCAGCCTTACGGACGATTTACGGCCGGTAATAGAATGAGGCCCAAAGTCTCTAATGGCAACACCTTGTATTCAGGATGAGATGTTAATAAATCTTTCCTGATGGATTCTCTTCCCTCCACAAAGGCTGCTCCCAGCATCTGAGACTTGTGTCTGGAATGATATATATTACCACTGACTGTTTTATCCTGTGTAATATCTGACAAATTAATAGCCTGATTTGCTATTTCATCCGTAGCACATGCTATTAATAACTCACAGAATTCTGTATCAGCGTTGCAGACAGGCGTGCAGGAGTTAACTAGCAGAGACAAGCAGGGGAGCTGCTTCACAGAGAATCTAAAAATAACAGTATATGAGACAAATTGTCTCGGAGTAAAAACATCCTAAAGTAACGTTGAGTTTACATTTTCTTTCGTATACTTCTTGTTCCATAGTAAAGCTTAATGAAACATTGAATATCTCCTATATCTTCCTTTTAATAAAGATTAATATTACCAAGGAGTAGTGGATACAGGGCACTGACTCCAGCAGCGGTGGTATAGTAGATGTTATTTACCTTTAAGATGAGGTATAGGGGCGTGTCATGTTGTAGCAACCTTTGGTTCCCACCCAGAACCAGCCACCATTCTTCTGCCTGCAACCTCCCTTCTTCTCATTTCCCCTCAATGATACAGACAGACATATTTTCACATAAAAAAAACTAACACACACACAGAGAAGATGGGAGGAGGAAGGGGAGTGGTTTGCTTATGGTTAATCGTGAGGGGGTGGGCCAGTCCCTCCCACACGTCTTCTCAAAATGCAGACCAATCACCTCCCCCTTTAAAGAGTACAGTATCGAGTAAAGAAAGAATACACGCATATACATACATATATACATATATATATATATACTCACAAACACACAGAAATATGCAAACAGTTACATGCAATGCATTCAAACAAAATAATCTCCCATTACATTGCAGATCTTATGGAGATTATTTCTTGGTTCAATAATCAGAAAACCCAACATACCTGTCTAAGGTGTGTTCATTGACAACTCTGATGATTGTTACATTGTTGTGTTCGTTACACAACCAATTCTCAGTCTGCATCATATATATATACTGTACGTTTAAAATCCTAAGGTACTGTTTCCTTGAGATACCTATTCGAGGTGCAGTCTCAAAGTCTAATTCTGTGTATATATCTTGAACTATTTACTTTTTAAATCAATCTCCTCCCAGGACACACCTACTTTCACACAAACATTTACTTCACGAACTGTAAGCAAAATCTAAAAACATCATAAAAACATGAACAGAAACATGACAGTTATTTCATACGACCTTAAGCATTTGAAATAGAAAGAATTCTCTTAACTAAGATACGTCCTTAAAAGAATTAACGAGATGGGAGGGGTGAGGAATTTCTTTTCACAGACTGTGCTTCTTTGACCTTGAATCACACAGTTGTAGATAAATCAGCTTTCAGCTTCAGCTTCAGGGAGAGAAATTCTAAACTACATTTCTCATTAAAACATGCATCACAACCAGCAATAACAGATCACAGTAATATTTATCAATTTCTGCAGAACATTTCTTACTCTTAAAATATTGCAGTTCAAAATATCACACAGTCGTGTGTTAAAATTGACGCCTTCAGAGAATTATTGTGCTATTCGGACACAATAAATCCATCCCTGAAGTCTGCATCCCACATACATGCTTTTACACCTAAGTGTGTGATAGATATCTTCCGGATTCATCACGTTACCAAGGCACGAACATAATGACCCCAAAGAGATACTCGGCTATCCACCATGCATAGACCCTCCTAAAAAAAAAGGTATGCATATGTATGTCTGTACGTACGGCTATTTCAGGGCTATAGTGTTATTCGGACACTACCCAATCCGTCCCTGAAACCTGCCGCAAGCAAACATGTATGTCCTTGACCACAATATCTAAGAAATCACAATCACTTGACCCACACTCTCAACAGTCATACACAGGCAACAGATATTATTCAGTACAGATATTTCTTCAAGGTAGCCCCTGGGCAAGCAATTTATCTGTACTTTTGGTGCCTTCAGTAGCAGCCCAAGACAAAGGGGGCACATCTATAGCAGCACTATTCATATATATGCAAGGTTTTAAAAAACATTAAACCTTACCATATATCTGAGTTGAGTTGATCAGGCTCCTTTATGCCACGACAGATCGTCCCAAAGTCTTCCTTGTCTGCTATCTGTTGGTCACAACCCAGGGCCCCACGTTGGGCGCCAATTGTTTTGGATGGATAAAAATAATCCCATTAGGTAATATCTGTTCCTGTCCAAATCATCCGTCTGTTGGGCATGTGTGCACACAGAGACAAGAATTTACACAGACCCAAAAGTTCTGGTATAAAACTTCTTGTATTCTTCCCAACGAATGTACCCCCCCAAATACAACATAGGAACTTATATAATATAAGTTGATCAGATATAACAATCGTACGACTCATTGTTAGACAGTGAGTGAGTTATTGATTGGTTGACAAGGTAGGAAGGGTCCTTCCATATTTGGTCTCGGATGTTGATGTCATTATGGTCAGTTTATGTGAAGCTTCTGATTGGCTCTGGAAGGTGGCGAGGCTCATATCCTTATTTGGTCACGGATATGAATGTCATCTGGGAGCTCCCGGATATGATTCAGTAGCCATCTTAGGACTCCCAGGATACAGCTCAGTAGCCATCTTAGGACTCTCAGGATATAGTTCAGTAGCCATCTTAGGACTCCCAGGATACAGCTCAGTAGCCATCTTAGGACTCTCAGGAAATAAAGAATAAAAGCAATTAGTGCCTTATCTTATGATATATTGTAAGGAAAGGAATGCAGCATGGACATAATATACAATTTCAGGAATTTCGCCCACAACACTAGTACACTCCTGGATCCAAGCAGAGTACTACCGGAATTTGTCCACATGGAGGATGTCTACGTTTACCTCCTAGTGGGCTGTAGATGCAGTACTCTGCTCTGTATCCCCACATCTATATTCTTTTTTTCTCACACTCCTAATGTGATTCTCATTTATTTTGCAGTTGACTTTTATTTCCGTTTGTCATGTTTACCCTACTTCTACCTCACTACTGTGAGAAAGGCAGAGCAGTATCATCTTCTCATTAACAGCGGTAATCAAAAACGCATTCCAAATTACCAACTTACACAAATACAGCAAATGCTCTCAGATGTATCAGTCTCTATTAACTCCCTAGAAAACAGGATGATGCAGCTTGAAACCTGCACTATATAGAGCCAAGTCACCTTTCTGAACCCAGGCCACCTACCCATAGTGAGAAAAACAACTCTCCATCCACTATCATGCTAGTAAACTTTGACCCTGCTTACATCAGGAAGTACATCATGGAAGGCAAGGACGTTGCCTTGGTGTCTCTCCTGATTCCTTCCTTCGACTCAACAAAGAATAAGATCGTAATCCATGGGGATGTCTCTGTAGTGATAAAAATCCACAGACCCCAGGCTCAACCGAAAGCTCATAATCACTGAATTTGTTTTAGCATTCAGTCAATATAGAGATATAATTTGCTCCACCTTTCCCCATCATCACTGATAGCTTGACAATTTTCTCTATCTAATTATTGACCTGAGGATAATACAGAGGATTTAGGCCCTAGGCTAATCCCTGAAAAGTAAATTACAAGTGCTGTAGCAGCACAGTAAATCCTACATAGCTATGTTAATCACCCATCCCTTAAGCATTGCGAGCAAACTGCTACGAGTCACTGCTACAAGTGAACTTCACAACAAAGCTGAAAAGCGAGGCATA
Organism: Discoglossus pictus; assembly: GCA_027410445.1. NCBI lineage: Eukaryota > Metazoa > Chordata > Amphibia > Anura > Alytidae > Discoglossus > Discoglossus pictus. The sequence continues at coordinate 69,123,178 of CM050165.1, read as the reverse complement.
AATCTTCATTGAGCTTTGCACTGACAACAAATTACGAGTTACTACCTAACACTCTGACACCCAATCCCTATGATAATAAGATTTTACGGATCACTCGCAAAGCAGGGCACTGCTGTAACTGCAAAAATCAGAAGAAAGATTTACGGGTACCAAATAACACTAGCAACTGGTTTTTAAACCTTTGCTGAGTTCCCCAGAAGCATTTAAAGTGACAGTATAGCACAAAAAGCACTACAAAATGATAACATTTTCAAAATTATTTGACACTTAACGATCCAATATCAACATATGTGTAATTAAAAAATATATGTTAGTATTAAGCATGTTTTATGATACAAAATCCAGGGTAACACAAACCCAGTACTCAAGGGCTTAATACACAAAACCATGTTGCCTAGGAACAAATGCTCTAATGCACTGGTTGAAGCAATAAATAAGATTGTCACATCTTTTTAATATAATAATATGTTTTTATTTAAAAACAATTACTTTATATATCTAACTAGCGTATTGCCCGTCAAAAAATGACGGCAATCAGATGAGTATGTTTTAAAAGTTGTTTAGTTATTAATATACATATGGAATTATAAGGTAGCTAATGTTGTTTTCTGTGTACTTCTGAAATATAGAAATCAAATTAATAAATTAATTTACGTATTTTTATGCATTGTGTTGAAGAGCTGGCAATCTGTGTTGATGTTGCAGCAGCATTAGTGGTGTGGAGGTACTGTGTAAGCGTGATGAAAGTGTGCAGTGTAATAGTGTGCGTGCGCGATCCGAAACCGTTAACGTAGCTGTGTACTTCCGCATTATACTAAAATGGCGGATAATGTGTGGTATGCGTCTTAGCGGATTATCGGTACGTGTTTTCCGTGGTTATAGTGCTGTCGCCTGGTTTTAGTTTTGTTCGTGTGGCATTTTTTCTGCGGCGCTCATTGCCAAAGTACTACGGTTTAACAGCTCGCCTCGCTGCGCGAGGCTCGCCGGGCAATGATCGCCTGTGGCGCTCATCGCTCAGCCCGCTAAAGTACTATGGTTTAACAGTAAATATGGTCAAACGGTCAAATGACGGTCACTAAAAATTAAATGTAGTGAAATTTGTTTGCCACACAACATGACGCTACATTTGTCCCTTTTTTTTTTTTCTTAAAATAAATGTAAAAAAAATTATTTTTATTTTTATTTTTGTAACTTGCAACATATTTCACATCAAATGCGTTGGTTTAGGCGGGAAATCCGATGTTGCGCGAGACAAAGTCGTTAAATCTGTGTTAATGCGTAAATCTGTAATTGTGTTTCGTAAAATGTACTCGCTACTGTCTTTTTACTCATTGCGCGGTTAATCCGCATCCTTTATCTCGTTGTTTTTCAAAGACATACGTCTGTGACTGTGTTTTACGCAGTTCATAGTACTATAGCCTCGTTTTCATTTTTTTCGGCGGCCATTTTTTTCTCGCTTAGCCGATTTTCGATCTTTGTAACTCGGCTAAATCGTTCTAAATTGCAGTTCCAACTCACTTCCAGACGTCCTGCCTGGTTCCCCATGCTTTAAGTGACCTTTGTTTTATTTTTTAGAGTGTATTTAGTATTTTTTTTACTGTTTTTGTTCCGACGCTTATCTCGTAATTTTTTTCACCTCGTATTTTTTTTCTAAGTGCTACGGTTTAACGGCTCACCTCGCTACGCGAGGCTCGCCTGCAATGAGCGCCTGCGGCGCTCATTGCCAAAGTGCTACGGTTTAACGGCTTGCCTCGCTGCGTGAGGCTCGCCGGGCGATGAGCGCCTGCGGCGCTCATCGCTAAGTCGTACGCACTATGCAACAGAGCGGTTTAACGGCTCGCCTCGCTGCCCGAGGCTCGCCGGGCGATGAGCGCCTGCGGCGCTCATCGCTAAGTCGTACGCACTACGCAACGCAGCGTGACGACAAATTGTAGTTAGACAATTATAATATGTGATGTTTCCTTGAAGCTGCAGTTACGAGCAATTGTTACTGTTACACTTCCCACTCATTATAACATTTATGCCCTTCACATTTCCTATTGGCTCCTAGAACCCTTTCTCATCCATACAGTTTATTTTGGACGCAAGTCTGCCTGAGTACAAGTAAGAGTAAGGTAAAAGAACTCCAGTTCCTCTAGGCCACCTTAATTTCGCCTGCAGGGAACAGCCTTCATCTGCAATATACTGAAAGCTCCTAATCAATGCTTCTTCTTCTGGACCTGACTTAACGCTTTATCCCCCTGTATCTGTATCTACTCCTTTCCTCCGGTTATTACTGTATTTCATACAGAAACAAATTACACAGATCTGTTATAATCCAGCAGGAGGTATCTTCATTTACTTGTACAAGGAAGTCCTTCTATGCATACTAATAGAATCTAGAATTATTCAAATTCTGCTTACATCTTTCTTCACCTAGTTGAATTTAGCACATCTCCTTAGCAGACCACCCCTTTATTTTCATGCTTCCCACATCTAAAACAAGCAAACAGCAAGTCCACATTATTTATTATCCATCAAACAATGACTCATATCCAGTAAACCAGATCTGCCTCCTTTTGACTCTCTGAACTCCAAACTAACGTATCACTCACTGCTAGACATATCCAACCAGCCACTACTACTCTAGTAAAAATAGATTCACTAAGCCATTCTTAGGTTATGGCTTGACCCATACTCATATTCTGGACATTAATTTTGGATCGTAACCACTACTTCTGCCTCGGACAATTCATACCATCAAAACAATCAGGCGCTGTAAATTCACCTGCTTCAGCCATTACATGTCGAATCCAACATTGGAGCTAAGATTAATAAACTGCACTAAATCAAACCTAAACGGTTCTGTAATTTTTGGCCTATTTTTCTAAGCAGGCTACGGCGACGTTGCTAATTTCTGCTAACCTGCCGGCTACCATCCCTAGAGAGGAGGTACCAACCACAAATAACAGGTTAATTAACCTGGAGTTGTGGCCTTCTATCACAAAAGCCTACAAACCCCCTAACTCCCTACCTCTCTGCACCCGTTTCTATTGTATGCTTGATTAACATGGAATTTCCACAATATTTGAAGTGTGTGTTTTTGCCTAGCACGAGCAGACAAAACAACTTAGAACTGTGGGTGATTTCACTAAACAGCAGTAAATACATGCTGCTAACAACTGTGATATTGTCCACAGCTGTTTAACAACATTGCAAAAATTGGCTGTCACCACTTGGTGCATCAGGAGCAACAAAAAATGAAGTAATTCTGTAGCTGAATCTATAGCTGTTTGGCCAAGCAACCCAAATAGCATTACTAGCTTTACAGAAGTTTGCGCATATTGCTCCCCTGGCTCAAACAAAACTTGAATCGAATGATTATGAATTGAATTCATTTGCAAGCTTGTGGATATACCTATAGCTGATAGTAAAAAAAAACAACTATTTAGTCAAAGTCTTTTATTGAAAATTAATTTTGCTGTATCTGAAAATGAGCTTTAAAGCATTTTAACAATAAGGTAAAATGAAGAGTGATTTTAGAGAATGAGTAAACTTTGTATTTTTTTTAGATGGCTTTATTTAGGCTTTGTCCTTGTTATATCTCTCAAGCTTTATGTTTGTATTGAATGGTTTCTTATCCTAAACATGATGCATCATAGCTCTTTAGATGCCCATTTCTTAATGCATGAATAACATGCTTTGGTTAATTAACATACAAACCTGAGTAACTTTGCTGTATTTAGGATTAATTGAGTTTATTATCATATTATTATACAATGAGAAATAAATCCACTGATCATAACATCACTATTGGCAGATACTTATGACTCATACACTTATATTAGTACTCACTAACTGATAGTGACAGGTACGCCAGGGCAATACAACATTCAAAGCAGTTTATTCAGCTCTGGAGACTTTATTAGAATGGGTAAGCAGCAAACAATTGTACAAGCTGTGAATCCCTACATAAAGTTCTAAATAATTCCAACAATATGTTAACTGATTTCCACTGAGCAAAGTCAGCTGCACAATCTCACTGAACAACCTTTAAGATTAAACCTTCTTCTACGAAATTCCCCAGTGCAGTCACTGTAAAGTGCATTTAAATTAAAGCAATACATTACAGAGAAATAGAATTACTAAACAAGGCTTGGACTGTCTGACACACTCATGCTCAGCTGTTCAGTGCACATATTTGTTTCTTCTTTTGTTGCAGCTGACAAAAGGTGAAATATACAATATTTCACATCATCGGCGCACAGTGCATACATTTTATGACGTAAAGTCAAATGTAATCATGTCAGTGTGTGTCTTTATAATATGACTTTTGCAATGAATAACAGTATATTTTGGTATAATAGTTTATTATATAGTATTATGAACATTATATATAAGCATGATGAAGGTTGTAATGGTTATGTGCAGAAGTAAAAAAAATATATAAAGCATAAAATGTATAAACTATATGAAATAGATAAAGATTTAAATATTCTAAACATTACTAAGAATATATTGGTTGTGAATATTAAGTAAAATCTATCTATCTATCTATCTATCTATCTATCTATCTATCTATCTATCTATCTATCTATCTAATGTATGTTTGCACACATATAGATGTGGTAGCTCCAGTATTATTTTGTACTGTAAAATAATCAGTCTTTGCCATTCACTTTGAGCAGCAATGTTTGGTATACCTGTAGCAGATGCACACTGTCAAGATAAGGCTATTGTTTGTGAGACTAAGAGCACCATTACAACCTAACACAGAGCTGCGAGAAATGGTTCCCTAGTAACTGTGGGAGTTTTTTTTTTTTTTTTTGCAGTGTCCCCACATTAACTTCTTGTTGTAGGGGTCCCGATCAGGACCCCTGCAGCATTTCAAAATTCAAAATTCTCTGCCGCGGGTCCTTAAAGGGCCCCAGCACACAAATGGTTACCCCATGCCGCAGGGGTACTATGAGTACCCCCGTGGCACCTAAAATTAACCCCCCAATACTAGGGGTCCCCACTATGACCTTGCAGTGTCCCTACATTAACCCTTGCAGCTGCATTTCAAATATCCCGCCGGTGGTCCTGAAAGGACCTTAAAGGTCCTTAAAGGAACCGTGATACATAAAACAATTAACACAATCACTCATGGGGCTCTATACAGAGCCCCATGAGCCCCTAATAAACCCTATCACTCATTGGACTTTATACATAGTACCATGAGGCTCTAATTAATCCCATCACTGATGGGGCTCTATAGAGATCTCTATGAGCCCCTAATAAACCCCATCATTTATGGGGGTCTATACAGACCCCCATAAGCCTCTATGTAACCCATCACTTATGGGGGTCTATACAGATCCCCATAAGCCTCTATGTAACCCCATCACTTATGGGGGTCAATATAGACCCCCACAAGCTTCTATGTAACCCCATCACTCATGGGGGTCAATATAGACCCCCACAAGCTTCTATGTAACCCCATCACTCATGGGGGTCTATACAGACCCCCATAAGCCTCTATGTATCCCCATCAATTAGGGGGTCAATATAGACCCCCATAAGCCTCTATGTAACTCCATCACCTAGGGGGTCAATACAGACCCCAATGAGACTAAAATTAACCCCTGTAGTCCAATAGGGGTCTATATAGACCCCAAAAGGACACTATTAACCACTAGGTGAACCCTATATGTGCCATGAGGGTCCTCCAGGACCCTCATGACACCAAGTCTATGCACTACACTATTAACCCTAACCATACCCCATTAACACATTAGCCCTAACTAAACCAAATTAACCCCAACTGTCCCCCTCATGGGACAATTAGAACCCTAAAATTAACCCATAAGTGCCATGATGGTCCTCCAGGACCCTCATGATCCTAAGTACAAACACTAAACTACACTACACTACACCCAATAAACCACTAAATCTAAACTAACCCCCTCTAAATAATGAATCCCCCATCTCCCTATCCTATTAACCCCCTCTACCCTAACCTGTTAACCCCTACCTACCTAACACCAACCCTAACCTATTAACACCTACACTACCTACCTAACCCCCACCCCATTAATTACAAATAATAAAAAACCTAATTTACAGAAAATAAAAAAGCTGTAACACAAAATAAAAAAAAGCTAAGTTACGCAAAATAAAAAAGATCACCACTACAAAAAATAAAAAAGAACATTACACAAAATAAAAACACCCCATCACTACAGAAAATAAAAAAACAACTACTCACCTAAAAATAAAATACAAGCACAAATAAACATCACATTACAATACATCAAAACCCACACCTAGCAATAAAATACAGTTCAAATATACCCCTAACTACATACATGAATACCCTAACTACATACTATTAACCCCTAACTACATACATGAGTACCCTAACTACATACTATTAACCAATATTTACATACATGAATACCCTAACTACATACTATTAACCCCTATCTACATACAGTGATACCCTAACTAGTAGTTGGGGGGGAGGGACTAGATATAAGTAATGTGGTAGAAAGTGTAGAGGGTATAAGGGATGAATTAACAACTCATAGGGGAGGAGATGGGGGAGGGGTAGTATAGTCAATAGGGAGGTAGTACTAAGTAATTCAAGTACAGTGGCAGGCACTTCAGAACTACAGACTCATAACATAAGGTGTATGCTTGCTAATGCCAGAAGCCTGCCAGGAAAAATGGGAGAGTTAGAATTATTAACAATTAATGAAAAATGGGATTTAATAGGCATTACTGAAATGTGGTGGGATGAATCTCTTGACTGGACTGTTAATCTGGATGGTTATAACCTATTTAGGAAACATAGAGGCAATGGTAAAGGAGGAGGGATTTGTCTGTATGTTAAGCCTGAATTTAAGCCTATAGTCAGAGAAGATATTTATGGTGGACCTAGTGATGAAGCTGAATGTTTGTGGGTAGAGTTAAAAAGCGGAGCAGCAAATTACAAAAGAATATTAGTAGGAGTATGCTATAAACCCCCAAATATAGCTGAAAGCGAGGAAATACAATTATTGTTACAGATTGAAAATGCAGCTAGGCATGGTCAAGTTCTAATAATTGGAGATTTTAATTACCCTGAAATAAACTGGATTAATGAGACCAGCAGTTCATCTAAGGGGAGCAGGTTCTTGAGTACACTCAGGGATCATTATCTGGCCCAGGTTGTACAAGAGCCTACTATAAAGGAAGCTATCTTAGATTTACTCATCACAAATAATATTGATATAGTATCTAATGTTGGAATAGGGCAACCTTTGGGAAACAGTGATCACAAAAACAAAATTTTAAGGGGCCAACGAAAACTTAATTTTAAAAGGGCAGATTTTAACGGTCTAAGGGCAGCAATACAAAGTATAGACTGGGACAGAGAACTGGCAGGTAAAAACACTTAACACAAGTGAACAACATTTAAATCCTTACTAAATATACATACACATCGGCATATACCGTGTGGGAATAAAAGTAAAAGGAGTAAATCCCATCCAATGTGGCTTAACAATGATTTAAAGATCAAGATACGGAGTAAAAAACAGGCATTTAAATTACACAAACAAGAGGGGACAGAGACTGCTTTACAGGAATACAAGGAAATCAACAAGGCTTGCAAAAGGGCGATTAGACTGGCTAAAATAGAAAATGAAAAATGTATTGCAAAAGAGAGTAAGACTAACCCTAAAATATTTTTTTAAGTATATTAATGGGAAGAAGGCGAGGAAGGAAGCTATAGGAACATTACAATGTGACACAGGCCGTCTGATAATTAGTGACCAAGAAAAGGCAGATGAGCTAAATAGGTTCTTTTCTTCGGTGTACACAAGGGAGGTATCAGTGGTTGGGACACAGCAACATAATGGGGCTACACTACCTTTGCCAAATAATTGGTTAACTCAGTAAGTAATCCAAAAGAGGTTGGAAAAAATAAATGTTAATAAAGCCCCGGGTCCTGATGGAATACATCCAAGAGTACTAAGGGGACTGGGTTCTGTAATAGCCAAACCATTATATTTAATTTTTCAAGATTCACTCAGCACAGGGTCTCTACCAGATGACTGGAGAAAAGCTGATGTGATACCTATATTTATAAAGGGAGCAAGAGCAAATCCGGGGAATTATAGACCAGTGAGCCTCACTTCTGTAGTGGGGAAGCTTTTAGAAGGGTTAATAAAGGATAATATACAAGAATTTGAACATGATTATATTATAGATTATATATATATATATATTATGTAGGAATCAACATGGATTTATGAGGGATAGGTCATGTCCCTAAGGAAAAATAGCCATCCAATTTATAATCTTAATGGAGCAAATCTAGGTGTATCGTATATTGAAAGGGATTTGGGAGTGCTTGTGGTCAACCACCTAGGTAACAGTGCTCAAAGCCAAGCAGCAGCTGCAAAGACAAATAAAATATTAGCATGTATTAAGAAGGGTATAGAAGCCAGGGAAGCAAATATAATTCTGCCACTATACAAATCTCTAGTATGGGACATTTTAGAGCTGGAAAAGGTACAGAGGAGGGCAACAAAACTAATAAGGGGAATGGAGGGGCTAAGTTATGAAGAAAGACTAACCAAATTAAACTTATTTTCTCTAGAAAAAAGGCGTCTAAGAGGAGATATGATTACCTTATATAAATACATCCAGGGTCACTATAAAGATTTGTCCAGGGAGCTTTTTGTGCCAAGAGGTTTTCAACTGACAAGAGGACATCCCTTGAGGTTAGAAGTAAAAAGATTCCACCTTAAAGAAAGAAAAGGGTTCTTCGCTGTAAGGGTGGTTAATCTGTGAAATTCTCTACCAGAGGAGGTTGTGACAGCAGATTCGATAGATAACTTTAAAAGGGGACTGGATTTATTTCTAATTAAAAAGGGAATTCAAGGTTATCATGGATAATTAGAGAGGCAGTATTGATCCAGGGAGAAGTCCGGACGCCGGTGTCTGGGATCACAAGGGAATTGATTATTTTTTTTATTTTTTTTTTATATACAAACTAACAATTAATTAATAGTTAATCCGCATATTGCAGATCAGAGGAGATCTTAAAAGGTTGAACTTGATGGACTGAAAGTCTTTTTTCAACCTTAAATACTATGTAACTATGTAACTACATACATTAAAAACCCCAAATCTAACCTAATGTAGGGACACTGCGGGACCCCCGCATTATAGGGTTAATGTGGGGACATGATGGGGACCCTGCATCATGGGGGAGTTAAAGTTAATTGTCGCAGGGGTACTTACTGTACCCCCCGCAGCATGGGGGTAAGCATTAGTGTGCCGCGGGCCCTTTAAGGAGCCGCAGCTGGGAATTTAAATCTCCAAGCCCGTACGAGTACAGGCTTGGAAATCTTAGGGGTTAAATATATATTCAATGCAGTACTGTACAGCGCTGTAATTGATGGGGGACATTAGGGGTGACATGAGGATTAGATGTACTACACTGGCACATCGCCAGTAGCCAATACTGTAATTTGTGGCCACAATCTGCCAGACTCTGAGAACGAGTTACTGGCTTGGAGGTCATTCAAGCCCCAGACCTATGCTTGAATGACCTCCAAGCCAGTAACTTGATCTGTGGCCACAAATTACAGTATTGGCTATCATCGATGTGCCAGCTTGTGAATGTAGTTCTTTTAATCCTCATGTCCCCCATTGTGTTCCCCATCATTTACAGTGCTTTACATTGCTTCATTGAATATTTATTTGACATAGATTCAGCGGGCTTGAACCATGATCTCCAGGCTACCGGCCACGATCATAGTCAAGCCCGCCAATGCTAACGGCCGATTGCATGGTTTGTGATCAGCCGTAGAGGGACCTCCTTGCAGTGCCATCCACTAGAATACTAACGTAGATGTAGGGCTACGAGGGGCCGTAGCCCCATCGCAACCAATCCCAGAGTTGCGGCCATTTTGCAGCTCTGATTAGAATGAGGCCCATTGAGTCTGAAGCTTAGTAGTCTCTATAGCAACCCTGCATAAATCTACACTAGCCCTTAAAACTTCCCTATCACCAATCTATCTATACAAATCCCTTCCCATGGGTTAATAAAATATCTAATGAAAATCAATATATCTGACTCAATTAAGGTGTTATGCTGATCATAGCATCAGATCTGACGCTTGTTTGATTTTCAGAGGCTACATGTATACATTTTTAGAGAATCAGAGCGTTAAAAGGGGTCTGGCAGGAAAAAAGAGCATTATAGCGAGGCAGTGCTAAAGAGAATCAGAGCATTAAAAGTGGTCTGGCAGGCAAAAACAGAATTTTAGCGGGGTTTAGTATTAAGACGGGTCTGGCATGAAAAACAGCTCTATAGCGAATCAGTTCTAAAAGAGGTAGCGTTAAGCGTGGTATACCTGTACCAAGGCAGTATTAGGCGATTTTTATGGAAACCCTGTTCCAGAAATAAAGCACATTAACATCCCAAATCCTTAACAGCAAAAATTGTTTTCGACTACAGATTTGGTTTTGCACAATATGCTTGATGCAATGAATAAATAAGATCCATATATCTAATGAATAAGTCCAAAAGTATGAAAATACATTTCAGTCACATACAAAGACCTAGGAATAAGCAAGGTGGAGGTGTAGGCGTGTTACTTTCTTCTCGCCGCACATTTGACTGCATTCCCCCAGTTCTCCCTCCAATTCTCATCCTTTGAAGTTCACACTATCCGTCTCTTCTCACCTATCTCACTACGCATTGCTGTGATCTATCGCTCACCAGGTTCACAGTCTCAATTTCTCAATCATATTGCCACCTAGCTCCCTCACTTTCTCTCTTCCAACGTTCCTTCACCTGTCCTTGGCGACTTCAACATTGCCATTGACACTCCCACCTCCCCGGCAGCCGCTAAACTTATTTTACTCACCTCTTCCCTCTGCCTCTTACAACAGACAAATTCCCCAACTCACAGTCACACTCCCTTGACCTAATTTTTACTAATCCTTGTACAACCTCTAACCATGTCATCTGCCCACTCCCTCTATCTGACCACCACCTCCTAACCTGCAAACTCACCACATACTCCTCTCACTGCCATTCTTCAACCCTGGCCACCATATCCCGCAGAAACCTGCAAGGACTTGATCCACAATATATTTCCACTGTATTACAACCCCTTCTCAGCCCCCTCACTGACCTCACCTGCCCCGACACGGTCACCTCACAGTACAACTTTACTCTCTCTTCCACCCTTAACACTCTTGCCCCCCAACCAAATGCTTACGCGCTCACTCTCATCCACAACCATGGCACACTATACAAACACGATACATCCAGAGGTTCTCCCACAGTGCTGAATGGCTATGGAAGAAATCTCGCACTTCCGCAGACTTCTTCAATTACAAGTTTATTCTGCGCTCCTATGTCTCTGCACTCAACCTTGCCAAACAACACTACTTCACATGATTAATAACATCTCTGTCCTCCAACCCCAAACGTTTGTTCGCCACATTCAACACTCTCCTCCGCCCTCCACCACCTCCCGCCCCTTCGTGTCTCACGGATGAAGACTTTGCCAGCCATTTCAAATATATATAAACATTTTCTATTAATTCTCCACTCACAGTGACTTACACACACCCTCCTCTCAAATATCTGCCATGCACTCCTTTGACCCTGTAACAGAGGATGAAGTATCCAGTCTACTTTCAACCTCCCACATCACTACCTCTCCTCTGGATCCTATTCCAGCCCAGCTTATCCCTCCACTCTCTAATATACTTATCCCAGCTCCCACACATCTAGTCAACCTTTCCATAAACACTGGCAAGTTTCCAAACACTTTAAAACATGCCACAATTACACCCACCCTCAAGAAACCCTCATCTGATCCAGCTTCTGCTTCTAACTATCGCCCTATATTTCTACTTCCCCTGGCTTCAAAACTGCTTGAGCAACTCGTCTACAGTCACCTTACAGAATTTATTTCCTCCAACTCCTTCCTTGAAACCTTCTGTAACGGAACCCATCACTGTGTTACCCTGTTTTATGATTATTATGGTTAAAATATGATCCTACTATTATACTGTATGTATGTTGGTTTATGCTCTGCAGAATATTAGCCCATACTATTGCAGACCTGGGCTATCTGGGGATATGTGAAATGTGAGTAAATGTGAATTGCAGTAATGCTGATGGGTTGTCAAACTAGAGAATTGACCAACAAATACTTTTGTCCGGACATCCCCAGGCCGATCCGTTGGGATCAGACTGTGTATGCCGGCTTATGGTCACGGGGGAGGTGTGTAACGGAACCCATCACTGTGTTACCCTGTTTTATGATTATTATGGTTAAAATATGATCCTACTATTATACTGTATGTATGTTGGTTTATGCTCTGTAGAATATTAGCCCATACTATTGCAGACCTGGGCATAATAGATAATCCTATTACAGAGACTCATAAGATAAGGAAGTCTATTGTATAAAGTGTTTTCATTCTCAGCCATAAGAACAAAGAAGGATGATCTAATCCATGTCTGATTGTATCAAAGTTGCTAGGTAGGCTTAGGGAGGTGTGACCCACCTATTGTCCCTCCATGTGTATTGTGTGGCCAACTATGAGGGATGTGTATTGCCTGTGAAATGTCTGTGTGTTATGGGTAAAAGATACTTTTACTAACTTTTGAACCCCTGGTCTGATTCATGGCATTTTTTAATATGTTGTTCCACAATTTATGTTGTTCATAAAAATTTAAGTTTTATTTATGTACTATGTAAAATCATAAAGTTATAAAAATGTATAAAAATGTGTAAGTTTTAGCTGGGAGATAATTGAGTAGATACAGTAATAAACTCAATTATCTCTCAAGTAGAGGGGAGGGAAACTGTGGGCGTTACTATTGTGTTATTGGTTGTTTATACCTTCCCCTGGGTGTGTTCTGTTTACCTGACTGTAATAAAAACCAGGCTGGGTGTGCCAGCAAGAGAGTCCTGCTTGACCCTTTAAAACGTAGCCTCGTCTCGTTCTTGGAGGGAATTGCTATATCACACTGGGGATTGCTATGCTTTTGCATACTCCCTTGAGCTGTAACTACTGAACCCTTGTTCCTGATGTACTCTTCTTGGAGGAGAGGTCTTCCCCACACGATCCTGGATGCTGGAGATTCATACAGGGTGGCTCCAGTTAAGCTACGGCGGTTGTGGAGTCTGTGGTGGTTGGGGTGTCCGGTGCGGTGCTTGTAGGCCTCGACGCAAACTAGGACGAGTCCATCAATGGAGTTACCCGGTCGGGGTGCCAGGAGATCCGTTACACCTTCCAATCCAGCTTCCGGCCCCAACACTCCACAGACACAGCTCTCATTAAAGTCACTAATGACCTGCTCACTGCCAAGTTAAAGAGCCACTTCTCTATTCTAATTCTTATGGATCTCTTAGCTGTCTTTGATACAGTTGACCACCCCCTACTAATCCACATTCTCCACTCCCTCTGCATTCGTGACACTGCTCTCTCTTGGTTCACATCTTGCCTGGAAGACCAAACTTTTAGTGTCTACTTCTCCGACACCACTTCTTCTCCTCGACCTCTGTCTGTTGGTATAGCCCAAAACTCAGTCCTAGGCCGCCTCTTCTCTAACTATACATCCTCAATTAGTACCCTAATAAAATTATTTGGGTTTCAGAATGATCTCTATGCAGATGACACTCAAATCTACCTCTCAGCACCAGATCTATCCCGTTCTCTTCTAGCACAAGTTTCTAACTGCCTATCAAGCATATCCTCCTGGATGTTTGCCCATCAACTCAAACTCAAAATGACAAAGACTGAGCTTCTAATCTCCCCACCCTCTACTACAGCCTCCATTCCTTATATATCTCTGACTGTCGACAATGTCATCCTTACCCCCACCTCACAGGCCCACTGTCTTTGACCTCTATTGGACCCTGCTCTCTACTATATTCCTCATATACAATCATTAACTAAATCTTGTCTCTTCCATCTGAAAAACAAAATATGTCACTTCCTTACACGACACAATTAAAATCCTAATTCACTCTGTCATCATATCTCGCCTCGATTACTGCAACTCTCTCCTTGCTGGTTTCCCCATCACCCATCTGTCTTCACTCCAATCCATAATGAACGCCTCCGCCAGACTCATCTTCCATACTCATCGCCCAGTATCTACTGCACCTCTCTGTCAATCACTCCAACAGCTTTCCGTAACCTCCAGAATAAAGGTTAAAATCATGTCCCTATTTCACAAAGCCCTCAACAACAATACACTCCCTTATATCTCCATTCTCATCTGTCCTCTTCGTTTTGCTAACGACATTCTTCTCTCCTCCTCTGTTATCCCCTTCTCTCACTCCCACCTTCAGGACTTTTGCTGTGCTGCCCCTATTCTCTGGAACTCCTTGCCTCGCTCCACTAGCCTTGCTTCATGCTTCAAAACCTTCAAAATCTCACTAAAAACACATCTGTTTAAAAGAAGCCTATCACCTGCCGACTTAACATGCACAACACATCTTTCACCCTCCCCACTATACCCAACTAATTAGAATGTATGTTTGTGAGTTTTCAATCTTGTAAGTTGTTTCAGCAAAAGCCTTACATACACTAGATTCTTAATTCAAAGACAGGACTCTTCATTTTTTGCTATGCGTTTTTCTGCCTCATATTTAACCCTTGTTCAGTGCTACGGAATATGTTGGCGCATTACAAATAAAGATAATAATAATATAAATCCGGAACTGATCCTTTTAAAATGATGTGCAGATATGTTACCAATTTTATTTTGTGTACACACTCAAAAATTTAACTTAATGTTCATCTCAACAGCAGAGAAAGCAAAACATTATACAATTTTGTCCCAAAAATATAAACAAAGTACACAGATAAAACAATCTGTATATTTTTCTAATTGTATTATTTGTTCCAAGTAAAAAAGACACAGACTGTTGTTCCAAACAAAAAAAATAATCTGCACAACATTGTAGATGTTAAAGAACTCGTCTACATATATTTCAAATGATGCATTGCTTACTTTTTGTTCTACTTGCTAATTTTCAAAACTCATAGAAATATGTGCATTACATACCCCATACATGTGTCCCCAATTGGACAGTAACACTAATAATGAAACACCAATACTGAGAATGGTCATCAGGGATAATTCATAAGTATTTAATCAAATATTAGCAATACAGCACACAGTACAAAAATACAATATACCGTATTTTTCTGTGTATAAGACAAAAACAATTGACAACATTTTGAAGAGTATGATGATCTTCTCCAGGCCGCTCTCTCCCCTCAGTCCCTCCGCTGCTCTCCCTGTTGTCTCCAGTCCTTGCTCACTGCTCAGATCGACCACTCCCATCCCAACTCCCCGGCCACCCCCGCAGAGCCTCCTCCGAGCAGGACACCAGGAGCAGCCTGGGACTCGGAGCCACCCTGCGCCCTAACTCCAGAGCCAGGCTGCACCCCCGTAGAGCCTCCTCAGAGCTGGACATCAGGAGAAGCCTGGAGCCAGGAGCCACCCTGCGACCTAACTCCAGAGCCAGGCTGCACCCCCAGGACCAGGCCCAGGGAGAGGATCATCATCAGGACTGGCAGTGGGATTATAGGGGCACCGGGCACGTCTCCTCCACCTACGGGGAGCGCCTAAAGGTGATGGCCCCTGAGTCCTCTTTTGGCTTCTATCATAGGCTTTCACCTCTTTCCTACCAACCCCACGGGGTGGCAGGGATCTCCAACAACCATATTGGGATGCCTGGAAACCTGCCTTCCAGCCAGCCCCATCCAGCAAGGACCTCAAGTTTGGGGGTTGATAGGATCTTATCCTCTGACTTTGATCAGAAATATGAAATAAGGCAACACTCTGAGAGGTAAGTACATCACTTATAATAATGTCTATATATTTAATAATTAAATATCCAGTTTATATTTAATAAAACAATATACAGGTATGTGGTGGGACAGGCGGGCTCAGATACTGGCTTGATTGGATATTTTTAAAATTTTGGGCTCAAAAACATAGGGGTCATTTTATTCATGGGGCCGTCTTATTGACAGAAAAATATGGTATCTAATTTTTCAAGACTCACTCACCACAGAGTCCCTACCAGATGTCTGGAGAAAAGCAGAAGTGATACCTATATTTAAGAAGGGAGCAAGAGCAAATGCAAGGAGACCTGTAAGCCTCACATCTGTAGTTGGGAAGGGACAGTATACAAGAATATGTCTATTTGAACAAGATCATAAGTAGGAGTCAACACAGATTTATGAAAGATAGGTCATGTCAGACCAATCTTATTAGTTTCCATGAGGAGGTAAGTAGAAACTTGGATCACGGCAACTCAGTGGATGTAGTCTTTTTGGATTTTGCAAAGGCTTTTTATACAATGCCACAAGGAAGATTATTGTGCAAACTAAGGAATGCAGGAATTGCAGTAAATATCTGCTCATGGATTGAGAGCTGGCTAAAAGACAAGAAGCAAAGGGTTGTTGTAAATGCAACATACTCCACTTGGACTAATGGGGTAAGTGGGGTTCCTCAAGGTTCAGTATTTGGTCCTCTCCTTTTTAGCATATTTGTAAATGATGTAGAAGTAGGACTCAATAGTATTGTGTCCATTTTTGCTGATGACACTAAGTTGTGCAAGGTAATTAAAGGTTACAGTGTTGTCCATTTTCTTTTTTACTTAAGCCCCTGGGGGTTCCCTGACATCAATACATCCTTTTACCTCCCACAATGCCACGCATCCAAACCCTTGCTGCCCATTATCAGCTTTGATCCCCTAAACACCCCATACCTTGCTCCCCTCCACACACACACACACACCTGGTTCAGTGGGCTGTACCAGCTTCAGTGCAAATATTACTATCCTGTCTGCACGTCTCTATGCCGTGACATCATGCAGTATTCTCCACCCTGGCATAGAGACATCCAGACAGAGGAAGGCAAACAGAAAAAAGGAGATCTAGAAAAAGGAGATCTAAAAAACGCTGAACTTGGTGGACTAAGTCTTTTTCCAACCTCAATTACTATGTAACTATGTCACAGAATAATATTTCATGCTGAGAATCACATTACCATGTGCATAGAACTGCTGCTCATTCTGATATTCATATTACCATTCCAATAAAAGTGCTACTCAAGTGCATAGGACTTGAAGGGATTTAATGTAATGTAAGTATGTGTGGAGTGGTGCCATAGTCTGTGCAGATTCTGTTGTTGAAATCATTATATATGCTAGCTAATCTATAATGGTTGTCATTTGCTCTTTTCACATAATAAAACAATAGGTTTCAAACAATGGCAAATCTATTATAAAGTGGCAGTAAATTAATTGATTTTACAATAGATATAGATATATTAAAACATTTAAAAAACATGATAATAAAAAGAAGCACTTCTAAATTAGTAATAAACTAAGTATGGTAAGTGTACTATTATTCAAATGAAGATGATTTTATAGATACATGAGGGGTTATACAATAAAGTTATAGCTAGGCATGTAATTAATTACCATTGCTACCATCACTCATACCAAGTCCACGCCCATGTTAATAATGAGTCTAAACTTTAGAAAAGGTAAAAAGTCACTCCTAAAGGGCCATTGTAATACAAAACTTCTAATTCAAAGACCATGTTTTATTCTATATAAACGTTTATTTCATAGCAAAATAAATTTAATTAAGATATTTACTTAAACCATCACAGAAACAGATAAAAATATATATTTGATCCACCATTCTCTAACCAATAAACTGAAAGTGAAAACAATGTCAGTGTGAGTACGTGTTTACTGTTTAGCACTAAGAATTTAAAGTATCTAGTTCACTAGCAATTCTAATAGATTTTAATAAATAAATTACCTCTCCCCTATTAAACAATGTTTAATTAGTTTATAATGTAAATATATATATATATATATATATATATATATATATATATATTTATTTTATTTATTTATACACATTTACATTTCAGACTATTTCAAATGTCAGATAAGCATTTTGTAGCCGTGGTTTTAATATTATATTTACAATAAATTATATATTTTGAAGTATGCTGCTATACTATCTGAGCTGTTTATTGTTTATGATATTTTTTACACTTGGCTCTTGGTAAAGACCTGTTTTATATGGCATGGTCTTTCTCTTAGCTGTCGTCTATGTTTAGTTTCTGATTGTATTTTTTAGAGCATGAAATCTATTGTCATTTTTGCATTTCAAATCATACAAGACAACATATGCTTACATCAATAAATAGATCCCAAGAGGCATTTTTATTTCTAGCATTGATTAAACTAGCACCAAGACAAATAAAAGTTATTCTGTAATAAGGTAGGCATAAAAATTGCTCATATCATTTGTTTTATGACCTCTCACCCTGGGATATAAATTTTATTTAAACAAGAAAAAAATATTGGTTAATCAATGTGCCTTTTATATCATGTGTGAAGGATCCCAAAATGATTCACTTTAGTGATATATTCTAGAACTGGTACTGTGAGGGTGGACTTGGATGGGCCTATAGCATATTAAAAAAAAATAACTAACCAGTGGTGGAGCTAGTGCATGGAGAGCCCCGGTGCAAAAAAAATGCTCCTCCAGGAGAAGTACGGTGGTACATTGGTTCTCATCCTTAATCCGTTCCGAAAGGCAGGATGCGTTCCAAACAGGTTGACTTCCAAACAAGCATTTCCCATAGGGATGAATGTATATTGAAACAATCCATTCTGGACCCCAGATTTTTCAAATTTTAGTTTGAACTGATGGTGTTGTTTTTTTATACAAAATCTTAAAACTAAACAGGGATAAATAAAAAACAATAATTACATCAGATAACATATAATTTAATTTCACTTAAACTGTACTGAGAGGACTTGATGGCCTAATGGGATGGTGGCAATGTAGAGGAGGAGAGGGGTTCTTGGAACTTTGGTCCTTACACGCACAGGCTGCACTTGGGCTCTTACAGACACAGAATGCACATTGGCTCTTACAGGCGCTTATTGCGCATGCTTCTCGATACTGTTTTAGCTTACGGATAGCCCCTCAATTTCACGGTGGAACTGATCAGTTGGCTGATACAGTTAGTGATATTGGCTATACATCATTGTAATAGCAATTTTATATTTGGAACTATACTATATACTTTATTGGAGAACAACCAGCTAAGGTCAGCAAGCGGCATATTTTCTGGTTGTAACTCAATTTGTAAATAAAGTTCCTCCTTTTATTTATGAACAGTAGGCAGGCAGAATCCAGGCAGGCACCATCAAAACAGCAGAATCAATGGAAAAACAAAAAGGTAAAAACCATGAGTTAAACACAAAGCATTAAACTACTGCAAAATCATGAGACAGCCATGACAAAGAAAAGGAGCTTTCTATAGCAAGCTACAGTTTATAAGCAACTGTGATTCAAATTAATTCTTAGGGTTATATTTATAAAAGCTAGGATAAGTGGTATGTAAAAAGGGAAGTTATAGGGACATGGAATTTGTCTTTTTTCAAATAAAGGTCTCAGAACACAAAAACATATTCAGAGGACTCTTGGGGACCTACCCCTTGCCAGCTAATGAAATATACAGACTAAAGTGTGCTCTCTGCACTTCCTGTTAGTTTAATGAAGTTTCACTTGTTTTTGTTCATGCAAAAAAAGAACATTTGTGATGTTTAAATTGTGCTCTTTTAAATGCTTGCTGCAACTGCTGCTGCCACTGCTGGCGTTTTCAAACCAGGAAAGATCCAACTTACCTCTACTTTTCCATGGTTATAATTTGCCCATGTTTATCATGATTATCTTTATCCTGCTCAATAAACATATATCTTAGCCTTAAAGTAAAATAGTGGAGTTATTGCATGTAATAGTCCTGACAGCAGGAATAATTTAAAAACAAATGTACACTAATAAATATTAGCTTTAACATCAGCTCAATGAGTAGAATACAAAATACATCTATATTAATTTGCTCTACAATGCCGCAGACATCACATTTTTCTTACTAGCAACTCTATCAACATTTATTAACACACAGACATTACAGCTTGTGGCTGGTAAGTCACTCCTCGGATATAACCTAATATTCTGTATGTTGCACAATAGAATACAGAATCAATTTGTTATTGTATTTATGTACTAGGCTGTAAACAGTAATTGTCAAATGCTATTTTGTCCATTATAAAACAAAATAGAAGACAAACAAAAGAGCAGTTATTTTAGTGAGAGTGAATTAATAGATATTGTAATATGTGTATTCAAATGTATTCAAATAAATTTGCTCATAAAAAGAATCACTTCTGTTTACAATGTAGCAATTTATTTAAATTAACTTTACATCAAGTAAATATGTTACATTTCAATATAACTTTTTGTAACATTATTTTAGAGAGAAGGAAGCTGTAAAGCTTTAAACAGAATTATTTACATTCTGTGGAATATTTTGCTCCCACCTATCATATATACTGAGTATATGCTTATGTTCACATTGAGATATTGTTAGATTACAATCTAAATGGACAATGAAAACAATAGAAAAAATAATTATAGTAATGTTCTCCCTTTCTCTGGACTCTTTCTTTGTCCAGAACATGAATATAAAAGTGATAATACGTTTCTAATGTTTACACACAAAATATATGTATAATGAGGGCTTATGGACATATTCTAGAAAATAAAATGTATGACTCCACTTATTGTCTCTGCATTTTTTCTCATTCTTTTTGAAAGTGAAAAAGAAAGAAGGGGTATGAGAAACCAGAAGAGAAAGGGGGCAGAACGCTAAGAGGGAGCATATAGAAGAAAGGGATGCAGGAAAAGGCCTCCCCGAGTCTGGACAGGGTAATCAACCTGGGGAGTTCACCAAGTTGTTAAATGTATAGGTTGGTTTTTCTAAAGTTGCCATTTCATCAATAATTTACATACAATAGTGGACCAAAAAAGTAAAGAGGATTTCCCCTGTCCTGCAATATGATTGGGTAGGGTATATTTATCTAACTGACTTTAAGTTGCCTAGAAAAATCCCTATCAAACACATCTGAGGAGTGACTTGAAACCATTTATCATATAGGTCTGGTATACATCTCTCCATATATATCTAGCACTATGGAATATGTTGGCGCATAAAGGATGATCTCTGCATTCTCTGTGCTCCCAGACTGAACAACCAGATATGAAAATCAGTACCTTTCATATTAAAGCCTCAGAATCAAGAGAGTCAGGGTAACTAGGGTTTATGGGCCCTGTGTTACATGATGTTTAAGGTCAAAATAAATCCTGCTAGCTATGTTAATAACCCATCCCTGAAACACTGAGAGAGAACTGCTACAAGTGACTGCGGCAAGCCAGAGCGAAAAAATGAAGGCAAACTTCTGCATTGATTTTTGAACAGTCAGAAGATTATTCTGTTAGACTTTTTCACCAAAACCCTATGCTAAACAGACTTTATGGATCCCTTGCAAATCAGGGCAGTGCAGTTACTAGAAAATACTGAAAACAATATTATGGTTATCAAAGACCACTTGCATTGCGGAGTGCCAAAGCATCAGTTAAAGCGACAGCATAGCACCAAAAAACAATAAAACATTATGAAATGTCAAATTTATATGACACTTAACAGTCTAATATAAAAAATATGATACTGTATTATTATGTCCGTTTCATTATACAACATCAAGGGTAACACACAACCCAATACTCAAGGGGTTAATAAAGATCAAGAAACCATGATGCATAGACACAAATGCATATGTATGTACAGTATGTATATATTTATATATATATATATATATACTAGCGCCTGACAGCCATAAAATTGTAAGGCAGGCAATACTGTTTGACACACAAAGTAAGTGTTTTAGTCCTCTGAGCACCCTTTGCTCTCATAGTGAGCCACCGCATTGAACGTCTTCTGCGTTTATTGCTATCCTGCCGTCTGGTCCTTGTTTATTTATATGTATTTTGTATTGATAATGAATTAATTAATAAAATCCTAAATTGATATACTTTACCTATTTGTAATTAATATATGCAGCAAGCAATATCCTGAAGAGCTAACAATCTTTTTTGATTTTCCTGCAGCATACAATGTACATTTGCACTCTTGCTGAGCTGAGGTGTAAGGGTCAGCAATGTGTGCAGTGTAAATAGGCTGCGTGCGCGAGGGCAAAGAGTTTGTTTAGCTGTGTAATTCTGCATTTTGTAATGGTAATGTTATTAGTTGCAAGTTAGTGTTGTAAAATGGAGGTATTGTGTATGTGTTACGTGGGTGTGGATCATTTTCCGTCCTCCCTAATAGTGTATTTGATATCTTGTTTAGTCTTGTGTAAAAGTCTTATGTGTCTGGTGCATTTTTGCGTGTGTATTGGTCGTGTAGCCTCGTTTTCGTTTTTTGTTGCTTAGGCGATTTTTGTGTGTGTAAGCTCTGCAAATTGTGGTTCAGTTGTCATGCAACCTGACTCCCAGACGGCGTGGCTGTCCCCCCGTCCTGTGAGTAATGTTTTTTTGTATTTTTGTTAATTTTGATGGTGTTATTGTTGTTTTGTATGTGCGCGTCCTATTTTTTGGACTTCGTTTTTTTTTTCTTCGAAGTGTGGGTCGTATTTTTTTTTTGTAAGTCTCGCTTTCCTGTTTGCAAGTGTTACGGGCTGTAATTGTTTAGGGGGATTTTTTTCAAACTGCTGAATTGTGTAATTGAGTTTTATGTTGATGTGTAGTTCTTCAGGTCGTAGGGATGAGCGCCTACAGAGCTCATCTCCACCAGTGCAGTGAGCGCCTTCAGAGCTCCCTGCCTAAGTCGTACGGGTTGTAGGGATGAGCACCTACATCGCTCATCTCCCGCAGCGTCCCGCAAGCGTTAGCAACAATCCGTTTTGCTGAGAACTATATATGTGATACAAAATAAACACAAATACAATTGTCACATGTATTAAATTTAAAAAAATATAAATAAACAAAAAGATAATATATGTATTTATATAAATACAGCTTGTTCTCACTCATTATAATAGTCATTACGGTCTCATCTTCTATTGGTTCCTAGAGCCGTTTCTCATCTGTAAAGATTGGTTTGGGTACTCCCTACACTGAAATGTCTAGTGGATAAGGCAGGATTTCTGGATGTGGGCTTACTGCCATAATGTGGGCGAGCTAAAGATATACATAAACGTGTAACGTAGGGGGAAAAAAGCTCCCACAGCCGAATTACTGGTATACTGCAAATTACACCACTCGATTAGCTTGGGGGCTCATGTTTGTAATCTGTCTAGGACTAGTGTAAAGCTTTAAGATTAGTCTTGACGGTGGTATAATTATTGCTACTATAATCAGTGCATTTTACGCTCTTATCTCTTTAGTTCTGGTTTATAGAAGAGATTAACTCTTTCTCTCACACTTGCTTTATCTTTTACCCATGTTACAGATAGAAAGCATTTAAAAGCCTATGTCTGTGACTGATAAGAATCATGTCCATAACCTCTTGATCATGTACCCAGGCAATCTGCTTATATGATTAAGGCCAACAAAGATTCACTCTAGAACCTGCAGTGTATCTTTCTTAAAGTGATTTATTTGTGCATATACAGAGGTGGCATTGGCACCATCTTTACGGCCTTAACAAGTGTTTGCGTAAACTTTTCCTCAAGCCAAAACTTGCACAAATTAGCTATTTTTTTATGCTTGCCCATTGATAGATAGATAGATAGATAGATAGATAGATACAGACATAGGGATGGATAGAGGGATATTGGGATGAATAAATGATAGATGGATAGATAGCAAGATAGATGATAGAGGGATATAGGCATGAATAAAGGGATGGGTGGATAGATATGGGATGGATAGAGGGATATAAGGATAGATAGATAGATAGATAGATAGATAGATAGATAGATAGATAGATAGATAGATAGATAGATAGATGAATATAGTGATGGATGGATGGATAGAGGGATATAAGGATAGATATTGGGATGAATAAATAATAGATAGATCGATAGATAGATAGACAGATAGATATAGGGATGGATGGATAGATAGATATGGGATGGATATAAGGATAGATAGATAGATAGATAGATAGATAGATAGATAGATAGATAGATAGATAGATAGATACAAATATTCTCATTCTGATTTTGTAAATTTGTTACAAATACAATTTTTAGCCAATTAATGTAACATCTTAATCGCTATTGGAGATGAATCTTTATATCATAGCACTAATTAATGTATTGAATCTTGAATAAAAATATACTGTTGTGATTTTTTTTTATGCCAGAGAACTGACAGTATATTTTTCAGTATAGCTGATGAAAGGCTGAGAGAGAAACTACTGCAAAGGCTGACATTTGTGAAAGAAAAGACATATCCAGAGCCAAATAGGTGACATGGGCACACAGACAAGCAGTGTCAGCACTTCTCTTGCAGTAAATCACAGATCAAAGCGACCTGAGAAAACTGATTGCAAACATGAAGAGCAAGGATGCTCAAAGGATGTAAATAAACGTTCACAGAGGAAAGACGTGGGAGTTGTGGAACTGGCCAAGAACAGATTGCAGAAAGAAATATGATGTGAAGGAGGAAACAACTTGTAAAAATCTTCAGGCCAAATACTAGAAACAAAGCACAGAAAACCCTTAATAATACAACACATTGCAGTAATTGTTCAGCACTATAAGTCACCCAAAATAGGTAGTGCACCTTGTTTTTGAAAGTTGGTTTGTGTGTCACTGATAAAATACGTTTTAAATCATTTGGATAATTTATATTTTGTCATACGCAATTAATTTACCACATTTTGACATGGCAGAATAGCCCACTTGGCCAACAGTACTTTTCTTAGAGTCATCATTCTAGGATTTAGTCATATAATGATATGCAAAGCTTGTCTGTCTGAAAAACTATGGCTTGATGTCTTTCAGGTGGCCATCTAAGTCACAGTTCCTCTTCTTGAAAATGTTGGAAACAGCTTTGATATGTCTGTTGCAGCTTCCTCCCATCTCCAGTACTCCAAGAAAATTGTCCTATGGATCCTATTTAGGAATCCTTGAACAACCAACCAAGGTTGTACAGAAACACCTTTTATGCAGCCTTTAATTATTATTGCCACATACTAATTTTTAAAAATTCAATCTTTATTTGTACATTTAAAATATTGTTAAAAATGCAAAGATTAAAAAATTCATGTTAAACCCAAGGTTTTTAATCCTTTGGCTTTTTTGACTTCCATCAAATTATTAAAGGTTTGTTTAGGATTTTTTTTTGCTGTTATTATATTCTTTGCTTTGATCACAGCTTTTTTATTTAGTTACTTTATTATGCTCCAGTCAATAATATATTTTGTTTTTCAGTTCAACTGTATTTGTGTTTTATTTCTGGTTATTTTTTTCTTGATCAAATCTTTATCAGGTACCCTGATTTTTAATTTACATAAGATAGGATTTTTCTGTTGTAATCCTTTTACCTGTTTATAGTTTTGTTTATTCATACAGCACTTCACTAGAGTATATCATATATACGGTACATCTCCAGTACTTCTCACAGATTACCTTGGCTAGGAAGTTGGCCATGAGATAATTGAGATAATGCTGTGTCACATCAGGACTAAGCAGCAGCAGTTTCTGTTTGAAGAGCTGGTTGACTCCATAATACGTATCATTATTAGTAAGGCTTGATGCTTGTCTGAGTGCGACACCTACACTCCATACTGGATAGACATTAGCACTCCTTGAAAGTGTGTAGGACATTAATTAGAAATAAGAGAGCATAGGTTACTGAACAACAACTGATGGTCAATTTGAGGTGTGATGTTAGGTTATCATTCCTGTTCTAAGATTTACATGATTCTTGCAATCTGCACCTTTTCTATATAACTACTTAATACATTGTTAGCATGAGTTCATGTTAGATTCCCCATATTTTAATTAAATAGAGAGTATATTTTGCAATGGCTTAAAGGCAAATTGTCTACTCTAATATTAAGATTGTTGTGCGACAGCAGATAAAAAAATTTGATCTTTATATTTTTTATAGAAAAAAGCATTCAGTATCGAATAACTAATAGGGAAATCTAGTTTGCCAATTTTCCTAACTACTTGAAAAGGTCAGGCTTAATAACATTTCTGGATTGTCTTAAAGGAATACTAAAATCACACATTTGCTATCATGCACTTAAAAGAGCAGGTTTAAAACACTGCAAAAGTATGGGTTTGCAAAATGGAGCACTACAAGGGATAAAATATGTTATTTTAATGTATGTATAAACTGCATTTCTAACACTTCAGGAATTGCTTTGCTATGTCATGTTCAGTCACTAGAATAATACATTTTTCCATAGATCCCCACAAAGCGACTGGTGCACATCCTTAATTAGAGTTAGCCCCTTCATTAGAGTTACTCAGAAGGAGGTCCAGTGTTTGCAAAAGTGTTTTGAAGAGGAATTATTAAGATAAATACTTTATAATATATAACTTGTACAGCTCCAACAGGCAGTAAAAATATTAACTTTTATATATATGTTTAATAAATGTTGCTAGCATATCCAAAATTGTAATTAGGTTTGAAAATTGGGAATTACGTGTGTATAGCTTTTTGCTCTAGTTTTATTTTTAGATCTTAGCTGAAAACATAATTACAGTAGCTTAGTTACTAATATTTCTGATACGACTTTCCTTAGAGCTGCTATACTAGTATTCAAGAGCATACATTTTTCACTCACATCACTCACAATGAACACATAACCTGCTCAATTCAAACAGTACACTATGTCCCAGTTTAGCAATAAATTCATAGAAAATGTCCTTAATTTTTAATTGGCACTAAAATAAATTAATCTACAACACTGCTTAATTGGGTTGGCCTTGTTTAATAGAAATATGGTGTATAATATGCTTCTTCTAATAGAGATTTTACACCTTTGATGGAGTAGCTATACTACTGTTTGTAAAGCGTGTCACATCCATTGGGGTTATCCTATCCCACTTTCTCTAATTATTCCTGCTGTTTCCCTCAATATGTTAGAAACTTCATCAGACGAATTAACAGTTTTTATCCTGGAACAGCTCCAATGAGTCTAATTTCCCGTGAAAACTTAAATGTGTTGATTATAACTCAAAAATAATTAGGCACTGTGACACTCAAATGAATAGTTTTTACAATCTCAGCTGAACTTTATAAAGTATTTCCCATCTGTGGGATAAGAAAACAACCAGTCCATTGATATTTATTTTAGCGTTTTAACTACTTCAAAACCAAATACGTTTCGAATTCACAATTAAAACAAGAAACTGGTGATTACTTGCACAACATTGAGCCCACCCCAGATCGGGATATCCTTTAAAACATTTTTTTTTTTTAAATTCAAATTATATTTTTATTCTACCGATGAAGTAAAACTAAAAATTGATGTGTTAAAACTCTCTCCCCCCCCCCCCCCCCCCACACCAAAACAGGCTATTTTCGACTTTCAGTAAAAAAAAAGGACACTTGGTTGTGTTTGTTATACTTATTTTCCAAATTGCTATATGTGTTTTTGTGTGTTTGTGCCATTTAGTCGTGTCCAACTCTCCGTAACCTCCTGGACTGTAACAATATTATGTATTATACAGAACTAAATTGTACAATATAGGATTTGCTCAAATAATCATGTTTTGTAATAATGTAATAATTTCTTTTTACAGTGTGAAAAAATAAGCTTTGTTTTCCAGACAAGTATTATTAGTATTTTTAAAGTAGTATAAATTGATACATATACTACTCTAAAATTACGGATAATACTTGTCTGGAAAACAAAGCTTATTTTTTCACACTGTAAAAATAAATTATTATCCTATATTCTACAATTTCGTTCTGTATAATACATAATATTGCCTACATAAAATCGCTGATGCATTTACAACAACATTTTACATTTTAGTCAGATAATATGCTCAAAACATGCTAATCATTCTGCTCCGAAACCTAATACAGGCAAGTCCTTTACTTATTTAATTTATACTATGTGCTGGATCTTTCGGATTGCTCTTATTCTGCATAATGTTGTCAAACTCAAGCTCTATATAGGGCTGGATTTAAATCTCATGTCCCCCTAGGCACAAATTTCTGAGCTGCCCGTATGTGCACATTGGTGAGGATTCTCCACATGTGCTAAACTTTCAATAAGATGCACAAAATAGTGGTTAAATGTAAATTGCTGTACTTAAAACAATAGATGCACTCACAAACAAGTGTAATAATAAAAACATGAAAAGACGAAAGCCTGGTTTAATTTGCTGGGGAGCCTGTCAGTTAGTCAGTGGACTGAGACAGATAAGCTTTGTACTGAGTCAGACAGGATGTGGAGGTGCAGACCAGGGAGGTCTGTACTAAATACTAAATACCGATACTGCTCCCACACAATTCACTCAGTTAATATAACAAGAGAGCAGCAATCTTGCATATCACACTCTCAGAATACAGGCTTAAATAATCCAATTTAAATACTAAGACAGTGTTGTGTAAAACAAATAGTTGACAATGGTATGACCATAGCAATTGTTATTGATAAACAACTGAGGGCAGAACCAACTTTGCAGAAAACATTGGAATTACTGTAACTAAAAGGGAGAGTGGTCTCGATGGAAGCAGCCCATTAAAGAAAAAAGTGGCCTGATGTAAAGAATATGGGCCTCATTCTATTAACGACCATAGGAGATGCATGGCCGCAAGGACCGGCGGCAGGCTATTTGCCTACTCTTTTCCCTTGCGGCCGAGGGCTCTGGCAGGCTTGTGGGCGGCACCCTGTTATCCATTGCGGCCGCACGCGCAACAGGAAAGCCTTTGATCTTACACGGCCGCAAGAGTTTCGGCCGCAAGAAAGCCACGGTTGCTATTCAAATGCTACGTAAACCCTCTCGTCATGGCCGTAATTATCTAAAACTGAGTCGCAGCTTACTTGCACCAAAAAGGTCCCGCTAGCACCAATTAAGCACTTTGATAAGACGATAAAGTGATTGGAGGTGTTAGCATTCATAGCACAACATTCCCCTACACTCAAATCTGAAAATCATTTTTATTTTAATTCATGTAAAATGTCCCTGGACAACGTCCCAAGCGCTTGGAGCACCTCAGACCCGCAAAGGCTGCGGGATTAGCCTCCATCAAGTCCGTAAATGGGTAAAATAGACCCACGGGTCGTAAAGAGCTTACTTACAAGTCGTAGCATAGAAAAGCCATCCTGTACTTTTATTAAAAGTGAAAGTGATGTTTGGTTTTAGAATTAATAGCTCAACATTCCCCTACTCTCAAATCTGCAAATAAAGATATTTAACTTCATGTTCAATCCTCGTGTTTTATCTATCATGCAAGCCCGCACGGGCTTGAATAAGGAGCTACGGGCTTGAATAAACGAGCTATGGGCTTGATCATTGAAGTCCGTGGGACTTGGACGGATTTTAAAATCAAAGTACAATTTGGCGATGTGCAAGCTTGAGAATGTTTTGCTATTAATCCTCATGCCCCCTCCCCCATTATGTTCCCCATCATTTACAGTGCTTTGCAGTGCTGGATTGAATATATATTGGCTTCTACAATGCTTTGAGTTTGCGGCCCTCCACCTCCGAACCCGTACGGGTTTTAACAAGGACGAGCCCGCTGGACTTCAGGACGGAAAATAAACCGTAAATGATATATCGGATTTGGGCGATGTGCAAGCTTCTATCACTCTTTTAACCATTATAAGCTAAATGATGGTATACAGACTAACAGAAAGAGGTATCATTCACTTGAAAAATGTCTTAGATTTTTCATCACGGAAAATGATCGTTCAAAACACTACAATCTCAGCAGATAATGTTTATATTAATACCTATGATGATTCATTACTACATGCAGGCATTTGTTTATTAACAGTTATGTAAATTATACATATAAAGGTCCTTTTTTCTTTATCTCTCTGACCTTGTGCATTCAACCCAGACTCTTCCAGGTCTACTTCTGTGCTATGATCATATTTACAATTTCTCCTTAACGTGTATCTTCTGTTCCACGTGCGTCTGTTAGTCCTCTGCATTTTTTTATCTTCTTTATGATTTTATCTGCTCCGCTAATGTAAAGATATAATTTGTAATATCTAATCAGTATTGCTTTTGACTTGAAAAAGAGAGAAACATCTCTTGATACCTTTTGACCAAATAAAATGTTTGTCCAAAAAAAAGTTATCACTATATGATTGCAATACTTTTTCATCTGAGAATGAAACATATTTTTTATAGCAAAACAACACTTCATTTCCTAAACCCAAATGTGGAGTAAAGATGATGGAGAAATATGTGGCTTGATATAGGTGAAGATATGTAAGTCTTTATTTGGTAGATAGAGACTTGCGCTGCATATTTTATACTGGATCAATAATGTGATATTTTAATCTTCTTCCTAATATAGTTTTTTGCACCTTATTTTTTAGTTGTCATATTTGTAATCTGATGTTCACTGTTAGTTGGCCAAAAATCTAAAAATTAGTGCAATTTAATACTTACAAATTTCACTTTTACAAATGCCTAGAGATTCATCATCCACATAATACAAAGGAAACCAACAGAAAAGTCTTGGCAAGAAAGCTGGGAAAGCAGCCTCACTTCTTGACTACCATGATAAATGGGACTAACATAGAAATATAGATTTGACACCAGCAGAGTATTTAGGTTTCATTCTTCCCTTGACTCATTCAGATTTGTGTGTTCCCTTACTCCCTAGTTACCGCTCCTCCTTTTACTTTCTACATCACAAATCATATGTTTATGGGTGTTTATGTATGTATACAGTATATCAGAAAATGTCAAGTACACTTGTTTACAGAAATGTCACAGTGTATAGACATTTTTGTACATGTAAGATGTCACTGTAAATATGTTGCCCCAGGCCTGGACCTTTTTCAAAGTCATGCAGGCCTCGCGATGAGTGCCTACGGATGATGAATCTCCAGGCATTTGTATAAATGTAATTTGTAAGTATTAAATTGCACTCATTTTCAGATTTTTGGCCCAATAACAATGAACATCAGATTACAAATGACAACTAAAAAAAAAAGGTACAATAAACTATAATACGAAGAAGATTAACACATCACATTATTGATCCAGTATAAAATATGCAGCCCAAGTCTCTATCTGCCAAATAAAGACTTAAATATCTTCACCTATATCAGAAAGCACAGCCACATATTTCTTCATCATCTTTACTCCTCAATTGGGTTTCTCATAGACTGTGCACTGCATTCATATTTCTTGTCAGAAGAAGGTTCATGGAGGACCACCAACCATGGCTCCTTTACTAGGATTTTTTTTTATTTTCTGTAATGTGTGTGCTTTTATTTTTTGTATATAGTGGGGTGTTATGGATTTTATTAGGGATTAGGTAGGTAGTATAGGGGTTAATAGGATAGGGTAGGGTAGAATAGGGTAATAGGATAGTGGTTAAAAGGATAGGAGAGGGTAGATGACGTAATAGGATAGGGGTTATCAAGATTGTGGTTAAGAGGATAAGGTAGGGGTTAATAGGATAGGGATTAATAGGATATGATAGGGGTTAATAGGATAGGGGTTAATAGTATAGTGGGTTAATAGGGTAGAGTTATGGTTAATTAGGTATAGTGAGGGCTGAATAGGGTTAATTACTTAGAGGGCATTCATTTAGATTTAGTTTTAGTTTATTGGGGGGATAATAGTGTAATGTAGGGTAGTGCTTAATCTCATAAGGACCTGTTAATGTCAGAGTTCTTTATTGTCACATAAGGTTCAGTATAGATCCTTATGGGACTGATGGGGTTAATTAGAGCCTCATGAGTGATGGGGTTAATATTGCATGCCACAGGGGTATTTATGGTACCCTCACGGCAGGGGTTAATTATCATTGTAGCGCAGGTCCTTTAAGGACCCACGAGGCGGGAAATTTGAATTTTAAATTCTGCGGGGGTCCCAATGCAGCAAGGTTTTATTTAGAGAGCCTGCGGGGGTTCCAGCAGGTTTGATTGGCGTCATGTTGACGGTCTCATTTACTATTGGCTCTGTTTAAGCAGTAGCTACCGTCTTGCATGTGCAAGCCCTGCACTGCTTACATATGGAACCAGGGTTTATGATTTCAGATCTTGGGCAGCGAGTTGCACCATTGCTCAATTGAATAGCTCCAGAATCGGAGACGAACAGGAGCCCGCAGCACGTCCGCAGACATATGACCATGATCCCGCGAGATGCGGGCTTGGAATTGAATCAGGCTCCTAGTTTGTCTGTAACTAGAGGGGGAGGGTTATCCTATCTTATGTCATTCTGCCATTTACTAACATTGTCAAGTGACTATTTGAAGAGGACATTTTCTTAACAGAAGTCAATACAGACTCTTTTCTGCATCCATTGTTCCTGACATGGCTCCCAGATCTTTATTTTAATCTGTGTAAACACAGTTTGTCCATTATTAAGTCAATTCTTCAAAAGGACAAGCTATAAATCTTACTTTCACTGCAGTGGTCTTTTAACTCGGTAGATATATTCAAGATCCAAGAACAAAATTGTAGCAGTCTAGTTAGTAGCAAGAGAACAATTTGATGAAGCATTTTTTCAGATAGTCAAGAAATACAGACCAAGAAATCAGTTTCAATCATCCCAAAATGATGAAGAATACTAAAATTTTCCAGGCAGCATAATGTAAAGTGGTAATTAGAAGATATATGGCGTACTTTAAAAGCTGGGTTATAATGAAGAAGAATCTCTTTTTTATATGAAAACAAAAAGAGACTATAAAAAGTAATAACCTCACATGGGAAAGAAAGCAGTAGTGAGAAAAATTGCACATCAAAGCTTAATACTTGCGTTTGTGCTTTGAGAATAGAATTCCTATTTTTACCGATATTAATTGCACAATATAGTCAAAGATATGATGTTTTCAGTAAAGTATCAAACCAGAAAAGAGTAACCAAGAATGGTGAAAGTAAATTGTGTTGGCTATTTAACTTGAAATTTAATGTTGTAAGGTTTGACTTTCGTTGTGTATGTGCATAAAGGGTATCTTTAGAAAGTGTTGTAAATCTGTATCCATTATTTGAAGGATTTTTGATGTAGACAGAGATGAAGAAACCAGAAATCAAAGCTCCAAAGAAACGTTTAGAGGAAGCTCTTGCTTGTCCACAGCTTGTACTGCCAGCTTTGTAGAAATGTAGGACCCTCAAAGTATATTGTATTTTTATTAGAATTTAGTACACGGACTGTGGACAACAAAAAAATTGTTGTGTATTGTCGAAATCATCAGCAGATATAAAAAAAATGTCAAAAAATGTTTTATACAGCACAAAAAAGATGCATAATGATGCACCGAGAGCTATATTTTGTAGCAAACTAGCTAATATCCCAGTCTATTGGAAAGCTAGAAGACAGAACTGTGATCATCTTAGAAGAAATTATTTGCTTTTGTTGGGAACCCTGGGTTGGGACCTAAATGGAAATTAAGACTCAACAACTGCTGTTACAGGTAAGAAGTAAGCATCTACCTTGAAAGGTGACTATTAACCAGGTAAAGGCCGAGTCATCCTAGTGCAACTCTATGCAGAATGTATTGTGAGGTTGTGCGGATCATCTGTTTATTGTATCATTTTCTAATACAAACAGTCTACACTTAGATTTTGTTCTATCTTTCAGTTTTTAATGCTGTGACTGATTCAATATCATTAAGGGAACCTAGAAATATTTTTATGAAACAGTTTCATCTAGAAGAAATATTTAGTGATATATACATTATTACACCTGTTTATATATTGTTCTCATTCTTTTTTTTATATATTATATTTTCAATATATTGTATAAATTATAAACAAAACTTACAGTGCCACCCTAGTACTAAAGTAACATTACAGTAACAACCCTGTTCTAATCCTAAGAATGAGTTTTTACTTCACCAGTACACTTGCATGACCATAATCCAAGATTTAAATAATAACCTTCAGCATTATCTTTCCAGCTCCTCTGTATAAGTACACAGCTTTTTGCTTGACTAAAGTTTCTATTCTTGCATTATTAACGATCTCTTTAAACTTGAACATAGCCTATGAACTTAGAATGAAATTAACTTATTGACTGTAAATTATTTATTTGTGGTAAAAAGAAATATTCCTTCCCTGGTGATTTGTCTTAAAGTACTGCCTTCTACACTACAGTAAATTCTGCATGTTTTAATTAGTGTTATTCCAGTCACAAAACATAAAAGGAATAAGCTAATGAGTCACGCTGAAAATATTATATAGCAATCATAACCACCACTTATGTTTTTTAGCCCTGAATAAAAGATTAGATTTGTATTGTAATGATGCATGTAATGCCCATGAATCAGACTCACAGAGCTTTTTGGCTTTAAACAGATCCTAGAGCTTGTATCTAAGCTTTGGGGGACTTGTAGTCTAGGATGGGAAGGTCAGGGTGGCCAAGAACATCAAAGTAAAATAAGGCAGATTCTGCAACCAAACAGATGGTCAATGCCTGGTGCCAATTAACAAAAATCTATCAGAAACGGTTAAACTCTGGACTTTATTACCAGGTGCAAAGATCCAGATGGAAGAAAAACTAAGGCCCACATGCAATTCGAGCAATGTAATTTTGGGTATACCCCCTAAATCTGCAACAGGAGCTTTTTTTTTCCCTACATTACATGTTTATGTTATTCTTTTCACTCGCAACATTACGGCAGTCAGCCCACATCCGTAAATTACACCAAACCAAGCTTTACGGATGAGGAACTACTTGTCAGTTATGGAATGCAAGAGCAAAGACTTTGTGGGCACATTTGCATGTCCCTGCCAAGGTTCTCAGAAGGCAGTGTAATAGCTGTATTTATCAGAATTCTGGGCATGCAACACATTTTCTTAACTTGTTTTAGACATTCAAATGTGAACACAAATGTACAATTTATTTACTATATATATATATATATTTTAATGTTAACCTTATATGTGTATATTTGGATGTTAAATGATAATGAGGTTTCATGCAGTTTTATAGTTTTTTGGTGCTGTATTGTCTCAAAAATCAATGGTAAAGTATACTGTAATTTACTTGTAGTAGCACTTTTACAGTGTTTCTGTGATGAGTGAATAGAATTGCTAGGTGATTTCACTTTGCTCTTAAAACATGGTGTATGTAATTTGTGATATACGGAAATAGTTACATAGTAA
This sequence comes from Discoglossus pictus, assembly GCA_027410445.1. NCBI lineage: Eukaryota > Metazoa > Chordata > Amphibia > Anura > Alytidae > Discoglossus > Discoglossus pictus. Next base: position 69,088,017 of record CM050165.1, on the reverse strand, counting down.
TTGAGGTTGAAAAAAGACTTTTATTTTATGATGTGCCAAATACGGTTTCAGCCATTTAGCAGGTCTGCTTTCTCTGATATTTGGACAATTGATCCTCTTACAAATAAAGTAGACTGGTCCTTATGTATAACAATTTTTTTTTTTTGTTGCGTTGAGCGAGGATCAACATATTTTCTTCTAAGTACCGAAAAAGGTAGACAGCCACATATTCATAAATGTATATGCTCTGCTTATTTAACAAGTTCTGCATTCAAGTATGGTAACCATGCAGAGAAATGTGAATTTATAATACCTTCCCAAACCATCCTCCCACTTTGTATTAACAAGTCATGTAAAGTTTTTATTTTTTTATTTTGAGTATTATATATTTTATGTTATTAAGTATACAAATATTGACTTACTATCCAATCAACTGGTATCTAGCTTCTGGTGGACTCCATGACATTAAAAATACATTTGCTTACAAGCTATCATCCATCCAAAATGAACTCGCCTTCCAGCTTGGTCCTAAATCACCATCCTCAACAAACTGACAACACCCAGCCCTTCCCCTTCCCCAATGCCTCCTCCACTATGGACTCCTTTGACCCTGTAAACGAGGATGAAGTATCTACTTTACTATCACCCTTTCACATTACAACATACCCACATAATCCTATTGCATCGCAGCTAATCCCTCCCCTCTCTACCACACTTATCTCAGCTCTCACGCATCTATTCAACCTCTCCCTAAACACTGGCATGTTTCTATCCGCTTTAAAACACGCCATAATTACACCCTTTCTTAAGAAGCCCTAGTCTGACGCAGCTTCTGCCCCATCACCCTATCTCACTACTTCCCCTGGCTTCTAAACTGCTTGATCGGCTTGTCTACAATCACCTCACTCAATTTATTTCCTCCAGTTCCTTTCTGGACCCCTTAGAATCTGGCTTCAGGGCCCAACACTCTACAGAACAGTCCTCACAAAAGTCACCAATGACTTGCTAACCACCAAATCAAAGGGTCACTGCTCTATTCTAATTCTCCTGGATCTCTCTGCTGCCTTCAATATAGTTGACCACCCTCTTCTAATCCAAACTCTCTCCTCTTTTGGCATCCAGGACACAGCTCTCTCATGGTTCACATCCTATTTAGAAGATTGTACATTTAGTGTCTCCTTCACTGGCACCTCTTCTTCTCTAGCATATTGTCCTGGATGTCTGCCCATCAACTCAAACTCACCATGTCTAAGACCTACTACAGCTTTCACTCCTCAAATATCTCTCACTGTTGACAATGCCATCATCACTCCCACCTCCCAAGTCTGTTGTCTTAGGGTGCTATTGGATTTTATTCCTCACATACAAACAATAACAAAATCTTGTCAGTTTCACCTAAAGAAATCTACAAAATGTGTCACTATCCTACAGAAGACACAGCTAAAAATGTAATACACTCCCTCATCATATCTCAACTTGACTACTGCAATTCACTCCTTGCTGGCCTACCCATTTCTTATCTGTCTCCATTCCAATGCATAATGAACGCCTCCACTAGACTCATCTTCCATACCAAACGCTCAGTGTCTGCAGCACCTCTCTGTCAGTCACTCCTCTGGCTTCCCATAGCCTCCAGAATCAAATTTGAAATCATGACCCTAACATATAAAGCCATCAACAACAATGCCCTCCCTTATATCTCTGCTCTGGTTTCAAAATACTCTCCCAACTGCCCCCTTCATTCTGCTAATGACCTTCTTCTTTCCTCCTCTCTTATCACCTCCTCTCACTCCCGCCTTCAAGACTTTTCTCGTGCTGCCCCTACTGGAACTCCTTGCCCAGCTCCATTAGACTATCTTCCTGCCTCAAAACCTTTAAAAAAAATCACTAAAAACACACCTGTTTAAAAAAATCTTATCACCTTCAGCCTTAATATGTACAACTGTACACTCCACAGCCTAATAACACCCACACCCACAATCTACAGTACAACACACAGGCACCTCCCCTTGACTGAACAAATTGCTTTCATGTTACCATCTTGCATTTGTCACGTCCTTGTATTACACCTAAACCCTTAGAATGAGAGATTGCGAGTTTTCAATCTTGTGTCCATGCCTTGGAAACCAGCTCTACGTATATTTAATTTTAAGCTCAAAAACAGGGCCCTCCATTCTTTATACTGTGTTTATTTTTGCCATGTACTTAACCCCTGTACAGCTCTACGGAATATGTTGGCATGTTATAAAGGTAATAATAATAATAATAATAATAATAATAATAATAATTATTATTATTATTATTATTATAATAGGGCTTCGCTAAATTCTGCCATACATCAAACAAGCTCAGAGGTTATACAATAGACTCATGGCTTGTATGATATGCTGAAATTAAGGCATGCCATTACAAATACATTTGCAAAAGATAGCAAGACATCATAATTACTAAAATTAACAATTAAAAAAAACAATTGCCTTTCACTGTGATAATAGTTTTTAAATTTACTATTTTGAAAAACTATATACAACATGTTTTAACAATGGAAAAAATTACCCAGTTTCTAATGTATGACCTTTTATGTGCAATTGTGCTGCTAACAAAATTCCATTTTGGTTTCAGTAAATGAGCTAAGGTAGCAGGGGACTTGGAATGCTCAGTAAGTTTCCCTCTCTGCATAATGGGAATGTAGTATTTAAAGCAACCAATGCTTTCAGCAGGACTAAAAGAAACGCATTATTCTACAAGGAGACACCAAGAGCAGTAGACAAGAATGCCAAATGAAAATCGCACAGTAAAGAACAGTTGTATATGAATGTTGCAAATGTATCAATGCATTTTGTCCTTTAACATATCTAGTTATTTAAAAGTCCATTTGGTAACATTTAACCATAGTGGTTCTTTAATAATGAAGGTAAATAATGTGTGACTAAGCACCAAAGTGCTTCTGTAAACAGGGCCAGACTCGAATGTGACCTGCCCTCTGGATGCTAGCCCTTGTGGAAAAAATAGTGAATGAGATTTAGCCCGTTACTTTTCTATTTAGAAGCGAGTATTGTGAGTGTTTGGTAGTAACCATTTGTGTAAGGAAGTTTAACTTGTGTATTCAAGCAGTTTCCAAATATGCTTAGGTAGAACAAACTGTCTCCTTATGTATATACAGTAGACTCTCCGTTATCCGGCACCCATGTGGATTGGTAGATGCTGGGTACATGTAGTTTCTGGTTGCTTGAGAGTTACTATTAAAAAAGGCACAGTTGAGCTGCACATAGGATGCTCTGCTAAGTATATTTGTCAGTGAGGGCTATTCTAGCAGCAGCAGCTTTCACTCCTCACTTACACACAGGTACGTTCGGCTGGAGGGTGAGGTGCGGATCCTGGGGACTATAACGCCAACAACTCAGTCACTCATGCCTGTCTGCTGCCAGGTAAAACTTAATTGCAGAGACATACAGTGGATGCAATCTAGGTGCCTATAAGCATTTTGTGGCATGACAACCGGGCTTCTGGCATTTGTCGAGCCCTGTATATATATTTTAAAAAATTAAGTACAGTATTCAATTTTTTTTCTGGTTGCTTGACAGTCCTAGTTGCTTGAGTTCTGTTTAACTGAGTCTACTAGTATGACATTTTGGGTCTTACATGACTTTAGCACTAGATAAATGAGTTATGAGTTAGAAATATGTTTCCCCGTTAATGAAAGCTAACTAATACTTTAAGGAACAAAACAAATGTGTTTAAAACCTGCTTTTTTGTATTAATGCATGGTAGACTTCAATGTCACAGTTATTCCTAGCTACCACAGCATGTAAAGAGTGCAAGCAATACAAAACCATTATAAGGTATATTGCAGATGACTACAGTATGTATTTCAGACATTGATCATTTCTCCTTGCATTATAACTGATGCCATGAATCATGTACAGATGTTTTGCAGCTCTATTAAAATGTATTAACATGAGTAACAGACATTATTACTGAACACAATCCTTGGGCATGTCTTCTCAGTCATTTACATATTAATATATGCTGGTATCAAAAACATTGGTGGTTTGGACAGAATAATAGTTATATCAAGCTAGGATGTCAGTCATTAAATTATAATGTTGCATTTAAAAAAAAAATCATTTGTAACACAATGTAATTACTGGTAATTTTAGAAACATAAAATGCGGTTATATTTTTTTTTGCAAAAGCTCTTACATATGATACTGAACCAATTTTGTGTTCATATTCAAATTACACATTGATACAAATACATCAAAATATGATTATCTATAAATGTACTAAAAAGCTGTTTTCATATTTATTTTGCTACAGAATAAAATGAACATTGAGAATTCCCCAAGTCATTATATTTAAAAACATATACTTTTGCAATCACATTATTAAAGAAAATGGTAGGCAAAAACCTACAACTTGTGCATAGATGCCATTGAAGGAGACTCATTGATCGTCCCACTGCAGGTTATCTATTAATGATTACTATTATGACTGTGTGTGTGTAATGTGTCTACCACATGCTCATAGTGATTTAAGCAATACTATTTTAGGCCGAGAGCCATTGCTTATGAATATCAGATAGCCCGGTTACCCCAGAGCATGCAAAGGACAAAGTATGATTAATGGGGTTGACTTATATAATAAAATAGCAAACACAAAAAGTTATATTTTAAGCAACATTCAGTTTCAAAAGTAAAAAGTTTTTAGTTTTACAATAAGTGTGACATTATTTGGGTCCATTGAAATTATGACGATGTATCAGGAAACATTCAAAATCAGTTTGCTCATATCATTCACAATATGATTAACACTATCCAGATGGAATAACACAGAATAAGAATCAGTGTTCAGAATCACATTAAACAAATACACATAAAAAAGAGAGCAGTCCTAAACAAGAAATATTTTACAGTTCATTTGTTATAACATTCAGAAGAATTATCCGTTGTCCAAGATTATTGTGCATTCAATGTAAGCCAAGTCTGGAATGTGTCGCAAAAACAAAGCTTAAAGGAACACTGCTAGTCCCAAATGTTCTATTCTGAATTTAAAAGAGAATATTATACCTGTCCATGAAAAATACACAATTTTAGGTTTAGAAAAGAAACACATCAATGGTTCCATAGTGTATTTGATGTGCATTGACTGAGACACGAGTGGAATTTTAATCAGATGCTCTTAAAGCCAATTATCAGTGTTTTACTTTTCCAATTCTGCATTTGATTCAATAGTGAAAAAAAAGTCACAACTTTGTAAATGTACATAAAACTTAGTATCATTTAACAGCTCAAGGCAGGACGAAGAGGAATTATTCCAACCTTTTTCAATCTTTAGGGACTGGTTGGCTACCATCTAAAACTTATCTGAACCTTATTTGAGGACCAAACCAGGGCAGTTAATCAAAATTCTGTTTACTACTGTGTCACAGACATAAGTCTGAAAAAGGGGGACTAAACTAATACATGATTAGCCAATGCTACAATATAAATAAAATACATTATATCTTTTGCCCAAATTATTTGTATAAGGCAATAAGCTGATAGTCCCTCTATTTTATACCAAATTATGTTTGATGATTGTAAATACAAGCTGCAGATTTCCTGAATGGCTGGCTGATTTGTTTTACCGAAAGAATATACCGTATATACTCGAGTATAAGCCGACCCGAATATAAGCAGAGGCACCTATTTTACCACAAAATACTGGGAAAAATGAGTGACTCGAGTATAAGCCTAGGGTGTGAAATGTGCTGCCCCGTGTCCCATCTGTGCCTCTTTATTGTGTCCCCTTTCTCTCTCCCTTGTGTCTCTCACCCCTCCCTTATCACCCTCCTCATATTCTCTCCTGAACCCCTCTTCATCCTCAACTTCCCTCCTCATCCTCAAACCCACCCCTCATCCTCTCTCCTCAACCCCTCTACCCCCTCCTCAACATCTCTCTTCAACCGCCCTCCTCATCCTCAACCTCTCTCCTCATCCTCAACCTCTCTCCTCATCCTCCACCCCCCTCCTCATCCTCAACCTCTCTCCTCAACATTCCTTGATATATAGAGCTAGTCATTATCCTATCAGTCTTGACTAGAGGCCCTGCACAAGCTGAAGAAAGGAAGACCCAAAGCATGATGCAGCCATCACCATGCTTCACCATAGAAAGTCGTTGCACCAAACATCTTTTAGAATTAAGGTAAAAAAGTTAAAACTTTGTCTCATCAGACCAGAAGACATTTTCCCATATAGTTTAAGGTTATTAAATGTATTTTTTCTTTTTTTGCTAAATTTTGATAGGATGTTCTTTTTCATGAGATATGACTTCCATCTTGCTACCATAACCCATAGCCCAGACCGAAGCAGAATACAGGAGATTGTTTTCAAAAGTATGGAGTGACCGGTGCCAGCGAGAAATTCCTGCAGCTCCTATAATGTTGCCATAAGCCTATTGTAGCCTTCATCATAAGTTTCCTCTCCTGTCATCAACTATGGAGGGTCATCCTAATTTAGAAAATGTCCTACACTCCTAGGAATAACAAACAAGGTCTCAGGAAAGGCAACAGTCTGTAGAACAGCTCCTGAGAAATTTGAGATCACTCATCTTTCATATAAATCCTTTTGTAATATTTAAAACATACTTTTTAAGGTACACGAGAGACTACTTTAAGATGATGCCATATTATAGAACACTTCTTGGATATGCATTATTTGTATTAATGGGGATGACAACAAAGTCTTATGTCTGATAGAAATATTAATTTTAGCTCTGATTTTCTCGCTCTGGGGAGCAGGAAAGTTTGTTACTTCTAAGCACCAAATAAAATATTCTGACACCCTTGTGAAATATGAAGCCTATAACTGAAACAGAACAGGTAAATTTAGGTAATAGAAAATCAGTGATTAACTATATGCTGTAAACCACTGCTTAGTTTCCACTGCCTTGGTTATTAAATATTATTAAAAACCAATGTCACCTGTAAAATATTTCTGCTATAGACCTCAGGAAAATTTAATGAAATTAAGAAATATGCACCAGCAAAACACTATGCAAAAACACTAGATTTCATTTCCCAAAACAGGTATGTAAATCGCTACTAAAATACTATACGAGAAAGCTCAATCCAGCAGTTAATCAACATGTTTCTGTTTTTTCAAAAGGAATGTAGAGCATTGCAATTAATCCGGTTGTTTCACACTACAGAGAGGAAGACCCAATAAATAAATAATTCAGAACCTAATTTTACGTTTGTTTGTATAAAAGTCAACAGAGTAACTTGTTTTGGAGCAACTGCTTGGCTGCAACTCAAAATCCCACTATTCAGAAAAGTACCTGACAAGGGATGCACTAAACCTCTCCAAAATGTTAGGAAATATTGTCGTAAAATAATATTAACACTTCATCTGAAGTGTCTATAGGAGAAATATATTGCAAATCAAATCTTATCCTACAGAGTTACTATTAGTTTATTTAGAACTGTTGAATTTTGTTCTGCATTAGGGGAAAGTTTTAGAAGGAACATCTACTTTAAAACTGAATAAAGTCTTTGTAAAATCACTTTCTTGCCTCCCATCTTCAGCATGAGGGAGAAATAACTAAAATCCTCTCACTTAAGCCATCGTCCATTTAACGCACCAAATTGTGAGACTTTCCAACTTAAAAAAAAATTATATTTTCTTAAAAGAAACAGGTGTAAGGAATGATAAATTTATTACTTTGATTGCTCAAAGTGCGGAGGAACTAAAAGGACCTATTGATGGGAGTAAAAGAAGAGAGTTCAAAAGCTGGCCTGCTGTTAACACGAAAATCATGGCAAACGACAATCCTGGTTCATGGCAAATAGATGGGGAAGAAGTCAAGGCAGTGACCGCTTTTATTCTCCTGGGATCCAATGGTACCTTAAAACGGATGTTCCGTGCCTTTGTGGAGCAAGCGGGAGATTGTTAGAGCTTTCTACCATATCTCCTATTTGCTTATGGTGAAGTACTGCAGGAGTAAACAGGGTTCTCCCATTCTAGCTCCTACAGTTGTGAGGTCCCTTGAATGTGATCTGAAAGGCTTGGGAGGGGGATTATAGGCAGGACCCGGTATCTGTGGTCCTTTATGTCTTTGTCTTCTAAGAGAGATTCAATGCACTAATGAGGTTAGTCAGGAACCATGTTCAGGCCAGGCCGTCTAGGATAGATCGAAGTAGTACTATCCAACACTCCAGAACAAGGTACAAGTGGCATGGGAGAACCATACCAATTTTCAAGGAAGCCAAGCCTCCACCATATATGTATTAACATTACACTCTGAATGCAAGATCATTTGGATCACCCATATAAACCGCCTTAAGGGGTATTAGACAAGGCAGCATATTCTGCTTGCGGTCTGCCTGCCTACCAGCAGTTACTTGGAGAAATCGAACCAACTATTGAGTCCTTTAATAGTATGAACTCCCAGAAAGCTCAACTGTCTGATCTATTGGCTCAATTATTTTCTGCCCTGCTGGGGTGCACCACTTTAGTTTCCCATGAGGTACTAACAGCTAACTGCCCACTCTAAAGCAACCCCTCTATAGGGTCCCGGAGGCAGTCAGGGCTAGTATCAATAGAAAACTAGAATTTACAGTAGTCACCGACCACAAACCCTTGTGTTGGTTCTCCCGGGTGGTCAGGGAAATTGGAAAATTACTTTGCTGGAGTCTAGTGCACCAATTATTTAATTTTACTATCCAGCATTGGCGGTAAAGGTCCACTGATGAACTGTCTTGGCAAGAGGGCAAGTAAGAGGTGTAACTAGGGTACCATCCGACAGTATCATCACCTAGGCTCCATCGACTCGGGGGGGGGGGGGAATGACCTCCTGAACTTTTTTTAAAATGGCAACTGAACTTTAATTTTCACTAGCTTTGTGGCTACCTGACCCAAGGGCTATTTTAATTGCCATAAAAGCATACTGAAAAGTCTATAATCGTCTGCGGACTTGTGTCATTGTGTGATGTTTTCACTAAATCCTTGGTTACATGTCTTGGGCCGCAAATACCCATTTTTACCCGGTCATTTGAGCCTAGAGGGCTCTGGGTCGTTTTTGCAATCTTTTCAATAGTTATTTTTTTGTGCGGCATGTGCGAGTGGCCAGTAGACGCTTCCAGTAGCCAATCGATACCTAGTTCTCTCCCAGTCCCAGACTAGGGTCCTGACTGTGTTAGAACTCGAGTTAAGCAGTAGATTAAGCTCCATAGACTTCTATCGGAAATTCATGAGCCCAATTAAGTCATCAAGTATAAATTAACAAAGCTGTCAAAACAACAAGGGTCAAGTGGTGTTAAGTACTGTGCAAGTGATACTCCTTTGATCTGTAGTCTTGTGATTAACCACAAATTAGAATAGCAAGTTATTTGAGACCCCGATTCAAACTAATAGGCAGCCTGAATTTCGAAAATCATAATTGAAGTACTGTTGGGCCACAAAAAGTGACCTGCATCAACTCCCCTCCGAATCAATAAAGGTATCTCTAGCCGAGGGGAAGGTCAGCTGGGGAGCAGGTAGACCAAACTGTTCACAATAACAGCCCAGATACCCTCTGCAGAGTTTACTGTTTAAAGGACCATCGGCTTGCACACCCCAGATGCATAATTTCCAACATAGAATAGACTTCGCCCCTCACAGACACTCTGTCTCCAGCAATTACACTACCTAATCACCCCCTGCTGTGCCCAGATCCTATCCAGAGATAACTGGGGTCGTAGACCACACGGCACTTGGGCTGGCACCAGGATCCTGGAAACAGACCTGGCTCACGTGGAATAGTTCAAAAGGGGCATAAGGTTTATGTTTACCAAAGGAAGTGGCCCATTGGTGTTTGGTGCATTTACTGTATATATAAAAAAATTGACATGAAAAAAAAAGTTTATGCTCTGTTTGGGACACACATGCATTGTGTGATTCATTTAGAGAGAAGGCATTAATTTACTTTTTTTTTTAATCAGGATTTAATTTCTGCAACTTGTCCTGAATTTGATAAATGCTCCTGAAACTCTGCAACTTGGTCTGAGAAAAACGGCAACTTGTCCGAGCCTCTAGGTAAGCTATCCTATGTATGGGGATAAGGAACCCTGTGGGTAGGATTGGCCTTCTTGGGCTTTTGCAGCCCAACGGAGAGAGGGTTCTGACAGTGGTATTAATAAACTGTGGGCTGATGTTTGCATTAATTAAATCAAATTGTGGATCAATTCATAACCTCACTTACCTCAAATCGCTTTATTGCACATTCTTCCAGCAAATCTACTTCTCAGAAATTGCTCATAGTACGTTTTTGTCCTGATAATTATTTAAAAAAAAAATACACTAGAAGCAACTTACACTGTTAATGACTTGAAGAAGAAAGAAATGCTATTAAAAATGATAAAATGCTAAAGCTCAGAAATATACACAATCTATGTCACGGTTAGTAGAGATGGGGAAGTAGAGCGAATAAGTAACAACCTTGTCTTCCATATGTAAACATTTTAAAATGCCAGAAAGCAATCCATTTTAGAAGACAAGATTTTAAAACAAAGAAAATGTTATAACAAATCTGGTGATCTAGCCAGCGACACAAATGTGATGACTGGGCTAATTTAATGAACAACATAAATCAAAAAAACACAAAACTATACAATATGTAAGCTATGAAAAAAATGATCTACAAATATAAAAAGTAAGCATTTTATAAGCTGACAAGAAATATTTGTGGAAAGGTCAAAAGTAATTTTCTGTTCTAATGCAGGTGAGTGAACAAGCAAAACAAAGTAGAAAATCAAATAAAATAAATGGTTTTACTCAGCTTTCAAGATAGTGGATCTGATGTTTTTGTCTTCTCATGAAATATGTCAATGTTTCAATGATATGTGACAAAGGCACGATAGCATTGATGCAATTACAGCTGTCATCCTGCCTTTTGAGGAAGACAACAGAAAACCATTTAACATATAAAAAAAAGTCCAGGAATATTAAAACAAAAACAACTTTGCTTTTATTTATATCCAGTACATTTTTCCACAATATTTTACTATCACTCGATAATCATAAAAACAATATTTTACATTGTCAGGTAAACTTATTACTATTGGAAATCTTCAATAAATCATTCTGTAATGCTGCATTCACAATATTATATATCACCAATACCATATTTTTATTTTACAATAAAAAAATATCCCATTGAGCTACAGTTATTTTGTGAAAATCTATTTTCTATTAGTATTGTTATTTTGTTTTTAAAGGCAGGCACAATTTTGTTGTTAAATGAAGTTCCTTGAATGGAATATCGTAGAGAGATCTATCTGGGTATTCTGTATTAATGTTAAAAATAGTTTAAAATTGATACTATGTTTCAAATAGTAACAGTAACATAAATGTGGGAGAAGGATTCAAAATGTAATTAGCTTGATACAGAAATATGTATATATATATATATATATATATATATATATATAAATAAAAAAATGAAAGTAGGGATTAAATTGACTATAAAAAGACTCACCTTTATTTTTTTTTTAGGAGATTGTGCTATAAAAAGAGAAAAAGAAAGAAGACGACAAAAAAAGTGGCCACAAAAAAAGTGAGAATGGTGTGCAGAAGAAGACTAAATAAATAAATGAAAGAAATGGGAGTTTTGTTTGAATAAAGTATAATTTTTAATGTAATGCAATTTAAGGTATCAGAAGACAATATTTTATCAATTGGAAATAAACAAAAAAGGATTGTTGTGTTATTTAAGTATTCAAATCAGTATGATAGTATATTCAAATGTGATTTTATTTTATAGATCCATGATATAAAAGGATGTTCCCCTTTACTGCTTTGCCTGATATTTGTAATAAAACAAACAAAAAATAAAAATAAATAAAATATATAAATATATATATATATACATATATATATATATATATATATATATATATATATATATATATATATATATATTTCATCATAATTGTCAACCACCAAGCTGTTTTTTAATTTCAATTTGTCTGCATTATGCTACAACACAAATGATATAAAATCGTAATTTGTGAAGTCATTGTTTTTTGTTAAACATTTTATTAAAAAAACATTAAAATCAAAATATAGATTGACAAAATAATCCTTGAAATATAGCCACAGGTTGTTTTCAAACATGCAACAACATTATTACAATCACAAAATATTGAATTAGCAGTCTTCAATATTAAGATAAAAATGTTTGTGAAAATAAACAGCAGTTATTTCAAATAGCTTTCAAGTTTTAGAATCAAACTATTATTTTACATATATAGTGAACAACTACCTTGACTAAAAATAAGGGAAATATAATAATTATCTCTCTAGAACATTACAATTAAAAAAGGTGGAAAAAGGTAGTAACTAAAAAGTAAGCTCATGTAATAACTTAATCAACAAGATCCTATGAACATATGGATAATATATCATGTAAACTGCAACAAGGCACATTTGGCTCACACTGTTTTGGACATCAGCATCTACTGATTAGGTCTATCATACACATACTAGCTTCCTTCCAATGGAGCCATAGGATTCTCTCAAGAAAATATTTACGTATTGATATGCAACCATAAAATAAATTTAATAAGCAATTGATATTACAAATGATTAGATAAAAAAATGCTCGATTATTACTAGAACTTAAAATGCACACGGTTATGAACAGAAGGGCCCACTGGACGGTTTGTGGTTCATCAGTTATTATATGTGTGGTTAGAAGATACTAACAACTTGCTTAACAGTCATATCTGGGATATACAAAAGGGAAAGATTTTAAAGAATTTATATGGCCCTGCGATTGGCCACGTGTGACTGCTCTGGAAGGGGGAAGTTTAGTTGTATAACCCTGTAAATTGAGATCTGGCAACTGGGGAATGTATCATGGGATAGACATCTCCCAGATGGTGAGAGTGTCACAAGCTATTGCCCACAAGAGGAGGTGTTAGGAATGTGGGAGGAGTGACATCACACTAAATAAAGGTGGTGTCAGAGTTTGCTTGTACTAATCAAAGTTACATGGCGTGTGATTCTTAGATCCTAAGAAAAGGGATCTGATGGTGCTGGTCTCTTAAGAAATGCTCTTAAGATGCTGTCATCATCTGGAGAGGAGAGGAGAGAGAGACAAAGAGAGAATTGGGGTGAGCATAGTCAGTCCCCAAATCTGGCGAGCGTAATGCACACATTTATCAAATAGTTAAAATATTACAGTTTGCATGAGGAGCAGATTTGGTTGTTTTATTTAGATATTTACTTTTGGGAAAAAAACAGGTTTATTCATTCATTCATTAACTCAATATATCGTGCATATTGGTCTTCATGTGGTTACAAAACATATTTGTTGATTTGGTAGATGTATAGAATGTAATATATTAAAACCAAGAAAAAAAAAAACATTAATTTTCAAACTCATCAGTATGACAACGGATTGCCTCAATGAGATCTCAGTAGGATAGAAACAAGCATGCCTACTCAGACATACTTGACGTGTTAGAAGTAGTGTCTACAGTTGTTGGAGAATGGATGGCAGTTTAAGTTGCGGTTTATGTTTAACACTATGTAACAGCTATTTATTTTTTGGATCATATGGTTGCTTATAGAAACTTTAATCTAGAATGATATGAAGTGATGGAAGCACCATGGCACTTAGACTTGAAAAAAAAATGAAATAGATAGGCTTTCAAAACTAATTCTCAGAATATGGTAATTTGTGTTGATAAAAACATTAAAAACAGACTATTTATTAGCTTTTTACATATGTTAGTGTCCTTTTTAAAATCATGTGCCAGCTAAGGCAGAAAATCAATCAAAACAGCCTTTATTTGAATTAATTTGGCAATCTCATTATAATCTGATATAAATTAATCTGATACAAATCCTAGGTAGTTAATCCATTCTTTATATTACATAGGTAGGATGCAATTACCAAAATAGTTTCCTTTAGGCAGAGTTTTTTATTTTTAAAAAGTGCAGTGAAACGTGACTACTGCTGTGCAACTGAAGTTTATACAAAACCTGACTAGTAAAATAAACCCAAGAGAGAGAGCTTAATCACTGATGCTTTAAAATATGGATAATCACATTTCCTAAATCAAATAAACAAAAAAAGATATGTACAAAAAATAAAAAATAAAATAAAAACCATAACAAAATATTTCAGGCATAAAAAATGAGTTCAGGGATCTGTCCTCCTTGAACTCCTGTTCCATTTGTGCTATCTGAGGAGCACTGAAACTGTACAGTTACTTTTCCACACTGGACTTCGGTCATTCCTTCTTGTCCAAAATAGCTTAGTTCATTTCCATCCAGAACCACGCTGGCTGTGTAAAAAGTGTCAGGTTCAATTTGAACTGGATACTCAAACCACACAGGAAATGTATTGCTAGACCCATCAGAAAAGTATTTACTTAGATTCTGTCCTAATATTACTCCTTGGCGCTTCAGTTCAATCTTCGCACTGTATTCTGCTGATCCACAGCTAGAGCCGTAGAGGCCAAAACCAGCAATAAATACTCTTTTATCCACAGCAAACTGAATGCTGTCACAGCGCCCTCTGTACCGCCACTGGTTACTGCGATAAGCACATGACTGAAAACGGTGGCATCTTTGAGGGACCAGGCCTTTTCTTGGCATACTTACAAACTCTAAATCTGGCTTCTTGGCAGCTGTGTACCAAAGAAATATATCATTTGTTTCATTAAGAGTCAAAACACCAGATTGTGCTGCTCCATTTGCAAAATCATCAAGTGCCATAGTAGGAATGCGAATTAAATACAGGGCTTTGCCCAAAACCTTTCGTTTGTTTTCTATAGTAGCTGTTAATTCTTGACGTTGACATTCAACTTCTGCCCAACAAAGAGCTGCCTCAAAGACAACTATTTCTTTGGCATTTAATGTCTCTCTTTTGAGGATACTTTCAAGAGTCTGAAAGTCAATGTCGCAAAATCCTTCACTTTTCAAAGCAAGTTCAGCTTGTGCATCAATCACTTCCCAACACCTCTGGGTCAGATCAGGTTCTTCAAACAAGCAGCTCTGTGAGAGCAGGACACATGCATTCTTTGCACTTAAGCTGGTCTCTAGGAAGTTAACACATGCTCTGGCGAGATGTGGAACAATGTACTTTTTAGCAGCATAAAGAGTCGCCAACACTGTATCAGCAGCCAGGTCAATTTCATCGCAATACAAATATCTTGGTGGAGAAGAAAGAGAAAAACATTCAATTAAAAGCAGAATATTAAGTAGATTTTTTTTCTGCAACTGATTTTACAAATAGATTATACATCTAGAACCCTTAATGCAATTAAATCAGTAACACAAGCATACATATAAGCTGTAAATTAAGTCATAAAGTGTATCATACGTTCAAACGCTCAAAAACCAAAAATGACCTAAGACAATAAACCCTGACAAAATATAAAAGCATGAACTTACTCATTTGAACTTAATTTACTGTAAAATATTCTACTAACCGTATTGGCAGCTCACCAATTTATCATGTTTAAAGAAAAAAATTACAGCACTTAAATGTTAAAGGAAGGGGGTGCTTTTTGACCAATATTCTTTAGGTATAAAAAGACATTGCAGGATGGCTTTGCTACCAGTTAAGTACAACTTACACTCACACAGATAAGACTTGCGCATGCATGGAATGCATATTTAAAGGGATATGGAAGGTTCCCTGTTTTTAATATAAAATAAACTACCTAAGTGTGTGTTTGCATATCTAAACATAATTGTATTAACAAGTGCTTAAAAGCTCTGTTTTTTCTCACTAAAATATCTTTCAAATAGTCCTTGCAAAGGTCTGCCCCCAGCAGCTCACGCACAGTGTCTCTGTAGTACTATATGTACTAGCCAATCACCGACTGTCTCAGTAGCATTTAAAAAGACACTGTGTGGATGAGCTGCTGAGGGCATTGCTTTGCAGGGACTAGGAGTCAACAGTCTGGAAATGTGTGCCGACACCCTCAAGATTTGCCAAAATGTATGCTCTAAAAAAAAGGCATAAAAATTTAAAAAAAGAAGCTTGCTACAAATGTAGCCAACGTCTTACAGACTAAATGTCTATATGTATACTAAACCTGGTACAGAGTATGCACTATGGATCAGAAGTACTAAACATACATTAAATGTAGAACTATAGTTTATGTAAAATTATCTTTAATCTGGTTTTGATTAATTATCATCACCGATTCATACTCCATACAGAGGAACTTGAAACAGTTTGTATATTCCAACCAATTTTGCAGCAAGTTGCAGAGTCCCAGTTACTCAAACGTTAACCCCATCTGCCTTTATCATGCAACTGCACATATACTTTTTTGCATTCCTGAGAAGTGTAAAATCACTAAAACCGGTAACATCTGTCTGCTTCATTCTATATGCCCTCTTAGTTCAGCAGGTTATACATATAGTTTTTTTTTCAAAAATACTAAAAAGGGAAAGTTACAGATGCAGGTTTCTTCCCGCTAAAATAAACCTCTTACTTGCAATTATGCCTGAAAGTACATTTTTTCTACAGGGTTTTTGGATAATTAAACTTTATAATGTGCAAACTGCTTTTACAAATTAAAAATTACAAACACAGACTTTGCATTATCTTTTATACCGAACAAATAGAGAAGCACATCACTTAAGGATATGTCCGGTCACATCGCTTAAGAATGTGGGATAATGCCCACCCAGGGTGCAGTCTCTTTTTCGCTTATTCATTTCAATCCAGAGTAGAAATCTCCTGGAACAACCGTCTGTACCGGCTCCTAAGGGCAGGCCTGAACTGAAAGGAAAGTCTCCCTTGCACAAGAGAAACAGCAGCTCCCAGACAAAATGTCTCAGCCATACTTGGCTTTCATCAGTGGGGTGCAACTGATCTCCCTAGGCATGGTGAGCAGTGGGTCAGACTGCGCTTCATCCTCTGTAGTCACAGAAGTGAGGAAAATGAGAATGTACCCTGAGTATTAGGTATTACAGGGTCGAGTCACATTATGAGGACCACTGTCTACTTTTGCCGACAGCAGCGAGTAGCTAATGAAATCCAGCATGTGTTCTGAGCTGACTTGGTGGGTAAAGGTGGCATGTAGGCATTCTGCAAACATCAACTATTGCTGTCATGGGTACAACATGAAATTTCACCGACTTTGAAAGGGGGATGGCCATTGGCTTTCAGGCCAAGGGTTGCAGTTCTTCTGGACAATCGGCACCATTGTGAAAACGGAATTGAAACTGCAGAGAATCTTGTGTCATTGATGTCAGAGGTGAAAGTCACCTGTGAAGGTGTGCGAGGGCCAACCAACATGCTACAGTTTAGCAACTTACCACCCAAAGAACCAGTGGGTTACCAGACGTGCGTCTAAAATGACAGTACAGTGAACCCTGGTGTGTACGGGGCTCCGAAGCAAATAGCTGGTTACTGCACCCATGTTGATGAGGGATCATTGCTAGAAACAGCATTAATTTGTACAACAGTACCAAAATTGGACCTCTTCTGATTGGCAAAGGGTTGCCTTCTCTGATGAGTCAGGTTTTCTGCTCCATCAACTGGACGGATGATGGTGTGTCAGGCGCGAAACCTCAGAGAACAAAAATTTTTCAACAATTGTTCGAAGAACACAAGCTGGTGGCAGAAGCGTTAGTCTGGAGAATGCTTTCTTGGCATTGTCTTGGTCCACTCATACATCTGGAAGGCACTCTCAACCAATTGGGTGATCTATCAATCCTTGCAGATCAAGTACAACCATGCATGTTGATGGTCTTCCCTGGAGCGGATAGGATCTTCCAGCAGAACAATGCAACATGTCATACGGCCAGAATTGTAGAAAGTGGTTAGATGAAGACTTCCAAGTATTTCCCTGGCCTCCGAATTTTCCAGACTTGAACCCCAGTGAGCACCTGTGGGACCACCTTGGTCGCCATGTTCGATGTATGGATGCTCAACCACATACTCTCACCACGCACTCTTCAGCAGCTGTCGGATTCACTGCAGTATGCGTGGCTCTAGATACATAAGCCAATCTTTCAGCATCTTATTGACTCACTACCACACTATCTAGTTGCTGTCTGTGCTGCACATGACATTTATTCGGGACATAATAATAATAAGACTGAACCGTGTATATGTTCCCAAGTATGTTGTTGTTTAGGCACTTAAGATAACCCTGATGTGGGCCCCTTATTCACAGTGCCTAGAGAGGTCAGTCACTTCCCATTGATGATAGCCATGCATGACTGAAACAATTCTCTTGGGCTGGCTACCTTTCTTGTGCTGGGGAGGCTTGCCTTTCGTTTCTGGTCTGCCCTCAGGGGTGGGTACAGACAGGTATGTTTCAGGACATTTCTCCTGAAACACTGCCTCAAAATATAAAAAGATGCTCCTTAAAATGTCCAGTTGAACAAAATCTGAATTCTACTCAAAATGTTGATATTCATGCCAAATATCAAATAGTGTAAATTGAAAAGCATACATTCTAATTTTACTTATGGTATCCTTTTTATAGGCTTAATCATTTGGTGTCTCTATTGTGTGTTTCCTGCAGTATTTACACAGAAATATTCCTGAACTTAATTTCAAAAGCTTACTAAGAGAAGATATGATGGAAACCACATGTATTTATGAGTGCAGCTTATTTGTCATATTAGAGTTTTAGAACGCATATGTGTGATGTAGTGGGACACAATGCCATACTTTTATAGATTCTTAAAAAGTTTGTTTTTATAGAAGATAATGAGACATACAACATATTAAAAGAAGGAAATGGAGGAAATAAGAAACTAATATTTAAATCCATAATATATAAATGCTGCAACACTAATAGTTATGTTAATAATTATCCTTGTTATTATTTTTGATGGGGTGGTGATGTCCCACTCAACATTTGTTAAGACTTGTGTGGATAGATAGCCAGATGCTCAGACAAAATATATAATACTTGGGAGCTAGAATTGCTGTTTCTAGGAGCCTGTAAGGAATCCCTCCATACAGATACATTGGAAAAATACTTGAGCCAGAAATACAAATTGTACTTCTGGCTCCTAAGTATTTATCCAATGGATAATGCATTTCGATGAAAGGCTCGTATAAAATATTCCTATAAAATGTAAGAACCATTTAACAATTGTAAAGCTGAATGAAAATGTATAAAGGCTGCCTGCAGTCAATAGAAGAGATGAAAGACAATGCTAGCAGATAAACTGCTGACCTAAATGGGATTAGGTGGTTTCATTGTAACAAAATCATCATCAACAACAATACTTATGTTCATGCAAAGTGCATTTTGATTACTATTAAGGGCTATTATATTTATAAAAGTGTCAATTGTCTTAATTATTTGACGTGACACTGAAGTCAACAGAAGTGCTTGTCACCATTAGATAGAGGGTATAAAAGCATGTGGGAATAAACAGGTTTTGCTTTTTGAAATTGCTGCTAAATGAAGTTGTTTGTTCTATATTATTAATAATTATCTTTTTTACCCATTACAAAGCATATAAACTCATACTGTAATGGTAAAGTCAACTGACTGGCCTCGAAATTGAGGGTTATTTTTTTAATCATTTTTATTTTGGTTAATTATTTGAAATAAAAAAAAAAATGTAAATAAAAAAAAAAAGGGATTTGAGTTCACAACCAACAGTTTTAAAGGCACATACTCAAGCATTGCATCATGTCTCTGCATAATAAAGAATGTATAGAAATCAATAAAACTAAAGTATAATCAGTATAACAGTCACAACATGAACCACATTACCTATGCAGAGGGGGACTCTAAAGGATATACAAGCAATAACTAAAGTAGGACAATATCAGAGTCAGTTTTTAATCAATTTAAAAAAAAACTAAAAAATTTTTAAGTGAGTATTAAGTCTATACCTGATGGAGCACAGCAGTTTAGGGGACATGCACATCCATTTAAGTTTTTAGGTATTCATTTGTAGAATCATTAGTTTACATTAATATCAAAAACAGTATAGCTTTATATTTAAGGTTCCTAGGTTTCTGTTCCACAGGATAGTCATTAAAAAAATGTATTAATGAGCAGCTAAAAAATAAAAAAATAAAATAAAATAAAATACAATTACAAATGCAGAATGAAAATTACTACACAATCATAATTGATAGATTTCACAATTATTTATAATCCAATTTGTTCTATTGCCTTTTTTGTTTTTATAGCAGACTATATAATGTTTAATTGGAAAAAAAGATATTTAAGTGAGCTCAAAGTCAATAACAAATAACAGACATTTATAGAAAAATTCCCAAGGTCTTAATATATAAAAATAAAAAAAGACTTCGCTTTTGTACCTTAAAATAATGAAAGCTGTATATGCTAGTGGAAATACTGCAATGTGACATTAGTTAATTTGCAATGTATTAATCAAGGTAAACCTAGTAAACAGATCTAAGAATACAAAAAACACTCACAAGACAGTACTCAGAATAGGTACTATTAATAATATACTTTTGCTTTATCTTTCTGTAAAGAATTATACAGATACAATACGGTCAGGTAATAATGCTTACTTCAGCATGGCTAGAAAAGCAGCAGGTTCAACATCTGGTATTCGAATTTCATCTTTGTCCTCAGCAAGCTCTCCGTAAAACATTGCATGGAACACTGAGCTCCCAACAGCTAAAACATACTGAAAATTGTACAAAGAAACATAAAAAAAAAAAAAAAAAGTTTAGTAGAAACCTTTAAAAAAAAATAATATTTAAATTCAACTTAAATACATAATTGCATGATCAAAAAAGAAACTCACAAAATATGCATATAATTTCAACTAAATTGCTGTTAATGTAAATAAAACACAATTTAAATATGAATGAGAAAATTACATTTATTGTCCAATAACCAATGCAACACAAATTTGAAATATTTTGTACATTAAAATTGGGGAAAAAAAAGATTGCTTACTTTGTGTCCTGGCAACCGTTGGGTCCCACCTGGTGGTCCCACCACAAAGTGAACATCTGCCATCAATTCATTGTTGAACATCACTGCATTTCTATAAAAACAGAGCCAAATGTATAAGAGTATAGAATATCATACAACATTTTGATGTATATTCCATTTCTAGTCCCCCCCAAAAAATACTACAAATTGCAGTCTACATTAACTTTCATTTATTTCAAACCAATTACAAAAACAATAGTTCTTTGGCAACACCGATTACACAACAAACACATATCAAACAAACAAAAAAGCAATGTAACAACAAATATCTTACCTTTCTCTGATAGTACCATAAAGTCCTTGCCAATTTGGGGATGGGATAGTGTTGTTGTTATTGAGATTTTGTTGATGATATTGCTGGACAGAGTTTGAGTTGCTGTTAGCTGGTTTTTTATTTGGAAATATCTCAGCAGCCATCTTCTTCTTCTTTTTGGTCTTTAAGGTAATTATTTCATAGCAAACTGGTGGCAACTTGCTGCTGCTACTGGAGTTTGCCTTTTTGGGTCCTTTTTTTGACCGGTTCTTTACAGTTTCTGGAAGCATCAAAAAAAAAGTAAGACATTTCATGCTCTTTCCTTTGGCATCTACCATCAGTGTGTGTTAGTTGGTGTAGCTAAGCAGCTTAGGAAGATCAGACTATGCTGAAATGAACTGGAATCCAACTGTATCTAGAAAGAGATCAGTTGTAGCTTTAGACAACCAAGGTGACCTTTGCCATATGCAGAGGAAGCTTTTCTTTTCCATGTGCAGAATCGGAAATTGACTTCAAGTTTGATCCAATACTTGATGTGATAAATGTATTCCAAACATGTCTCCTATTCTGTTTGCTCTCAAAATTCCTTTTATAAGCAAAGGAACTGCATCACCTACTGTGCTACACTGGGAAAGAAAGAACATATATATCTGTCTGCATTACTTATTCTGAATTAGGTTAACAAGATCTGATGCTGCTTAAAGCACTGATAGTCTGTTCGCTGACTCAAGTCTTGTGCTGAATGGATCTGACGAGTGTAGAGATTGCAGGCTTGCAAATGGTGTTAGGCACTCAAGAGCTCTGAGCCAATAGCTGAAGCTACAGATAATGATTGGACTTAGCATCACAGCAATGGTGTTTATACCATACATAGCTTCTCTGTTAAATGGCAAATGGTTTACTGCTGTCTCTTATTTAGAAAAGTAATTTGTTATGGAAATACACAAGCAGCCCAGGTTAACTAAACTAAATATGAACTACAATTTACATGATTAAATAATTGTAATGCAGCATTAAACAAAAAATACATTGCATATTAATATTTATAAAAAAAAAGACTTACAAAATAAGTTTTTTTTTCTCCATATATTTAATGTAAGCAAACAGACAGCCATTTGTACTGGCTGCATTGTATGTGAAGATAAAGAGATGAGGTCACTGCATTTAATCCAGTCTCCTTCCAACTAACATAATGGGCTCTGACAGGATTTCCACGTTACTAAGCTGTGCTAATTAGGCCAAGAGCTATGGGGGACATGCTTGCTTAACAGAAAAAAATGTGTTTATTTCTCAAACCTAAATAGAATTCTGAAGAAATCATTTTCTTAGTGTTTTTTGTATTTGTACAATATAATCTAAGTGATTAGATTAAAGTGGATCTGTTATGCTTGGCATGGACTCCGTTTTTAAAGGTTATGTACTGGATTGTTTTTTTCCCCCCATGAACGGTGGCATGGACAAATGGACCTAACTGCAAGAAAACAGAGGGACAGACGGTTTTCTATCATCACAAAAGCCACTTAGCAAGGTGTAAAACTAATTAGGATAGTGCACCACTCAGAAAATAGGTGTATACATGTATTTCAGCAGTGATGTCCCTGATAAAGAATCAATAATTTCAAACATGACCGTTCCACTAATACCACATATTTCCATATGAAATGATCTACAGCTGCAATCGCCGAAAAAGCATCAAGCAATGTAAAAATAACTAAACAGAATTATGTTATCTCACAGGAGCCCTGTGTACTGATTTTAGTATTGGATACCTACTCCTTCCCCACACTAGCTCAGAAACAGGCACTCAGTAAAGTAAACTGAAAACTATGATACTGTAGAAATGTTATCACTTCTCTTGCACCAAGGCATCATGGATGCCTCCACTGGCATCAAAATGTAGTTTTTTTCTCCAGAACAGCAACTTTTAGAATATCTTCCTGCCTATATATGTTCTTTGCAAGCCTTTTTTTCCTCCTCTTTATATTATATAGTGTTTAAGTAACTGGTCTGGAAAAAGAGACAATGTTAAAATTTTGTTTTAATGAATAACACTTTAAAATAGCATATGTTTATAAATATAGATATTTTGTAGGAGTGAAGATAACTATCAATTTTTCCTTCCAAATAAATAAAAAACATGTTTAAAAACAAATGTAATTTGCTTTCACGCAAAAAAATTGTGTCCAAAAAATAAATGTATCCAGTCTTGGTGACTTTCAATGTATAACTAAAAGGTATCATCCAGTCAGTACTGGACAAGAGCCTAAGTAACTTTGTAGACAAAGGCCTCTCCCTATTCTATTGCCAAAATAGTACATTTAAAACCACTCTTAATATTGCCACATATTCTATTAGCTACTCTCATTCCGATTACGAGTTCCCCGCCCACAATCACTACGGGCCAGCCAAAGCAGCAAAACCGGCCTTAGAACTCCATTGGTTTTAGCACAACGCGAATATTACATGCGCAAATTAGTTACCCGCCCTCTTCGCTCTGCTAATGACCTTCTTCTCTTCTCCTCTCTCATCACCTCCTCTCACTCCCGTCTTCAAGACTTTTCACGTGCTGCCCCTATTCTTTGGAACTCTTTACCTCGCACCACCAGACTATCTTTCTGCCTCAGATCCTTCAAATTCTCTTTAAAAACACATCTATTCAAAAAAGCCTATCATCTTTAGCCTCTTCATTCACTATGCATCTCTCACTCTCCTGTACCTCACCCATACCCTTTAGAATGTAAGTTTGCAAGTTTTAATCTTGTGAGGTGCTTTAGGGAAAGCACAGTGTATATCAGATTGAAAGCTCAATAACAGGGTCTTCCATTATTTTCATTGTGGGGTATTGTTTATACTTGTACCTAACCCCTGTATTGCGCTGCCGAAAATGTTGGCACGTTATAAATAAAGGATAATAATAATAATAATAAATAGTTACACAAAATCGATATTCTATTAGACCCGGCACTAGCTCACAAATGAAGTCTGACCTGCAACTGAAAAAAGTATCAAATACTAAATAGGACTCACAAGGTTTTTTTCAAACACATATTAGAGCTGTTGCAGCAATTAAAAACACAATACGGTCATTTAAAATCATGGGAAGGCATGGAAAGACATTAGAATTAACTGCACAACAGTCTCAAACCCACAAATATGCAATTAAAAAATATTATTTTCAACTGTTATTTCTCAGTAATATCCATCCAGGGATCCAAGGGGTTAAAACATATTATGAAACCCACATGGACTAAAAAAGATGATCTAATGCATTTTATAGAGTGCTAGATTACAAGCCCAATCAGCAAATATTACTTTTGGCACAAATTTGTAGCCTACAATTGCAGGTTACGTCTAACTTCCATGTTTGACGGACGTCATGATGATGGATTAATTTACTATTGGCTGTGTCTAAGAGGTAAATTATGGGGTTGTTTAAATATTGCAAGATCATATGATCACACACAGTGAAATCCTACTTAACGCAACATTTAATTGGGAAGGCTTAAGGAGGTAAATTGCAAGCTTGAGTCAGTAGAATACATCTAAACATTGGGGGGGGGGGGGGGGGGGGGGGGAAACAAAACACCCAAGTCCAAAGTCACAAAATCATGGGTTAGAGGCACTTTCTTGCATGCTTCTAATGGAATAAGGCTCATAGTAAATGTATTAGTCTTCAAATACCTTTCTTCCTACCATAGCATACTAGTGTCTGGATTCTTTATTTAGTAACTAAATAAATTATGATTAACAATAAAATCATAAAATATATTTTTTAAAGCTTACATTTTTAACTTTAATACTTAAGGGACTAGCAGAGCTACTTCACCAGCTTTAAACGTTGAGGAGGCGAGTAAGAATCTTGCCCAGAAGCGTATGCTACTGCAGGGAAAAAGCAGATAAAAGACTCCTATCATGACAGTTTTCTAGGCAGTTCCTCTAGCAAGCCCTCAACATCTAATAGAGGGTGAAAAGAAGCATTTCTGAAACACAGTAAAAAAAAAAAAAAGAAATAAAAAAAAAAGGCTTTAACGCTTATATTTAAAGACTGATTTTTTTTACTAATTTGTTAATAAAGGTATATCGAAAACATTTTTTTTTGTTGCATCTGAAAGAGTATTTGACAACATACCATTACGTGTTAACGTTTTTAAAACAATGCTCTCAACGTAGAAAAAAATTATTAAAATATTAATCAACCTGGGGTCAGCAAATGAGCGGTAATATTGCTCTGAATAAACAAATGAAAACCTATTTCATGAGAACTGCATGCACATTATACACAAGAATATGCATCATTTTCTTAAAACTTAAATGCTAGGAGCCTCATTTAATTTGGGGCTCGAAACTCGATTACAGCCAAATGCCTGTGATTGAGTTGCGTACTCCTGCTGCTCTACTTTTGCGATGATATTCAATTGGCCGGGCCTGCAAGTTAGGCGCCGGTCACAAAAATCGGAAACCATGCTATCAACAGTAGCATTTGCGGGCTTGAACATGATCGTAGACCTATGGGTTCAAGTCCGTATGACTTTGAAATACAACCTCCATATTTGATTGAAGTCATACGGGCTTGAACCACGATTATAATCTTGCGTCAGCGATCATGTTCAAACCCGTAGGACTTCACATTGATATAACACGAAAATTGAACATGAAATAAAAAGTATTGGAGAATGTTGTGCTATTACTTCTAAGACCTAACATTACTTTCACTCTTAATAAAAGTACAGTATTGCTTTTTTATTTGCTTTTAAAGTGCTCCAATTTGTCATTAAGCCCTTTGCAAGACCTCCTTGGTACCATTAACTTGTGGTTAGATATTTGCGGGCTTGACAAAGTGGTTAGCGGGGGGAATCAGAGTAATTAAATAGCGATTTTAGCCTTGCGAATTTAAAAGACCAAAGGCTTGGAGAGCAATAATTTGAGATTCATAGAAAGAAAATAATAATAATAATACATTATATATATATATATATATATATATATATATATATATATATATATATATATATATATATATATATATATATATATAATGTTGTTTTTTTTATATGAATCGCTGCTCTGAGCCAGTAACTCTATCGGAGACCGCAAGAAGTTGCCAACTGAATAGCAAAATATCTTGCGATGTCAACTTGTGAGCCCAGATCTCCTGAACGGTTCAATTGAATGAGGGTCTATATATAAATTGGATTTTGAAATTTGGTATTGTGCATGTGTGAAGAGTATGATCAAAAGAGTTATAATATATAGCTTGTTCTAAATATCATTAAGTTAATAATAACACAATTCATAATAATGATCCTAATGAATATTGCGCCCCATAACATATGCCCAGGTTGACCCTCACTATTCAACCTGACAACACAGGATAAAAGACATCAGTGAACCTTGCATCCATATACTGTCGTAAAGTCTCATTAACCAAACAATACCTCACAAACCAATTCAAATAAGTACTGCTGAGAAATACATTCTCGATAGCAACACAAAGTCGATAAGAAGCCTTGCAAATTAAGTAATCCCTAGCAGGGAGGGGGTGATTTCCGCTCAAAGAAAGCAAGCTGTACCTTTTTATTTTCAATCCAACAACACAGAAATAGGCTTGTTTTAATGTGTAATTACCTATGTCCCTTAAAAATACTTACTTTGTCTGTGGTTACCATGACATATTAAACATTAACTACATTTCCATTTGTGCAAATGAAAAACAAATGTTAATGGTAAAAGAAAGATGCAGCAATCTCTTACAAATGGTTCATGCAATTTGTGAAATGTTAAAATGGATTCAGAAAAGCTTTAAAAAAAAAAAAAAAAAGAAAAAAAAGAAGTGTTTAATTGCATTTGCTGACTTTCAATGAAATAAAGTAAAATAAATACGTGTCCTTTTAGGCTGCACACTTAGAATTTCTGAGAACACTATCAGCTTATTTCTTATACATAAATTATGAATATCTGACACATGGAATGAGCAATAAAACATGTCTTGATTCTACTGTACAATAAAATACAGCAAAATCAGATGCCTTTCTATGACTATGATTGTTTGTGGATGACACACTTGTGTGTGAGTTCCATTTTTTAGGAGCCAGGCAAATTATTATATATAGAAATATATGAATAATTTAAAAGTTAGGAGCCAGCAGTAATATTTACATTATTATAGAAAATATTAAACTTTAGTGTTCCTTTAAATAGAAATCTGTGCAAATGTATGTTAAAAGGGCATTGATCTAACCAAACCTCTGTGTACCATCAGATAGATACTTGAAAATCATATAGGAAAGCTGTTTTTTACTGTTAAAAAGATCAATAACTGGGTTATATGAATTTTTATTTATTTCTTGTATACCCTTTGAAGCCTTCTGAGAAGCTGCCCAAGAGATAATGTGGGTGGAGGCTTGGCTTTGCAGATGATGAACTGCATCATTTACTAAGTCAAATCAATGGGACAG
Organism: Discoglossus pictus; assembly: GCA_027410445.1. NCBI lineage: Eukaryota > Metazoa > Chordata > Amphibia > Anura > Alytidae > Discoglossus > Discoglossus pictus. The sequence goes on along the minus strand of CM050165.1, from coordinate 69,060,383 downwards.
GTTGAAGATTAACAGCTTTGGAGGGCAATTATTAGAGCTCTCTCTTGGTCTCACATCATCATCAACATGTGCAGCATAAAGTGAACTACAGTGAAATAACTGACATAAATCATAACATGCCAACTCTTCAGAAGAGTAGTAATGTTTTGCAATACTCCGTAAGTGGTGGAAAAAGTGATTATTGGAAGGTGTGTTGTGGAGGAGTAATGAACATTTTAATAAAAATGACTTGTATTTGAGCCAAGAACCTCTTACACTGCAAGTTGACAACTTACAACAACCTATCTCTACACATAAAAAAAAAAAAAAAAATAACATACTAGATTCCAGAGTCTTATCACACACACACACACACATTATATATATATATATATATATATATATATATATATATTATATATATATATAGCCGTTGTACAGATTTATTAATCAAACAATATCTTTCAAACAAAGCAATTAAGTATTGCTAAAAAATACTTTCTTGATAGCAACACAAAGACAGTAAGAATTCTTGTTAATTAAGTAATCCTGGAGTTGGAGTGTAAGTAAATAAAAATCCTATACCTACATAATTCCTGCAGCAATTTCAAAACGGAAAACACATTTTTCAACATGAATTTAAAGCGATCATCGAAAAATAAAATATAAATGGTTTAAAAACAAGGTATAGTTAAGAAAGAAAGATATAAAAAAAAAAAAAAAAACACATATACAGGTAGTTTTTAATTAGAAAACAAAATGTTGGTGCCTATGCAGGACCCTGGAGGGATCCATGATACTTGATGGAACTTGCGTTTACATGTCGGGAAAGCTATTGTTGTAGTGAATAATGTAATGTTCTGCTTCTAGGTCAGTGAGAGAGACTGGCGTTTAATGTATTTCAGACTTATCTAATCATCTTCACCATGGCTATGCTTCCTCTTCCTCCCTCCTTCGATAGACAAAACACACACTCATAATTTGGCTTTGAAGAAGTGATGTAACAAACAACATGGATACCTGTACTTATAAACAGAGTCTTAAAAAATTGCTTTATACCTATGGCTTACACAGCTTATAATATTGTTAAATTGGTACACACTTGACAAACAAGTGTCTTTTTTTTCTTGAACTGCAGTGGTCCTTCAAAAGGGTTATGTAAGTGAGCTGGATTCTGAATGCATCTGATAGAGAATTAGTAGTGTATGAAAAAAAATGTGCATGAAAAAAAATCCCAAAATAAACATTAATTAGCTTACCTTCAAGTTAGCAAAATTGTCAATGTTTGTTTGGCATTTGATCGCGTACACCCCTAGATAATCCCACCTGAATTAGCATAACATTACAATTCAGAATCAGGATAATACATTGTATCATTCTTCACCTTAGTGGCTTCTGGCATAATAAGTACAAGAACTGCAACAGTTACTTCCTGTGCTCTGTACCAGAAAGGCCAAAATATGTATCTTGCTGTATTTCACGTGTGCACCCTGCTTATGTAAGCGCCCTGTGGGTGTGAACAGCTGGTTTTGACTTTTGTGCAAATAACTTTGTAGGCAAACTTAACTTTTCTATATAACACGTTTTAATACACTACTAATTCTCAGATGCATCCATAATCCAGCTCACTTACATATACCTTTAATTCTCTCAAGGTACAGAGCACAACTGTTGAGAAGAATGATAGCTACATGCCCGAGAAGACAATGCTAAACCGTACAAATGATATGGTGGTTTAATTTGCTTTTGACAGCATAGAAGCAAAATATCCAATAGCATATTACTTTGACTGAAGTATGCAAGTTACAAAAGTAAATAACTATGGAATATTGTGAGTTTAAAGGGTTTCCTCCTGCTGAATCTCCTTAAGGAACAGCCATCAATTAAAGAGAAAATAAACTTGTAAAAGTGTAGAAGAAAAACTATTCTTTTGATGGACAGTCTACCACCTCAGCGACATGACGGACACTCATGATCCACCTATGTACAAGATGTCTCTATTTTGTCTACTGAAAACCTGTGTTTCTATTAAAATATAAAGCCATATGCAAAGGTTTAGGATCCAGACTGAAGAAGCCAGGTAGGGATAACAAAATGTCATTTGAAATCTATACAAATAAGGAAAATGTCTTCATGTAGTTAGCATACTTTAAAAAGGTCACTGTCAACATTGCATTTCACGTTCTATTCCTACCGGTACAAAATAACCTGTGTTAATCTTTCATTCTGATCAAAAATGTATGTAACAGTTTTGAAGAAAGCTACTATTCAGTTTAATACGTTTACTTATCAAAGTAAACTAGTGTGAAGCTTACAAAAAGAAATGTAAAAATTTGAATTATTTACTGGGGCATATGCACTATTTTTTTGTGTTAGAGATGCCACAGAATAACATAGTTGTTGGCGGATAATAGGATATGCATGTTCCTAATATTTTAGCGCTTAATATACACAGCGTTTTAAAGACTTTTCATACCCACCCACATTTACATACAATATATACCGTATTTATCGGCATATAACACGCACCGGCGTATAACACGCGCCTCATTTTAAGAAGGGAATTTCAGGAAAAAAAAAAAAAATTTAAAATAAAGAACTTTGAAGCAAAATCCACATCCTCAACCTCCCCCCTCAAACCCCTCCTCCCACCCATCCTCCTTCCTCAACCCCCCTCCTCAAACCCCCTCCTCAAACCCCCCTCCTCATTCTAAACCCCCCCTCCTCATTCTAAACCCCCCCTCCTCATTCTAAACCCCCCCTCCTCATTCTAAACCCCCCCTCCTCATTCTCCTCATTGTAACCCCCCCTCCTCCTCATTCTAACCCCCCTCCTCCTCATTCTAAACACACCCCCCTCCTCCTCCTCATTCTAAACACACCCCCCTCCTCCTCATTCTAAACACACACCCCTTCTCCTCATTCTAAACACACACCCCTCCTCCTCATTCTAAACACACCCCCCTCCTCCTCATTCTAAACACACCCCCCTCCTCCTCATTCTAAACACACCCCCCTCCTCCTCAGAGAGGGGTTTAGGTTGAGGAGGAGAGGGGTTTAGAATGAGGAGGGAGGTTGGGAATATCGACGTATAACACGCACCTATCATTTGCCCCCTATTTTCAGGGAGAAAAAGTGCGTGTTATACGCCGATAAATACGGTATATATATATATATATATATATAACTATACAGGGATGAGAAGAAAAAGAAGCAAGCAGGAACTTCTTAGCAGTGAGAAATAATTTTTTTAGAGTTGCAATCACAGTCATATATTCCCTTACTGCTGTTTAAAGGTATATCTACGTTTCCCTGTTTTTACCTTTTTCTAATCTTACACAAGCTGCTTATATCAGAAATGTACATAACATGGACTCATGCTATACACATACAAACTTATTTTTAAAAATAAAACTTGTTTTCCACACCGAAACACTGCATTTGGGTATGGATATTAACCCTTTACTAACCTTCAAGTCAACAGCAGCACAATGCAGAGATCTTACACAGCAGTGTCTGACTCTTCCTGCTGCAAAGGACTACATATCCCATGATTCCTTCCTGCACAAGCTGCTATCACAGATTGCTACAATGTATTAAAATGTATTAGCTGTTTTGCCCAATTATGTATATTATGCTAATTGTAGCTTGGATATGCAGGGGTGTTAACTCTGAAAAGCAAATTCTTGCATGAGGGTGAATTTGTTACAAGTTTATTTTGGTATTTTTTCATGCAAAAAAATAAAATAAAAAAATAATATAATATATTATACATACACTGATGATTCTCCTCTATCAGATAAATGAAGTGCTCATACAGTAGGATTTGATTTGTAGCTTTAATGAATGATCAGCAAGAATGAGTAATCCAGGAAGAAGAAAAAAAACAAAAACAATGTAACAATGTTTCAATTTAGAGAGCCTTGAGAAACTAATTGAGACACGTTGGTATTTGGGCTCTTCAAGAAGTCATACGACTGAAATTTGGCCTCTGGGATGGTTTTCCATTTTCCACAAAAGTAATTGGAGGAGATCAGAATTGTACTTTAGAGGTCGAAGCAAAACAACAGGTGCTTCTTACCTGATTAAGGGGTATATAGACCAAATGAGAGCCGATACATTGCACATCTTTAAGTAACAACAAACGTGAGTTGCAAGCAGTTTTTTTTTTTTTTTTTACAAAAGTTATTGCACTTATTCTTGCTTTTCATGTTTTTTCAACTCGAGTGAAATCAGATAAGGAGAAACTTTAAGGACTTATATATATATATATATTTGAATAATCAGAGTATTGCAGTGAATAGTGATACCTTTTTTATTGGACAAACGTATTCATAATAAAGCGACGAGCTTTCGAGAGATAATGCCTCTCTTTATCAAGTCAAAAAGTGATACTGATACAAGTATGAACTAAAAACAACAAACAGAAAGAGATAAAAAAAAAAAAAATGGAAAAACAAGAAAGACTAAATTAATTGGCCAGAGTTAAATGAGAAACAGACCAGCACATATATTTAACATATATATATGTTAAATGTCTCTTTATAATTATGAAATGGTGATTTGGCTGCACAGATAGTTATACATGGTCATATAATCATGTTGATTTTACATAGTCATATATATGGTAATATACTATCCATACACAATGGGGCCTTGATAAACAGTGTATTACTATTGAAACCGGTCTTGAGTAGGAGTTAGTCCCCAAGTTATGCTCCCTCCATAAACAAGTAGTAAGTAGGTGGTTAAGATCTGTTTTTCCACACACTCCAGTCGAGGCCTATATGTTCACTATATTTTTATTCTACAGTGTGGTTACTGTATATATTGTTTATAGATAGGAGAGATAAAAAGTATGGTCCTATAATTTCTACTTGTTAGACATATGAGGACCGTTTACACTATCTTCTTAGGAGTCATTTTGATTATAGGGCTTGTTAGATGCCCATTGCCCAATTTTTTTTCCCCTTTTCTCCCTAGATAAGCTATTAAAAGTTTTTTTTTTTTTTCTTAATATACAATACTTCCATAAATCGTTTCCTTTTATAAAGAAAGTATATTTTAAGTCACCAAGGTGACCAAGCATTTGCCGAGCCCTGCCAAAACACATCCTCAAAGGAGGTGCCCAGGTTTTCAGTGTGTAGTGAAGGAGGAAATGAGAATATTGCTCATGCTTCAAGAGGAATAAAGCAAGAACAAATAATACAAATATTAAAGGGTCACTATAATGACCCAATTGTCATGACTTATGTAGTAAAGCCTTTTCAAATTTATTGAAATTAAGCGGGTTTTCTCAAGTTAGAAAATTGATTACTTTCACACCATTTTTGAATTTGGACTCCTCTCATACTTCTTCAAGTGCAGTACAACTTCCCATCGTCTATCAACAAAGCTGTGCGCTAAATAGGCAGCTGCAGAGAAGTGCATTAAAAACTTTGGCACTATCTGAAAAAGTTGGATGGAAAACAAGTAATCTCAGTGCAGGTTTTCTTGATAAAAGATTAACGTTTTTAATCAAAATAAACTAAAAGTTTCTTAATACTGATCTTTACTACTTAAAAGTATGGATGCTGAACTACTACTGTGAACCTATACACAACATTTATAATATTAAAAATGAACATGTGAATGAAGAATATTCAAATATAAACTTTGGCAATGTGATTCACAGCCCTGGCTATGAACTTCATCCCTCACCTGTAGAATCATTCTCTTTGGCTCCTAGGTGTGTGTGTGTGTTTGTGTGCGTGTGTGCGCGTATGCATGCATACATACGTGGATGGACATAAAAAATAAATATATATATATATATATATATATATATATATATATATATATATATATATATTTTTTTTTTTTTTTTTTTTTTTTTTGACTATTCACCCATGAATAAATACAGACACACAGTTCTCATATTTCTTTAAAATTGGGCAAAGTGTAAGTATGTGGTATATATTCTTCGTTAGGCAAAAATATTGTATTAGAATATACTGGAAAATGTATGTAGCATGATTTGATTTTAAGTTATTTTATATTACAATAGCAGCATACACCTGTTAAATCAGTATTGTCCTATTAAATCATTAAAATATATTTTGAACAGTAAGGTGGTCATTTTTGTTATTTGTTCCCCAGTTAGATAATAAGGGCCTCATTCAAATGTGATTTGGCCAATTGAATAGGGCTCTGTATAAGCACATAACATATTTTTTTACAGAGGTTTTTAGTTATCGAAGACCTTGCTTTTGGATAAAAGCTCACTAACTAAAAACGTCTGTAAAAAAATGTTGCTATGTGCTTATATAGCACCCTATTCAATTGGCCAAATCGCAATTGAATGAGGCCCTAAATTAGTAAGAACTCTGGTTCTCAAACACATTTGCAAAAGTAAATACATATGTTTTAACGCATCAGCAAGGTTAGTTTCGGTATTTTACGCACAATCACTTGACATTTTGTGATTTCTAACATACCATCTTTTTTGTTATGGTTGATAAACTATTATTGATAGGAGTATAAGTGGACAACACATATCTAATGCTTTATAGGAGTTAGACAGCATGGCCCTCATTCAATTGCAATTTGGCCAATTGAATAGGGCTCTAAATAAGCACATAGCATATTTTTTTTGAAAAAGTTTTTAGTTAGTAAGCATCTATCCAAAAGCAAGGTTTTCCCTAACTAAAAACTTTTTCAAACAAAATATGCTATGTGCTTATTTAGAGCCCTATTCAATTGGCCAAATTGCAATTGAATGAGGCCCCATGTGTCTGGGAGACTAGGGAGGGAGCCCTTTATAAAGATACATTATACTTTGGGAAAGTATTTAGCCACCAGAAATGCACATTTTGGGTCTTTCCTGTCTCGTCCCTGCCAGCAATGGCATGCAGTGGCCAATAGGTGGCACAACGCTGGCTCACCGAGACCTTTGACAATTTGTTTTTGGGGTGAGTGATAGATTTACGGGTTAGGGTAGTGGCAGATGATACGTTTTAAATAGTAACATAGTTTATACAGCGCGTCACTACTTTACTATGTAACGCTTATCTAGCAACTCTAGTTCTTGCTACTTATTGTTCAAGTGTTTAGTGTCTCACCTCCTAGCTCCTCAGCATCTCCTGCCTGATGGTCATCTGCCCTTTGATGGGGGCTGTTCCAGACCACCTGATATTCTCTGCATGCCCACCCTGTCCTGCTCAGTTTTACTGGACTTGGCATACAGGAAACACTTCCTAATCAGCCTCATCCCTGCAGACTGATCAAAAGGCAGCAACAACACAACCCTCCCTGCTCCAGTGGGCGTGGCTATGACGTTGTAGTTTAAAGAACCTGTCCAGCTACTAAGGCGCATTAACCCGTGCCTGGCTGCTTTATATATATATATATATATATATATATATATATATATATATATATATATATATATATATATATATATATATATATATATATATATATATTAGACTTTATATCTCAGATGCATGCTTAGACATCAATATGTCTGGAGCTGTAATGTAATCATTCATTGTAATGTTTTACTAATGTATTGTTCTTGTTGATATACAATATAAATTAGGTTTGTTGAAAAAGAAAAATAATAAAAGGATAACTCAGCTCAGGTTATTGTTGCAGTTTACACAGTACATGGCCACTTGCAGGCAACTTGTGATTTATAGTCCTGTAAGGACCTGCAGAGCTGAAGCAGTGTGGAAGCGTTCATGTCTGCTCCAGAGCTCTTTTAAGACTGGATAATTCACGTAACAAACTTGTACAGGATAAGGGTAGTGTGGTTACACAAACTCAGCTGAGAGTATCGTTGTAGTACATGGCCATTTGCAGGCACTTGTGATTTATAGTCCTGTAAGGACCGGCAGAGCTGAGGGAGTGTGGGAGCTGTCCTGTGAGCTCCAAAGCTCTTATGAGACTGAGAGATTCAAGTAACAAACTTGTACAGGACAAGGGCAGTGCGGTTACACTGCTGGACCCTCTGCTATATATTTTTAACTAATGAAATAATGAAGAAAGCACCACTTACCATATACACAGGTCTCTCGGTGAGCATCTCCGGTGCAGACACAAACATTAAACAAATAAACAGCCAGCGGACGTTAATTTTGAATTAGGCCATTCTGTTCGGCTACGCGCGCCACCATCTTCCTTCTGCGTAGTTTCCAAGGCAACAAGCCGCCCATCACTAGGGACAATACCATGCCCCAGGCCAATCACACGGCAGAGTTGTTGTCATGGTGACGCATGACTGCCAATGAGGTGCAGAGATTTTCCCTCCCTTCCGTGTTTTGTTAGTGGCGAGGGCTGTGCGTCACTCTCTTCCTTCCAGATTAGTAGGAGAGGATGGTGCAGAGGGATGGAGATGTTGGAACTGCTAGCTGGCAGGCTCGGTAGATGAGAACGTGCAATGAGTTTTAAACAGCATCTGGGCCAAAAGATCTGGATTCCGAAGTATTTTATGTAGAAACATAAATTTGACAGCAAATAAGAAAACAAAAGTCCCATCTGATTCACCCCTTTTACCCCAAAAGTGTTAATTACCCTCACGATGTCCAAAGGCTTATCCCAAACAGACTTACCGGTCCACTTAATTCAGAGCAATTTGTACCACAACACAATAAAGATCTACTAAAAGCACGACATTGTTGAAATACACGCACTTCCACTAAAAATTCTATACAATTAAGGCTGTGTTTACATGAGTCATTGACATGCCCGCTGCCAGACACACATCGACAGCTCAATGTAGTGCGCAGAGTACAAAAAGTTTTACCAAACCAGTCTGTGCAGAGCATGGACTGCTGGTATCACCTAAACAGGTCAGTTAACTTTTTTAGATCATACCTAATTTCAGGGGAAAACTGAAATCAATCAAGTGTCCTCATCACACACTTGGCAGTCTTATCAATCATGAGACTACCAGTAGGCAGGATAGTCTGTGTTTATAAATAGACTTTAAACATTAGATTTTTTTAGATGTTATTAGTGTAATAAAAAAATAGATAATTTTAACATACAATATTGTGCTCTTTCACTCTATGAAGAGCACTTACAGAGGTAAATAGCCCTTTAAATTACTTTTTTTTTATTGTTCTTATCACAACTCCTGATAAGGCTGTTCAACTTATCTACGACCCTTTCTGTAAAGTAGTACTTCTACACAGTGTTATGACCCAGAGTTGAGGGGCCACACGCACCTCAATTTTCTCCCTCTAGGTCGTGCCTTTTGTGTTCAATCTCACAGCTCTCAGCAAACACCTCTTAGCCGAACTCTGGAAATCACAGGTTGCAAGTTTAGCTCTAAGGTTACTGCTTATTAAAAAATAACAAATAATTACATCCCTTTGATTAGAATGAAAAATCATACAGTAAATAACATCAGACACACCGTTGATTAGAATGCTAGAGTCAGGCTGCCTGCCTTTATTTGGCTTTTCAAACAAAGCATTTCATTAAGACAAGAAGAGAAGAACAAACGACATTAACATGAATTGGGGAGTGAACAAGTTTGAATTCACCGCTTGGATGCACAAACACCAATGAGCTGGATAACTGTACTGCTTGAATTAGCATAGCCCAATCAGAATAGTCCTTTGTCCCTGGGGACAGAGATGATGTCGCAAAAGGGTCGACCCTCTCCTGGGGGCTGGTCTGTTGTTACCTGGACACTAGTTTAGACCAGCTGCATGCTATGGGTGCCATGTTGTGTGCTACTGGTGACCAAATTTTACAATAACAGCAAAACAGCCAATAACTTTTAAAGTAGAAATCACTAGTCCCTCATCCCAGCCAAAAGACAAAAGATTCCCTGAAACAGCTATGATAGAGAAGAAGCTACTGTTACATACTCTACAAAGGCAGAGGGTGGACTATCTCTCTGAGCTGGAGACACAGTTATCTCGGGGATGCTGCTACAGAAGAGACTGACAATGATCTCCAGGACTTGTGTAAGAAATTAACTAATAATTAAATAATTAATGTATAATTTCTACAAATAATAAGTTCTTTTGGACAAATCAATAAACGAACATATGAATAAGTTTATAATTAAAAGATATATTTTGCATAAATCAATATACGGTTACACAATGGGTTTTAGACAAACAGATAGACAGTAGGGATAAAACGATATTTACAAAAAGATACTTATATGAATAACTACATTATTATTAAATACTATACCACAGGTCAGCAATATCTTCAGAGTCCATATCTTTAGGCTTCAAGTCACAGCACGGCATGGCTTCTACTCAGCTGGGCCCTCCTCTAGACTTCCAGACTTTCAGACTGGACTCCTACAAGACTCCTACTAGACTTCCAGACCTCCAGACTTACAGACATAGACTGACTAAACTCTCTGGGTATTTGTATATCTTTCTTGGACACTCCCCCTTGATATGTGACTGTACATCTCACTAAAATCATCTCACCTTCCCCCAAACTCCATAAAAATTCCATAGATGGGAATCTCACACACACACCGATGTCCCCTTGTTTACATATAAACACCCTGGGCCAAGAGACCATGTTATTATGTTGTCTATATGATAGAGCGTCCACCACACCCAACTGTTCTTTTGTTTACCCATAAACAACCCCAGGCATAAGCCTTTGTTACAGTATGAATAGATAGCCACAACTCCGGTTTCTCAGGGATGGGGGTTAGATGAACACAATCTATATATTATAAATAAAGATCTATACAACTACATATTTTTATGAGATACACTTATTAAAGACATGTTTAAAAATGGTCACTGTATAAGCCATATCTTACATATCCCCACTTAGAGAGCGAATGATTTGACATAGAATGAGCTCTCTCAAATTACACAAACAAATATGGCTTATTGTGTATAGACCCCCTGTGTGTGTGTGAGATTTCAAAGTAATACAGTTCACTGAGACAGGAATGATCTGATAACAACCAATACTTTCTTTAAATTTTAGGGTTCTGTGAGGCAAATTTGGACTAATTATGTATGCACTCACAGTATGCATTTTATAATATTAATTTAATCTCCTGTGGCTACTGTGCAAAATCACATCACCCTCCCATAACTATTGCAAATGTATCCCTCAGCCACAAGATCTGTTTACACTTCAATACCACTTCTGTGTGCCACACCCAACTTCCACCATTTTGTCCTGCATTGTTGAATCCATGTGTCACCATTTTCACCCATGTCCCATTCTCTGACCCATATTGGATCTTATTGAGAGGTTAATGTTACACATAGCTAGCTTGCTAGCCTGTTTTAAGACTTATGCTGTCTTTTTGATGTGTGTATTGAAGAAACCACTCAAAGGACACTTTATTGTTAGCACGTGTGGATAGAAAAAGTGATTGTAGCACCTTATAAGGTACTTTAGTGAAAACATTAAATGTGACTCAGTATTCACTCAAGAAATGGAAAATGTGTGTGATAATCTCTGTGTAGCTTCAGGAAATTATAAGACCTACAACTACATTTAAAGCATGCAGCAGGATCTTAGTGGAATCACTAAGGTTGTTCATTTCACACATGTCTCAGAGTCTCCATCACTTTCAAGTCTGGTTTTCTAAAACAAGATATAGAAAATAATAAAAACAGCAGATCATAATAACCAACATTCCAACCGTTCCTAAATTGAGGTGATCTAATTCTAAAATGGTCTGTGTCCCTAACAGAGATAAACAATTAAAACAAGATATAAATAAATGACTGACCAATGGGGTATCATACTAGTTGTCTAATTGGTAGTACCGATTGAATGTAAAACAAATATCAATTACAAATCATTACTAAATTACTAAATTATTATTCCTATTATAAGCATAGTATATTTACATTTATATTCATGTAGCTCCAGAATGTACTAGTTCTGAAACTATATGAATACTGGTGAGGTTCCTTTGTGTGCCAGACCTCCTTCAGAAAAATATAAAAAAAAACATTGTTTTAAAAAAAAAATAATAAAAAAAAATGATCCAGATTGAATGATTCCTTTATACTTTAAAATGTCCCCACCTAGAAAACTTAGATTTTATGAAATGGGTGTTGGGATGCATTATTTTTTTTTTAAAAGAAAGGATACCATGCAATCTATATAAAAATATTTTGAACACTTGCTGCCATTCATAAAAAAAACAAGTAAACCAATTAATGAGGCTTTAAAAAACACAAAAATAAGAGTGTATTACTGCTTCTCAAAAATCACAGTTAAAATGCTCTCTTGCATGTACAGTCCTCATTGTGGCAACAGTTTAAAAAAAAATTAAAGTAAGATTTATTCAGCAAAAACAAAAAAGTAGCTGACAGTGCGGCCTTTTTAAAATATGTGTATAAAATAACACACAAAAACTATAATTTGGAATTTGTCCCACCCACACTGTATAAAAAAAAAAATGTAAAAAATAAATATATATTTATAGAGGCTTGTCCTTAAAAATAAAAGCGAGGGTCCTCTATTATATATTTAAAAATAAAAAAAACCTGTGAAGAAATTAGGAAAGGTCATTTACTGGATCTCCTTTCCTTCCTTTTTCATTTGCCCATTTCTGTTTTCCTGTAAAAATAAAACTTGGTAATCAGTTAGTTTGGGAAAGATTGATAAGTAAATCATTTTCTGTACTATAGTTTAATTTACACTGATTCAGTTCTGATCTTAGAGCTTCTAAATTTTTCTTGAACACATCTCTTTCCTGTTTTAGTGTAAAATTCTCAGCCTTGAGCAATTCATTTTGAGATTTCAGTACATGATAAGGAACAAATGGAGTATTTGTATTTATTCTAACTCTACCATTTGTTGCCCACCTGTTGTGACTATGGCTATTGTTTGTCCATCTTGTATTATGCGGCCCTTTGTTTGAATTAGGGAGGGGATGTAACACATTTTTGCAGTACCTGGCAAAATGTCCCAATTTTCCACAAGCAAAACAAGAGATTTGATTTGCATTGCTAAACATCTTTGTTTGGGGTAGGGTGGTCTTAACTACACAAATTCTGCCTTTATTTCTATTTATCTCTCTTAAACTGCTCTCTGCTCTCTTTAGATAATGTAGAATTTTTAAAAAGTGATTGTTTGTAGACACTGTCAACCCAACAATATGTATAATTTCAGGCAGACATCTTTTTTGTAAGGCCTTCTTATAAATGTGATCATTCTGATTAGCCTCAGTATCAGAAGGGAGTGTGAGTTTATACAAAGTGAATAATCTATCACTATACTCTTGTACAGACTATCTCATCTTCTGAGTACAGTTACCAAACACATAATGATGATCCAATTCATTTATACCCAGTACATTTAAAATCTCTTTAACCAAATGCTCTTTAGATCTAGGCTCTGCAAAAACATCAGAAGGCAAACTAGATTTTAAGGATTGATCTAAAGAAGCCATAATCACAGCAAATGCATCAGTCTCAGTTAAATTTGCATTACATTTAAAAAACGTTTCAATTCTTATCATGATTTCAACAGGATCATCATGAAAACCTATACAATCAAGCGTTTTGCTCAAAGTCTGAATTTCACTAATAGAAAGAGATCTATTCACAGTAGTTTCAGAAATGACCTGCCCATGTGCTCCTCTCTTGAGCTCAGTAGAAACTGGCACCATTTTGAAACAATCATTTTTACTTTTCTTAAAAACTTTGCAGTCCACTTTCTGGACCTCTGTCTCTTTACATTTTGCTAAACATTGACTATAATCAGTATCCTTTTTACAAGAAACTAAACTTCTTATTGCACTTTCTGCATCTAGCAATCTATCCACAAGTTCCTTATTTTTTCTGTGTAGTTGCTCATTTTCTTGCAATGTCTTCTGATTATCTAAACCCAAAGCAGATGCTGTAGTGGCAGTGACAGTAAGGGTTTCTAAAACAGTATTAAGCTCACACACTTTAGTCTCTAAAGCTTGTTTCTGCAAACATAAATGTTTATATTGTTCTGCAATCCAATGTGCAGCAAATATTACAATTGTTTTCCCTTTTGATTTAGACAATTTCTTTTCATTAATAGCTAATTCTACTAGATTCTGGGCGTTTGACCAGGGGTCAGAAGTATTTACCATAGCTCTAATTATAGCATCAGAGTTATCAACATTAGCAATCTTTTTTATTAAGCCTTCCATTATTGGATAACAAAACTATACAATTTTAAAAGTGCAGAAAAGCAAAAATATAAGAGTAAACAAAACCTGCTTTAGAATCCTGAATCTACCACAGCCAAACGTAACAAACACAAAAGTTTCTACAACTTTCTATAACTACAGCACACAATAGGAAAATAGTACACTAATTTATGCAAAATATTATAGTTATTAATATGCTTGATTATTACATTAATGTCCTCCTGGCAGGCTCGCCATATATGTAAGAAATTAACTAATAATTAAATAATTAATGTATAATTTCTACAAATAATAAGTTCCTTTGGACAAATCAATAAACGAACATATGAATAAGTTTATAATTAAAAGATATATTTTGCATAAATCAATATACGGTTACACAATGGGTTTTAGACAAACAGATAGACAGTAGGGATAAAACGATATTTACAAAAAGATACTTATATGAAAAACTACATTATTATTAAATACTACACCACAGGTCAGCAATATCTTCAGAGTCCATATCTTTAGGCTTCAAGTCACAACACGGCATGGCTTCTACTCAGCTGGGCCCTCCTCTAGACTTCCAGACTTTCAGACTGGACTCCTACAAGACTCCTACTAGACTTCCAGACCTCCAGACTTCCAGACATAGACTGACTAAACTCTCTGGGTATTTGTATATCTTTCTTGGACACTCCCCTTTGATATGTGACTGTACATCTCACTAAAATCATCTCACCTTCCCCCAAACTCCATAAAAATTCCATAGATGGGAATCTCACACACACACCGATGTCCCCTTGTTTACATATAAACACCCTGGGCCAAGAGACCATGTTATTATGTTGTCTATATGATAGAGCGTCCACCACACCCAACTGTTCTTTTGTTTACCCATAAACAACCCCAGGCATAAGCCTTTGTTACAGTATGAATAGATAGCCACAACTCCGGTTTCTCAGGGATGGGGGTTAGATGAACACAATCTATATATTATAAATAAAGATCTATACAACTACATATTTTTATGAGATACACTTATTAAAGACATATGTTTAAAAATGGTCACTGTATAAGCCATATCTTACACTTGTGTACACAAGGTGCTGCGTTGAATGCAGAGCAATGTCTGCAGAAAGCACATATGCAATGCATAGAGCAGGAACTTGCACACGAGAGACAGAAGGAGGAATAAAATATGATTGAACAGCAAGAGTTATTCCGGGAGGAACAAGACAGAGAAGATTCTTCAGCTGAACATGCAGCAAGAAATAAAGTGCAACCAGAGTGAACTGGACACGCAGCAACATAAGAAGGAGAAGCTGCAGAAAATGAAAGGCTGGAATCCTTGGAGGAAAAGCACAAGGAAAAATAGAGAAAAGATTGAGAATCAGTTAAAATAGGAGCTGTCATTCATGTCCTTCCTAGCAGAGATAAAGAGTTACAGACTTTGCAGGATTGGAAGTCCATTGGTACCAAGGATTCTTGATGTGTACAGTGAGACAGATAAGGCACAGATCCTAGACGGGCTAGAAGGATCCCTGGGAGAGGTTATGCTTGTGCAGTCTGTAAAGGATAATGTACCAGAACAGAAGCAGGTTGAGCTCATGAAGCTGGTACTTTGATAATTATCAGGCAGCTTATTGGAGCACCTAGAACAGGTAGAGCCAAATCCTCTGTCCTTGCAAGCCATTTGCTCAGGACAGTTTGCAGGACTATGAAGTAGACAGAGATATAAAATGGGAAGAGATACAGCCCAAGAAGGTGATGATGGTGGTGAATCTAAAGAGAAGAGGGTGGATACCCTGCAAAAATAGCTTAAGAAGGGAGCCTGGCAAGCTCAAAGTTTCACAGCGTTTGACCAAGTGTAACACAGATTGGTAGCAGAGAGTCAGCTGCTATCTGAGCCAGACACCAACCCCCATCTGGTTGTTTTGAAGGAGCAACTGAGTGATTTGGTGTTGCGAGGGAGAAAAAGTTGAACTTCATAAGATAGAGAATACCCTCAACAGTTTGAGGCACGAGCTTACAGAGCTGAAAGGTAGAGACAGAGAGCAGAGATACCAAAGTAAAAGTTGAGGTGCAGAACCTTCACTGTGCCTTATTGAATCAGGAGGCCACAATAACTAGTAGAACACATGAGTTGCAGAAGAAGCTCTGAATGTTCTAGCCCAAAGCTTCACAAATACTTCCACAGACATGAAAGTCTGGGACTTCCCCAGAATGGTCAGGAAGCAGAAGGCTGATTCCTCAATTGAGAATGGACATTTTGTAAAGTTAAAGAACATGTTACAGATGGTCCATAAGAGGAGCTGTAAGATTATGGCTTTGACTGAGCACTGTGCTGATAATGAGACATCTTCCAAAGATTATCAACAAAAGATGGACATTTGGCATAAAGAGAAGCTGAATCTACTAAATGCTAACCTGTCACTTTCAGATACCTTAATGAAGATGACTCAGAAGAAGAAAAAGGATATACACAGTGTGCCGAGGTTACTGGAACGTGAACCGAAGTATCTACACCTGAAAGAAAAGTCAGATCTCCTCTACCATGGTTTTGGAAACCAGTGTTTATGTTTGCGTCGTTATCAAGTTTACCTATTCTAACAACCATATAGAAAAGATGGCACCACCATGATCCTTTAAGGACACTGTTTCTCAGCCTTAGCCAAGTCCCACTTACTTTCTTCTGGTTCTTCCTGTTGCATTTTCTCTGCTTCCAGAGTGAATATTTTGCAGACTATATGTGTTTGTAGAGCAGTGTCTATATATAGCTAAAGCTCAGACACATTGTTCTTCATAATGAAAGGAGCTAGTACTCGATAACAATTAGAGCATTTTTTTTATGCAAATGTCACTAAAACTAATATATAAACTAAATGATAACAACCCAATATTGTAGCCTTTATTTCATGATACTGTATTAAACATAGAACTGTACTCTTTATTATATAGCTTAACGAAACAAAAATGAAAATATTCAATAATACATTTATTAATAAATAATTGTGATAATCTGATTCTGAGGAATGGGTGGATAATGAATCAGATGAATATAGAATACAAAAATTTCAGAGGAATTAATTAAAATTGGAATAATTTGTTCCCAGACCCAAATCTTATACATAAATAAATAAAAATGTAAGCAGAATGTTACCTTTACTGAGGAGCAATGATCGCAGAAGCTGAAGAGGAGCAAAGGAATTATTGTTTAGAAGAGGACTCATCTTGCATTAAAACATCAGGTAACTCCAATTCTGGTGATCAATGTATTTTTGTCCCTTTCCCGACAATTCACTAGCACTCGATTTAGCAAAGAACTTGTCCAATGTTTTCTGTTTCTGTCTTTTTTTTTTATTATTTTGTGACTAATATTGGATTTTTGGATGAATATAGGAGCATTGTTTTGCCTAAAAATGTGACTAATATTGGATTTGTTTAATATAGGGCTGATAAGTATAGAGGTTCCACTGTATATGGGATTATTAGAAATGGAATAGTATTTGTAATATAGTGAACAAAAAGCTTTACATACGTTACTATCAATGACGATATACCAGTTAAACTTAATAAAATGGGAAAAGCACCCACAGGCAGTTTCTGGGAAAAAAATGGAAAAAAGGGATATTTAAAACATTTTGGAAATAAGTTTTTTTAATATAATAATATTTAACATTTTAGGAGTTAAAAAATAATCCACATGTAGCTTTTCTTTTTTTTTTTTTTTGGATGCACTGAAGAGCAAATAAATGTAAAATAAACCATATTTAAAAATAATATGTGCAGTGAGGAGATGCGTTGCTGAACCTTGGAGTAAAGGATATGTACAAAATTTTAGTTAGATTCAAATAATAGAGGAAAACATAGACAGGACAAAATTATACCTTTGAAATCTACTTCAAAATCTATTATGGAGCCCATGGATTTTAAATTATAGCAACATTAAACATTGTATTTATGTTGCATTTTAAGCAAGTATATTATATAGTTTACAAATAAATATGTCATAATATATTATATTAGTTGATATTTATATTTTACCTTCGACATTTATAAGAATATGTTTACAAATATAATTGTATTATTTCTTTACTTTTATTATATTTGTTATAATTTTGGTATTGTAGCTGTTACTTTAATATAATGTAATAAAAAATGTCACAAAATATAATTATCTCTTTGTCTACTTGCAGAGTTGGGAAAGTATGGTCTAGTTCAAAATTCTCTATGGATTAATTAACAGTTTTGCATTATTTTAAGTGTAAAGTGTAGACAAAGCACCATCATTGTTTCTGTGTAGCCTGGTGTTTTTGTGGCTTAAAAACATGTCACTACGCAAAAATTCTTATTTTTTTCTGTGATAGCTTGTGTAATGTTTAGATGCTTTACATACCATTTATAGCAATTAAATCTTATTTTTTTGCCTAATGTAAATAAGTTAATATTAGTCCATACCAATCATGGAAAAACACAGCAAATGATTCCAAACATAGTAGAATTAATACTACAGGTAATACAAGTATTTTATCAATTAATTTGTATTCCAAAAATCTCATTTTTACAGTAAACTTACATTTTACCTGTTATTTGTCCTTTCCAATACCCCTTTAGCCATTGTTTTTATCATTGTGCTTGATTGTGGTCATTAATCGCTAAGATCCATTGAATGAAATAAAAATGTAATCGTTGTGAGAGCACACACAAATCTCCAGGGATTCATCAGAAATCCGAAATATATACTAGCAAAAAGATAAAAGTAAAGACTAAGGTATCAGAAATACTGATTAACAAAAATAGATACAAATCTAATATGTAGAATTCATTGAAAGATTTTTTTTCCTATTTGGAATTTCTACATATCGCCAATAAATCTCATAAATATGTATTGTACAAGATCTGTAATCACATATAATAGTTGTCAAACTATGAGACTTCTTTTTAATTAACCCTGTCACTCATGGGGGTCAATACAGTCCCCCATAAACCCTTAATTAACCCTGTCCCGTATGGGGGTCAATACAGACCCCCATAAGCACTTAATTAACCCTGTCACTCATAGGGGTCAATACAGACCCCCATAAGCACTTAATTAACCCCCTCACTCATGGGGGTCAATACAGACCCCATGAATCCCTAATTAACCCTGTCACTCATGGGGGCCAATACAGACCTCCATAAGCACTTAATAACCCTTTCATGCATGGGGGTCAATACAGACCCCTATAAGCACTTAATTAACCCCATCATTCATGAGGGTCAATACAGACCCCCATAAGTACTTAATTAACCCTGTCACGCATGGGGGTCAATACAGACGCCCATAAGCACTTAATTAACCCTGTCACTCATGGGGGTCAATACAGACACCCATAAACCACTAATTAACCCTGTCACACATGGGGGTCAAAGCAGACCCCATAAGCACTTAACCTCGTCACTCATGGGGGTCAATACAGACAGCCATAAACCCCTAATTAACCCTGTCAAGCATGGGGGTTAATAAAGATCCCCGTAAGCACTTAATTAACCCTGTCACTCATGGGGTTCAATACAGACTCCCATAAGCCAATAAGTAACCCTGTCACTCATGGGAGTCAATACAGACCCCATAAGCCCCTAATTAATCCTGTCACTCATGGGGTTCAATGCAAAACCCCATAAGCACTTAATTAACCCGGTCATTCATGGGGGTCAATACAGACCCCCATAAGCCAATAAATAACCCTGGAACTCATGGGGGTCAATACAGACCCCCATAATACACTAATTAACCCTGTCACTCATGGGGGTTAGTACAGACCCCCATAAACCCTTAATTAACCCTGTCACTCATGGGGGTCAATACAGACCCCCATAAGCACTTAACTAACCCCATCACTCATGAGGGTCAATACAGACCCCCATAAACCCCTAATTAACTCTGTCACTCATGGGGGTCAATACAGACCCCCATAAACCCCTATTTAACCCTGTCACTCATGGGGGTCAATACTGACCCCCATAAGCCAATAAATAACCCTGTCACTCATGGGGATCAATACAGACCCTCATAAGCCTCTTTTTAACCCCATCAATCCCATAAGGGTATATTATGACCCTTATGGGGCAGTTACAACCCTAACATTAACCACATAAGTGCCATGACGGTCCTCAAGGACCCTCATGTCACTAAGTACAAACACTACACTGCACTATACCCCCCAATAAACCATTAAATCTAAACTAACCCCCCTCTACACTAACCTATTACCACCTACATTACATACCCCCTAATAACCCACCCCCACCATTCTAATTACAGAAAATAAAAAATCTAAGTCACAAAAAAAAACTACATTACAGAAAATAAAAAAACCTAATTCACAAAAAAAGGAACATTACAGAAAATAAGAAAGAAAAAAAAAACAACCCCCCCCACTACAGAAAAAAAAAACTACACACCTGAAAAGGAAATACATATGGAATACATACAATACAATACAAAAAAAATACAATACCCCCTATCTATCTAACATACAATCAATCCTATCTATCTAAAATACATCCCCCAATCTATCTAATGTACAATAAATCATATCTATCTAAAATACATACTCCTATCTAACATACAATAAATACTATATAATATACAAAAAATCCTAACTATCTAAAATACATACCCCTATCTAACATACAATAAATGCTATCTACATACAGAAACCCTAATTCTAACCTAAAATAATTAAGACCACTTACCTTTGCAGGTGTCCCTTCAGATCACCAACCTAGGGGGAAAAAAACATTAGTACAACTCCTTTAATTAAATTAATTAAACATTCTAGATATTCTAAATATTCTATTCACATTGGGGTGGGTTTAGTGCAGTGTAGTGTTTGTACTCAGTGTCTCCTCATAGCACTTACGGGGTAATGTTAGGCTTCTAACTGTCCCATGAGGGTCTTTAAATACCCTTATGGGACGAATGGGGTCAAATAGAGGCTTATGAGGATCTGTATAGACCCCATAAGAGACCGGGTTAAAATTGTGTAGTGCTTACACTTTGTGTCATGAGGGTCCTGGATGACCCTCATGGCACTTATAGCGTTATTACATGCGTTCATTAGTGTGTTATAGGGGTCTATATAGTTGAGGCACACAGTACACTCACATTGTGGGACAAACAGCATTTCCACACTTTTTTATTGCCCCTTCATTTTTGCTGGGCAAGTCGCTAGTTTTAATATATTCATTATTTGTGCAACGCGGCAAGTGTAACCCTCTTATCCCCACCCATTGAGCAGTGAAAAATAACATGTGGGAGGTCCTGTTTTACAGCACAGAAGATCCTTTATCACCTGCATGTTTTATTCCACAAAATTAGATTGTTTTTCATAACAAGCAATTACAAAAATGCACTATATGGTAAATACAACTGGAACTTTTGGCATTTTCCTATGTGAATCTCTTAATTTGAAAAATGCATTGCACTACGGTAGCATAGATATTATGGATGTGAATTTTTTCAATGTACACTATGTATATATATAGAAACAGCACAAAAGTTTCAAAAAGTGAAATTTTCAATTCTATTTTTGTGAAATCTGATTTTTGAAGGCAAAAGGTGTATGTGTGCATCAAACTGTTGATACTAAATAAGGAACCATACTAATATTGCTGGTAAGGTTTGCAATACACTTTATTAAAATTTCAGTAAAACACACACTTTTTACCAGTGTATATCTACAAACATCCACTATAATAGCTGTCAGATGTGTGTAACACCTTCAAGATGTGTTCTGCGCAGGCGTTACGCACATGCTGATTGCGGGAAAAGCAGGGAATCGTGCAGCCGCGGCAATGCTCATGCTGGGCCCAGCTGCGGCAATGCTCATGCTGGGCCCAGCCTCGGCAATGCGCATTTCCAGGCCAGCGTGGCAATGCGCATGTGCCGTACAGCCGTGCCATTGGACATGCACTGCACATGCGAAGAGAGAGCAGGGGAGGGAGTGAGAAATAGAGCAGAGAGAGGACACAGAGAGGGAGAGGGTGCACAGAGAGAGCAAGAGGGCACACAAAAAGGAAGCAGCACAGAGAGAGACATAACAGACAATTGAACGTAACAAATGATATAGTCATTTATGATGGGCAAGTTACTAGTATATCCATATCCATCAGTGTCTGATAGAAAAAAACAACAAATCTCTTGTGCACTTACTTCATAAAAAATGCTGAAATTGCATGATCAATGTATCAACAGCTATAATTATTATCCATACCCACTAGGCAACCCACTTCTTAAATAACAAGATCACTTTTTGAAACACTTTTGTTGATTGACATGGATGTATGAACTTGTATGTAACTGTCATGTATCAAACATCTGCTCTGAATGTGAAGTTGTCGTTAATTCAATAACTAGCATAATTTATAGTAAGTGAGATACCCCGTAAATGCAATCCTATTATCCTAATGTTACAGAATAGGCATGTATAGAACCAACTCTAAAAAAATATATATTCTGCTGATGGATCATAACATATTTTTTTATTAAATAGCCATAACAATGATTACCTAAAAATATATGCATTTAAAATAATAAGAGATTCATTTAAGAACTCAGCACTAACACAGGGCTTGACAAATACCGAGAGCTGGCTACTAGCTTTCTAATTATTGGACATATATTTCTACATATCTGGCTCCTAACTTTCAGATAAATTTGTCAACTCCTGAATTAGCATATCATAAAGTTAAAACAACAAGAATTCTAATAAATTCAATAAATGAAGTCACAGACAATATTTATGTCATTAAGACCAACACTGGATGTGTAACTTGTCATATTAATCAGAGGATGCCATGAATCAGTAGTGTATGACAGAAAACAGTGACACGGAGCATGCGTTTT
This sequence comes from Discoglossus pictus, assembly GCA_027410445.1. Classification (NCBI taxonomy): domain Eukaryota; kingdom Metazoa; phylum Chordata; class Amphibia; order Anura; family Alytidae; genus Discoglossus; species Discoglossus pictus. The sequence goes on along the minus strand of CM050165.1, from coordinate 69,037,402 downwards.
AAATATAGCTTTGTAAATTAAAGCTAATATAAACCATAGATTATCTGGACTAATGAGCATATTAACAACTGATGTGATAAAATACAGATTCACCATATGACCAGTGGTGGCTGTTGAAGTTTTAATTTGGTGGGGTGGAAAGCGATTTCCCATATAAATCATACAACAATAACATACAAATTGGTAGAGTTAGCAAATGGAAAGCCATGTAAACTGTACCACCAAACCATAACTACTGTAGATATGAACACAGTATATATATATATATATATATATATATATATATATATATATATATATATATAGTAAATAAATAGTACATCTTTGTTTACATTTGAATTTCTAAAGCAAGTTAAAAAACCTGCTTCCAGCTCAGAATTCCGAGAAAAACAAGGAAGCCATGTTTGAAAATGGCTATGGATTGAAGAGCGAGGCATTTGTGGACACATTTGCATGTCCCAGCTCAGCTTCCCTGAATGCAGTGTAATACCTGTCACAATTTCTGCCAGGGAATGCAAACTTTTAAGCACAACTGTATATATATATATATATATACTAGGAACTTAACCGTCAAAAATGACAGGATTAAAATTGTAAGGCTGACAATGCTGTTTGACACACAATGTGAGGCTTCTGGTCCTCTGAGCACCTTCGGCGCTCATTGCGAGCCTCTCACCCCCCCCCCCCCCCCCCCCCCGCCCCCGTGTACATCAAGTTTCCTGCTTTGCACTGATCACATTTTTTTCCTTTCTTAGGCGATTTTCGACTGATGCGAAGTGTAATTCGCTTGCATCCTCACTCCCAGGCATCCTGTGTCCCTTCCTGTGTTGTGTGTGAGTGTGTTATAATTTTTTATAGATCATTTCTTATTTTTGGTGGGTGAGTTGCGCGCTTGAACAGTGCTGTGCCACGGGCTGCAATGAGTGCCTTCGGTACTCATTGCAGCCTAAGTACTGCGCCGCTGCTTCGCCTTGCTTTGCGAGGATCTCATGTGTGAAGGCGCCACTGGTTGCAATGATCACCTTCGGGACTTTGACGCAACTACGAGCCTCACGAAGTGATGAGAGCAGTTGAGGCACGTGGGCCTTACGAGCCGTACGACTTAGGGCCGAAACCCGTACGTGCAGTGTACGGCTTGCAAAAATCCGACTTTAACGCCAGAACCACGAAACTGCAAAGACCGAAAATACACACAAATATGCCTCAAATTTACTTACACGCTCACACATAGCACAGTGGGAGCGCCAGGGAGCCTGTGAGTGTGGTTGCAAGTTAATTTGAGGCATATATGGAGTTTTTTTGCCACCAAAAATCGCATAAAAGAGAAAAAATATGGCTGCCGAAAAAACGCAAACACGACGAAAAGGAAGCCAAAGGACGTAAATCTAGCCCCATGGACGTAAAAAGTGCTCAGGGGGCCCATAGCCTTGCATTGTGTGACAAACACCATTGCCAGGCTCACTATTTTACTCCCGTCATTTTTGACCGGCAATTTCCTAATATATATATATATATATATATATATATATATATCACATATATAGTTGTCAGCAATGCGGGTCATTGCTAACGCTTGCGTAGGCCATAGGCGCTCATCCCTATGACCCCCTACAACTTTCGGAAAGTGAGGGGCCGCATTTACGGTGCTGGAGGCTCTACGGCGCCTCACACGTGGTTATAAACACCCACACAAGCGGCACTTTACCAAAATACATCTAACACGCAATCACTAATACGGACTTACACAAAAAAATACGAACCGCGGGACTTAGAAAAAAAAACATAATGACCTCGCAAAAATACGACTTTAAAAGCCGAACTGTGCGCAACTGAAAACATTAAAAACACAATAAATACACACAAAAAATACATAACAAGCCTGCAAAAGTCCTGGGGGGGGGGCACCCAGGACCTCTGCAAGTGAAGTTAAACCTTAATTTAAGTCCAAATTCCAGAGCTTCGACACACGAAATTCCCCTAAGCGAGAGAAAAAATGCCAGCAAAAAAAACTAAAACGAGGCTACAGGACCCTAAACACGCAAAACACCACCAAGCACATACAGCTTTTCAAAAAAGCTGTACGAGGTACAAGATACACTCTTAACAAGGACGCTACATCATACACACCCGCGTACCACATACACATTAGCCGCCATTTTACAACACTAACTTACACAATGCGGAAGTTCACAGCTACCCTAACGGCTTTCCCTCGCACACGCAGCCTATTCACACTACACAATGCACACATTGCTGACAATAAAACACCTCAGCTCAACAACACTGCAAATCTACATTGTATGCTGCAGGAACATCAAAACAAATTGTCAGCTCTTCAGCACAATGCTTCCTGCATATATTACTTCCATATAAGTAAAGTATATTCATTTATTAATGTATTAATAATTTCATTAGCATACAAAAACAAATCAGGGTAGAATTGCCTGGTATTTTGGTGCTGGGTCACTCTTTTGAGTGGGACCAGACTGATATACTACAGGATATTTCTCCCTGTAAAGGGCACAAGAGAGCTAAAAGAGGTTGCTCTCAGAGTGGCTTATCATGGCAATAGAACTTACCTATTAAGGTTGGTTCGTTCTCTGATGAGCACCTCTAACTTAGTTGTTTTGTACAAAAACAAATATACACAAAAACAAAAACAACACTCAAAAAACACAAAACCCATTCACTGCGCGACTCACAAGCGCCAACGCTGTTCATAGCACACAAAGCCTTGCAATGAGCGCAAAAAGAAGACCAACGCTGACAAAACAATAACAGCAAAAGCTCCTATCATAAAAAAATACAACCAACAGCTTCGCAATAAGCGCCAAAGGCGCTCACTGCGAGCCACGCAATGAGCGCCGAAGGCGCTCAGCGCGAGGCTCATAATGAGCGCCGAAGGATCTCGGACCACCAACAAATGTAATGTCTCGACCAAACAGCATTACCTGCCTTACAATTTTATTGCTGTCATTTTTGACGGGCAAATCGCTAGTATATATATATATATATATATATATATATATATATATATAAAAAATATATATAGGATTATATATGATTTTTTTCATGCACGCATATTCTTCAGACATGTACTCTCACAGGCCCTCATTCAATTGCTATTTGACCAATTGAATAGCGGTCTAAATAAGCATTTAACATATTTTTTTTAAATAAGTTTTTAGTTAGTGAAAACCTTGCTTTTGAAAAGATGTTTACTAACTAAAAACTTCTTTAAAAAAAATATGTTAAATGCTTATTTAGAGCGCTATTCAATTGGCAGAATTGCAATTGAATGAGGGCCACAGTATGTGTATTTCTTTAGACTTCATAAAAAATGCATACAAACATTAGGGAAACATTTGTTATATATATTTTTTATTGGAAGGACATAACATTATGCAAACAAATAACTCATATGAAATTAAAAACATACATTATACAAACACATTCTTTACTTTTATATCATTCACTTTTTTATTTTCTTTATTAAGCAAAACTGAACATTACATGAAATGTAATTTACAGCTTATAAATAGTGATGTCGCGAACATAACATTTTCGGTTCGCGAACCGCAAATGCGAACCGCCGCAAATGATCGCGAACCGGCGAACCCGGCGAACCGCCATAGACTTTAATGGGCAGGCGGATTTTAAAACCCACAGGGACTCTTTCTGGCCACAAAAGTGATGTAAAAGTTGTTTTAAGGGGACTAACACCTGGACTGTGGCATGCCGGAGGGGGATCCATGTCAAAACTCCCACGTAAAATTACATAGTTGATGCAGAGTTTTGTTTTAATCCATAAAGGGCATAAATAACCTAACATCCCCCTCCATCATCATCCTCCCCTGTATCTCTTTACCCCCTCCCTCATCATCCTCCCCTGTGTCTCTTTCTTCCCTTCCTCATCACCCTCCCCTGTGTCTCATCCCCCCTCCCTCATAATCCTCCCACCTCCCTCCTCATCCTCCCCTGTATCTCTTTACCCCCTCCCTCATCATCCTCCCCTGTGTCTCTTCCCCCCTCCATCATCATCCTCCCCTGTGTCTCTTTCCCCCTCCCTCATCATCCTCCCCTGTGTCTCTTTTCCCCCTCCCTCATCATCTTCCCCTGTGTCTCTTCCCCCCTCCCTAATCATCCTCCCCTGTGTCTCTTTCCCCCCTTCCTCATCACCCTCCCCTGTGTCTCATCCCCCCTCCCTCATAATCCTCCCACCTCCCTCATCATCCTCCCCTGTATCTCTTTACCCCCTCCCTCATCATCCTCCCCTGTGGCTCTTCCCCCCTGCATCATCATCCTCCCCTGTGTCTCTTTCCCCCTCCTTCATCATCCTCCCCTGTGTCTCTTTTCCCCCTCCCTCATCATCTTCCCCTGTGTCTCTTCCCCCCCTCCCTCATCGTCCTCCCCTGTGTCTCTTCCCCCCTTCCTCATCACCCTCCCCTGTATCTCTTTACCCCCTCCCTCATCATCCTCCCCTGTGTCTGTTTCCCCCCTCCCTCATCATCCTCCCCTGTGTCTCTTCCCCCCTCCCTCATCATCCTCCCCCCTCCCTTGATGATAAGGGGGGGAAGAGACACAGGGATAAGTGTGAGGGGTGTTAGGGTAAGGGGTGTTAGGGATAAGGGTGACAGGGTTAGGTGTTAGGGTGAGGGGTGTTAGGGCTAAGTGTGAGGGGTGTTAGGGTGAGGCATGTTAGGAATAAGTGTGAGGGGTGTTAGGTCTTAGGGATAAGTGTGAGAATGTTAGGGTTAGGTGTTAGGTTGATGGGTGTTATGGATAAGTGTGAGGGGTGTTAGGGTTAGGGTAAGGGGTGTTAGGGATAAGTGTGATGGGTGTTAAAGGGATGTTAGGGTTAGGTGTTAGGGTAAGGGCTGTTAGGGATAAGTGTAAGGGGGTATTAGGGTAAGATGTTAGGGTGAGGGGTGTTAGGAAAACCCTAATTCTAACCTAAAATAATTAAGACCACTTACCTTTGCAGGTGTCCCTTCAGATCACCAACCTAGGGGGAAAAAAACATTAGTACAACTCCTTTAATTAAATTAATTAAACATTCTAGATATTCTAAATATTCTATTCACATTGGGGTGGGTTTAGTGCAGTGTAGTGTTTGTACTCAGTGTCTCCTCATAGCACTTACGGGGTAATGTTAGGCTTCTAACTGTCCCATGAGGGTCTTTAAATACCCTTATGGGACGAATGGGGTCAAATAGAGGCTTATGAGGATCTGTATAGACCCCATAAGAGACCGGGTTAAAATTGTGTAGTGCTTACACTTTGTGTCATGAGGGTCCTGGATGACCCTCATGGCACTTATAGCGTTATTACATGCGTTCATTAGTGTGTTATAGGGGTCTATATAGTTGAGGCACACAGTACACTCACATTGTGGGACAAACAGCATTTCCACACTTTTTTATTGCCCCTTCATTTTTGCTGGGCAAGTCGCTAGTTTTAATATATTCATTATTTGTGCAACGCGGCAAGTGTAACCCTCTTATCCCCACCCATTGAGCAGTGAAAAATAACATGTGGGAGGTCCTGTTTTACAGCACAGAAGATCCTTTATCACCTGCATGTTTTATTCCACAAAATTAGATTGTTTTTCATAACAAGCAATTACAAAAATGCACTATATGGTAAATACAACTGGAACTTTTGGCATTTTCCTATGTGAATCTCTTAATTTGAAAAATGCATTGCACTACGGTAGCATAGATATTATGGATGTGAATTTTTTCAATGTACACTATGTATATATATAGAAACAGCACAAAAGTTTCAAAAAGTGAAATTTTCAATTCTATTTTTGTGAAATCTGATTTTTGAAGGCAAAAGGTGTATGTGTGCATCAAACTGTTGATACTAAATAAGGAACCATACTAATATTGCTGGTAAGGTTTGCAATACACTTTATTAAAATTTCAGTAAAACACACACTTTTTACCAGTGTATATCTACAAACATCCACTATAATAGCTGTCAGATGTGTGTAACACCTTCAAGATGTGTTCTGCGCAGGCGTTACGCACATGCTGATTGCGGGAAAAGCAGGGAATCGTGCAGCCGCGGCAATGCTCATGCTGGGCCCAGCTGCGGCAATGCTCATGCTGGGCCCAGCCTCGGCAATGCGCATTTCCAGGCCAGCGTGGCAATGCGCATGTGCCGTACAGCCGTGCCATTGGACATGCACTGCACATGCGAAGAGAGAGCAGGGGAGGGAGTGAGAAATAGAGCAGAGAGAGGACACAGAGAGGGAGAGGGTGCACAGAGAGAGCAAGAGGGCACACAAAAAGGAAGCAGCACAGAGAGAGACATAACAGACAATTGAACGTAACAAATGATATAGTCATTTATGATGGGCAAGTTACTAGTATATCCATATCCATCAGTGTCTGATAGAAAAAAACAACAAATCTCTTGTGCACTTACTTCATAAAAAATGCTGAAATTGCATGATCAATGTATCAACAGCTATAATTATTATCCATACCCACTAGGCAACCCACTTCTTAAATAACAAGATCACTTTTTGAAACACTTTTGTTGATTGACATGGATGTATGAACTTGTATGTAACTGTCATGTATCAAACATCTGCTCTGAATGTGAAGTTGTCGTTAATTCAATAACTAGCATAATTTATAGTAAGTGAGATACCCCGTAAATGCAATCCTATTATCCTAATGTTACAGAATAGGCATGTATAGAACCAACTCTAAAAAAATATATATTCTGCTGATGGATCATAACATATTTTTTTATTAAATAGCCATAACAATGATTACCTAAAAATATATGCATTTAAAATAATAAGAGATTCATTTAAGAACTCAGCACTAACACAGGGCTTGACAAATACCGAGAGCTGGCTACTAGCTTTCTAATTATTGGACATATATTTCTACATATCTGGCTCCTAACTTTCAGATAAATTTGTCAACTCCTGAATTAGCATATCATAAAGTTAAAACAACAAGAATTCTAATAAATTCAATAAATGAAGTCACAGACAATATTTATGTCATTAAGACCAAGGGGGTGTTAGGGTTAGGTGTTAGGGTAAGGGCTGTTACAGATAAGTGTAAGGGGTATTAGGGTTAGGTGTTAGGGTGAGGGGTGTTAGGGATAAGTGTGAGGGGTTTTAGTGTAAGGGGTGTTAGGGATAAGTGTGAGGGGTGTTAGGGTTAGGTGTTAGGGTGAGGGGTGTTAGGGATAAGTGTAAGGGATGTTAGGGTTAGGTGTTAGGGATAAGTGTGAGGGGTGTTAGGGTTAGGGTAAGGGGTGTTAGGGATAAGTGTGAGGGGTGTTAGGGTGAGGGGTGTTAGGGATAAGTTTGAGGTGGTGTTTGGGTTAGGTGTTAGGGTGAGGGATGTTAGGGTTAGGTGTTAGGGATAAGTGTGAGGGTTGTTAGGGTTAGGGGTGTTAGGGATAAGTGTGAGGTGTGTTAGCGTTAGGTGTTAGGGTGAGGGGTGTTAGGGATAAGTGTAAGGGGTGTTAGGGTTAGGTGTTAGTGATAAGTGTGAGGGGGTTAGGGTAAGGGGTGTTAGGGATATGTGTGAGGGGTGTTAGGGTTAGGGTGAGGGGTGTTAGGGATAAGTGTGAGGGGTGTTAGGGTTAGGTTTTAGGGTGAGGGGTGTTAGGGATAAGTGTAAGGGGTGTTAGGGTTAGGTGTTAGGGTGAGGTATGTTAGGGTTAGGTGTTAGGGATAAGTGTGAGGGGTGTTAGGATTAGGGTAAGGGGTGTTAGGGATAAATGTGAGGGGTGTTAGGGTTAGGTGTTAGGGTGAGAGGTGTTAGGGATAAGTGTAAGGGGTGTTAGGGTTAGGTGGTAGGGTGAGGGATGTTAGGGTTAGGTGTTAGGGATAAGTGTGAGGGGTGTTAGGGTTAGGGTAAGGGGTGTTAGGGATAAGTGTGAGGGGTGTTAGGGTTAGGTGTTAGGGTGAGGGGTGTTAAGGATAAGTGTAAGGGGTGTTAGGGTGAGGCATGTTAGGACTAAGTGTGAGGGGTGTAAAGTCTTTGGGATAAGTATGAGGGATGTTAGGGTTAGGTGTTAGGTTGATGGGTGTTATGGATAAGTGTGAGGGGTGTTAGGGTTGGGTGCTAAGGTCAGGGGAGGATGATGATAAGGGGGGGAAGAGACACAGGGGTGTCCTTGCAGCAGAGATCAAAAGAGTCCTTCAGGACTGTATTGCACACTGTGCACAGTAGCCTAGCTATGGTTTTCCCTATTGATGCAGTATCACCTACACTCAGCCTTCTCTCAGTAAGACTGCAAGTTAGTTATGATTCCAAAATGGCTGCTGTCCATGAGTTAGAAGGGTCTGGAAGGCAGGGTATGATGCTGATTGCTGGAATGTGTCTGCTGACTGTGAGTTGCAGAGTCAAAGTTTGCTCAATGATAAAGTATAGGGGGCGGGTCGAATATCGCATATGTTCACAGTTCGCCGCGAACGCGAACATGCTATGTTCGCCGGGAACAGTCCGCCTGCTAACTATCCTCGACATCTCTACTTATAAACTATCATCCTCTTACTATCCTCGTAATTTTTTGAAAGCTCCCATTTTTTGTTTTTGTACAAGAGGCAAATGTTTTGTCAATGTAATGTTTTCTAATTAGTATGTTAGTCATTCCAAGTAGGCCGTTTTGTCTATTTTATCTTATGATAATGTGCCAGGAGAGGTCTAATTTTTCCTATCTATTTGTAATATGTAATTTTACAACATGAAATATTGTTGCTAATAGTTTTTTACTTTCAAATTTTAATTCTCTTGGGAACATTTCAATTAAACAAGTTTGTGGTGCAAATATTCTTTGTTTACTAAACAAGTCATTAATTATTTTATTTTATGCCATATTTTCCTAAGTATTGAACAATTTCACCTAATATGTAAATATGACCCTTCTTGTCCACATCCTCTAAACCAACTGATTTTTAAAAAATATTTTATGTAATTTTGTTGGTACCATATACAGCCACTGTAAGACTTGTTTCTAATAAAGTGTAATTTCTACAACTATTACTTGGAAAAGCTATACTTTTATCGATTCTCTATGTTCTATATTAATGTTCAGTTCATTTTCCCATCTTAATCTATATGTCATACTTATTCTCCTCTTTACATTTGTATTTTCTAAGTATTTCTTCTCAAAATGAAGTTGCAATCAAGTGGTCACATTAACTGCTGTTTTGGCAGGCAGTGAGTTAATGAAGTGGGAAACACATTATAATTAATAAATACTTTTTTGTATGGTAGTTTGCCTAAATATAACATATTAATGTACATATCTACACACATACATATATATATATATATATATATATATATATATATATATATATATATGAAGAGTGAGGTAGCCGTGAATGTCCAGTAATCCAGATGAATAATCAGAGTATTGCAGTATATAGTGATACCTTTTTTATTGGACAAACATATTCATAGGTTTCATGACGAGCTTTCGAGAGCGTTCCTCTCTTTGTCGAGTCTTTGTCGAGTCAGAGTCAATACTGATATATATATATATCCACATTTAAAATAATCCATGGATATTATTCAACTGCACTACCTTGGCTCCCACTGAAATTAAATGACTAAATAGCACCCTCACATTCCCATCCATTTAGCACAGAACAGTTAATAAAAAAGCCATTATTTTTCATACAAAATACCAAAAACTCATTAATAACCTGCTCAACTTTGAAGCAAACATTAAAAGTAAAAATTTTTTGACAGTGATATTTTTTTTTAGCAATAAAGTAAAATAACAAGTCAGAGTAAAAATGAAGAAAAATAGCAGTTCCCTGTTGTTTCCTTCCTAGATATACAGTGAGGGTTTTTTCATTTCCCTTTCTACCAACTATAACATATTTACAGCCTTATTAAATTGTGATTCAGTAAATTTAAAAGGGCTCTATATAAGCACAAAGCATATTTTTTACAGAAGTTTTTAGTTAGTGAACTTCTATCCAAAAGCAAGGTCTTCACTAACTAAAAACTTCTGTAAGAAAAATATGCTGTGTGCTTATATAGAGCCATTTTAAATTTACAGAATCACAATTTAATAAGGCTGTTAGTGTCTGGTCAGAAAAACAGCAGTGGCAGTAGAAATCAGTTCATGCTATTAGTTATCACTCACATGTCAATAACTAATTGCTTTAGAAATAAAAACACATATATCAACAAACTGTGAAAACTGCTATCTCTTACTCAATAACTCATTACACTAGCACACAGCTGCCACCTCCATGTATGTGTCGCTTATACCTCACTCTCTATGGCAGTATAACTGCAAGCTCCATGTCTGTGTACCTCACCTTCTCAGAAGCACAGTATTGGGTCACATAGCATCTGCACCCACATTTCATCTCTCCCAGCCATGCTGTTTTTTTGTTTTGTTTCTTAAGGCCGGAGCCGTGCACTTTTCAGTGTTCTGTAGGCTGACTACACCGCTGGAGCCAATAATCTTTAAGTCCAACTGCCTTGAGGGCTTGAGGATCCCTTTGTCTTTATCTTCGGGGGCCAGTCCAAAAGTGCAGACCAGTTCCAAAGACAGCTTCACTCCACCGTAGAAATGATGAGATCTTTCCTCTTTTTAGCCCATCAAAGAGGATTAAATCTTCACCCGGGGGATAGCTGCCACTAAACTCATAAGGCTCAAACTCCTGAAGGACATCAGTCACCTACCCCACCCAGGTTCTTCCAAAGGGGTCCCTATTCACAAGGACCATACCATAAGTTACTGCGGAATCCCTTTGGTCTCCATCTGTGTCAAAAAACAAAGCTAAAATTGTGCTCCATGCTTAGTCCATGCTGCACTTTTTATCTCTTTTAATGACTTATGCCTGCTGAGAAGCCAATCAAAATGCTGAATGTGAGTTACCAACATAAGCACCACCTCCAGGAAAAAGAGGGCACCTCACTTCCTTGCCGACAAGCCAGTGGAATGCAGATACTGGATTGGCTTCCATGGAGGAGCACATGAAATTACATCTCAACTGTGGCGGCTGGTGACTTTCCAAGCTGTAGGGGTGGCAGAGCAATAGCTGCCCCCCCTTCATAGGCTCCACCCATTTGTATGGACTCCACCCATGACATCATTTTGACAGGCCCAATAACCTTATACTGGCTCCATCCATTGAAATAGACCCCACCCACTTCCCCCCCCTGTTAATAAATTAAAGATTCTTAGGACTCTGACGATTAATAATAATATTAAAATCTGTCTTCTGTTTCAACAACACAATGACACTTACCAACAGTTGGTTCTCCTTCTCAGGGTCTCTTGAAATGTAGTCATTGAACAACCAGTCCAAAAAAGTCTGCAGCCGTAGAGTGCTTGGACCTGGGTGTGATTTAAAACAAGCAAACAAATAAGAGTGTGCAGGGCATAATCCCTTCCACCACCACTGTCCCCTTTATCACCTAGATAGGTACCTAATATCCATCACTATACCATGCAGGTTTATATAGGGCCCCAGGATACCTAAAAAAACTTAAAATACCATGCAGGTCTCTATAGGCCCAAACAGCACCTAAAAACCCACATTATAGAATGGACATCTATATAGGTCCAAACCAAACCTAAAAATCCACATTATACCATGGACGTCTATATAGGTCCAAACAGTACCTAAAAACCCACATTATACCATGCGGGACTATATAGGCCCCAACAGGATGTTAAAAACCTTAAAATACCATTCGGGACTATATAGGCCCAAACCGTACCTAAAAAAAACGTAAAATACCAAGCGGGACTATATAGACCCCAACCAGACCATATTAACCCACATTACTCCAAGAGGGACCATATAGGCCCCAACCGGACCTTAAAAACCCACATTACAAAATTTACCTAAAAAATCTTAAAATACCAAGTGAGACTATATAGGCCAAAACCGGACCTTTAAAACCCACATTACACCAAGCGGAACCATAGAGGCTTTAACCGGACCTTTAAAACCTTAAAATACCAAGCGGGACTTTATAGGCCCAAACCAGGCCTTAAAAACCCACATTACACCAAGCAGGAACCCATAGGCCCCAACTGGACCATTAAAACCTTAAAATACCAAGCGGAACTATATAGGCCAAGACCGTACCTAATAAACCAAGCGGAACTATATAGGTCCCAACCGGGCCTTAAATACCCACATTACACCAAGCGGGACCATATACAGTGGATATAAAAAGTCTACGCACCCCTGTTAAAATGTCAGGTTTCTGTGCTGTAAAAAAATTAGACAAAGATAAATCATTTCAGAACTTTTTCCACCTTTAATGTGACCTATAAACTGTACAACTCAATTGAAAAACAAACTGAAATCTTTTAAGTGGAGGAAAAAAATAATATTTATATTGTGGTTGCATAAGTCTGTACACCCTCGTATAACTGGGGATGTAGCTGTATTCAGAATTAAGCAATATATTAACCCTTAATTTACAACACACTGAATTACTGATATCACATACTTCACACATATAGATTCAGACGTACGCATAGCTATACAGTGGATATAAAAAGTCTACACACCCCTGTTAAAATGTCAGGTTTCTGTGCTGTAAAAAAATTTGACATTTTCATAGTTGCATCCCACAGCAAAAGCCATGGTCCACAGAGAGCTTCCAAAGCATCAGAGGGATCTCATTGTAAAAAGGTATCAGTCAGGAGAAGGGTACAAAATAATTTTTAAGGCATTAGATATACCATGGAACATAGGGAAGACAGTCATCATCAAGTGGAGAAAATATGGCACAACAGTGACATTAACAAGAACTGGAGCTCCAAAATTGATGAAAAGACGAGAAGAAAACTGGTCTGGGAGGCTACCAAGAGGCCTACAGCAACATTAAAGGAGCTGCAGGAATATCTGGCAAGTACTGGCTGTGTGGTACATGTGACAACAATCTCCCGTATTCTTCATATGTCTGGGCTATGGGATGGAGTGGCAAGACGAAAGCCTTTCCTTATGAAGAAAAACATCCAAGCCAGGCTACATTGTGCAAAAACACATCTGAAGTCTCCCAAAAGCATGTGGGAAAAGGTGTTATGGTCTGATGAAACCAAGGTTGAACTTTTTGACCATAATTCCAAAAGATATGTTTGGCGCAAAAACAACACTGCACATCACCAAAAGAACACCATACCCACAGTGAAGCATGGTGGTGGCAGCATCATGCTTTGGGGCTGTTTTTTCTTCAGCTGGAACTGGGGCCTTAGTTAAGATAGAGGGATGTATGAACAGTTCCAAATACCAGTCAGTATTGGCACAAAACCTTCAGGCTTCTGCTAGAAAGCTGAACATGAAGAGGAACTTCATCATTCAGCATGACAACGACCCAAAGCATACATCCAAATCAACAAAGGAATGGCTTCAACAGAAGAAGATTAATGTTTTGGAATGGACCAGCCGTAGCCCAGACCTGAATCCGATTGAAAATCTGTGGGGTGATCTGAAGAGGGCTGTGCACAGGAGATGCCCTCGCAATCTGACAGATTTGGAGTGTTTTTGCAAAGAGTGGGCAAATCTTGCCAAGTCAAAATGTGCCATGCTGATAGACTCATACCCAAAAAGACTGAGTGCTGTAATAAAATCAAAAGGTGCTTCAACAAAGTATTAGTTTAAGGGTGTGCATACTTATGCAACCATATTATTTTATTTTTATATTTTTTCTTCCCTCTACCTAAAAGATTTCAGTTTGTTTTTCAATTGAGTTGTACAGTTTATAGGTCACATTAAAGGTAGAAAAAGTTCTGAAATTATTTATCTTTGTCTCATTTTTTTACAGCACAGAAACTTAACATTTTAACAGGGGTGTGTAGACTTTTATATCCACTGTAGGTCCCAATAATGCCATGGGTATATAGAAATGTGTGTGTGTATATATATATATATATATATGTATATATATATATATATATATATATATATACTAGCGACTTGCCTGTCAAAAATTACGGCAACAACATTTTAAGCCTGGCAATGGTTTTTCCCACACAATGCAAGGCTCTCCCCCGTCTACTTTACTGGCCTTGCGATGAGCCTTTGGTGCTCATCACAAGCCTCGCAATGAGCGCCTTTGGCAGTCATTGCAAGCCCCCCCCCACTACTCCCCCCCTCTACTTAACTGGCTTTGCGATGAGCACCTTCACCGTCGGCACTTATCATGGGCCTCGCAATGAGCGCCAAAGGTGCTCATTGTGATCCTCTCCAGTGCTCTACCTCTCCACCCCTTCACTTGATGGGAGGAGCTCATTGCGAGCCTCCCCCCCTCTACTTTACTGGCCTTGCGATGAGCTCCTTCTGCGCTCATCATGGGCATCACAATGAGCGTCTTTGGTGCTCATTGAGAGCCACTCCCCCCCCCTCTACCGCTCCCACCCTCTACTTGATGGGAGGCGCTCATTGCGAACGTCTTCCACCCTCTATATAAATGGCCTTGCAATGAGCGCCTTCTCTTCAGCGCTCATCACGGGCTTCGCAAGGAGCGCTCACTGCGAGCCTCTCCCCCCTCTTATTGACGGGAAGCACTCATTGTGAGCCTCTCCCCCTCTACTTTACTGGCCTCTCCATGAGTGATTTTGCCTTCAGCACTCATCACGGGCCTCACAATGAGTACCAAATGCGAGCCTCTCCCCCCTCTACCTCCCTCTACTTTAATGGCCTTGCAATGAGCACCTTCAGTGCTCATTACGGGCCTCACCATGAACGCCTTTGGTGCTCACTACGAGCCTCTCTCTCCTTCTTATTGACGGGAAGCACTCATTGTGAGCCTCCCCCCCCCCCCTACTTTACTGGCCTCTCCATGACCGTTCATCACAGGCATCGCAATGAGCGCCAAATGCGAGCCTCTCCCCCCTCTACCTCCCTCTACTTTACTGGCCTTGCAATGAGCAATGTTGTTGAGAAGTACAAGTCAGGGTTAGGTTATAAAAAATATCCAAATCTATGATGATCCCCAGGAGCACCTTCAAATCTATCATAACCAAATGGAAAGAACATGGCACAACAGCAAACCTGCCAAGAGACAGCCGCCCACAAAAACTCACGGACCGGCCAGGAAGGCATTAATCAGAGAGGCAGCACAAAGACCTAAGGTAACTCTGGAGGAGCTGCAGAGTTCCACAGCAGAGGATATACATAGGACAACAATAAGCCGTATGCTCTATAGAGTTGGGCTTTATGGCAGAGTGGCAAGAAGAAAGCCATTACTTTCAGCTAAAAACAAAATGGCACAATTTGAGTTTGCGAAAGGGCATGTGGGAGACTCCCAAAATGTATGGAGGAAGGTGCTCTGGTCTGATGAGACTAAAATTAAACTTTCCTGCCATCAAAGAAAACGCAAATGTCTAACACAACCTAACACATCTCATCACCCAAAGAACACCATCCCCACAGTGAAACATGGTAGTGGCAGCATCATGCTGTGGGGATGTATTTCAGCAGCCGGGACTGGGAAACTGGTCAGAGCTGAGGGAAAGATGGATGCTGCTAAATACAGGGATATTCTTGAGCAAAACCTGTACCACTCTGTGCTTGATTTGAGGCTAGGACGGAGATTCACCATCCAGAAGGACAATGACCCCAAACACACTGCTAAAGCAACACTTGAGTGGTTTAAGGGGAAACATGTAAATGTGTTGGAATGGCCTAGTCAAAGCCCAGACCACAAGCCAATAGAAAATCTGTGGTCAGACTTGCTGTTCACAAGCGCAAACCATCCAACTTGAAGGAGCTGGAGCAGTTTTGCATGGAGGAATGGGCAAAAATCCCAGTGGTAAAATGTGGCAAGCTCATAGAGACTTATCCAAAGCGACTTGGAGCTGTGATTGCCGCAAAAGGTGGCTCTACAAAGTATTGACTTTATGGGGGGGAATAGTTATGCACATTGACTTTGTCTGTTATTTTGTCCTATTTGTTGTTTGCTTAACAATTAAAAAAAAAAACATCTTCAAAGTTGTGGGCATGTTCTGTAAATTAAATGATGCAAATCCTAAAACAATCCATGTTAATTCCAGGTTGTGAGGCAACAAAACACGAAAAATTACAAGGGAGGTGAATACTTTGACAAGGCACTGTATATATCACAAATATAGTTGTCAGTGTTGGTGACGTTTGCGATGTTGGTAACGCTCGCCTCGCTTCTTGTTACCAATACCCTATGGGTGCTGCAATGGGCGCTCATCGCGAGTACCCCAGGGCTCGCATCACCCTCACTACTTGGGCTGCAATGAACGCCGTAGGTGCTAATCGCAAGGCCCACTGTGTCCCCTCCCTCCTAATCCTCCTTCTTCCCCCCTATAATTACCTCCCTATCCCCTCTCTCCTTACTATCATGTGATCAGCTCCTGCTGCTCCCCCACCCTGCAGCGCCGGCTTCTGTCTGTGTCCCAACCGGCATATGCTAATGACGTGACGCGCATGTGACATCATGTCATTAACTTATGCCGGTTCGGACACAGCAAAAAGCTGGCGCTGCAGGGGACATAGCGGCAGCAGGAGCTGATAGTAAGGAGAAAGTGTATAGGGAGGTAATTGTAGAGGGGGAGGACTAGGATGAGAGGAAGGAGGGAGGGTAAGGTGGAAAGGGAGGAGGAGGATAAGCGGGGAAAGGGAGGAGGATAAGGGGAAGGGGGGAAGAGGGGGGAAGAGACACAGGGGAGGCAGAAGGGGGGAAGAGACGGGGGAAGAGACACATGGGAGTGGGGAGGAGACACAGGGGGGGAACAGACGCAGGGGAGGGAGGGGGAAGATTGAGAAAAGAGACACAGGGGGGAAAGAGACACAGGGGAGGGGTGGGGGAAAAGGAGACACAAGGAGAGGAGAGGGGAAATGAGACACAAGGGAGGAAGTAGACAGGGGGAGAGACTCAGGATGAGCACCGAAAGTGCTCACATTGGGTGGCAAACAGCATTGCCAGGCTTAAATTTTATTCTCAGCATTTTTGACGGGCGAGTAGCTTGTATAAAATAATTGTTGCTGGTGGTGCAGTGGGTTAGGGCTCTGTGCTTCCACAAATGTTGTCCTGGGTTCTAATCAAAGTCAGTTCCACTGGAGAAGGAACTGGCAACCCACTCCAGTGCAATGACTTGGTTGATGAGGTTGGGTAGTTCAGCATGGGAGGATGAGGATCAGGATCAATCAGTGAACAGAATGGGGAAGGTTTGAAATAATGGGCTTATAACGACCTCCTAATGTCATATCGTAACATTGAGCCTCTATAAGCTTAGGAGCATTCAGAGAGAACGGTCAGAGGGGATGTTCCTAGGAAGCTGACAGCCTGCAGCACTGATTAGTCGAGGCTGCAAGCTGTCAGACAGGAAAATTGATACAATTCCTAGCACATTGAATGTAGACTCAGGAGGGCTGAGCAAGACAGCAATATGACGCTCTCACTGTAATATGATCTACAGCAGCAGTGCAGCACTAGGGAAAGGCAAGGTGAAAGGCACACAAAGGGTTAATTTAAAGTGATAGATGCATATTTTTAACAAAATCATATGAAAGAAGACATGAAAGCTGATAAACAAATATAATAAAATGTTTTTTTCTAAATAAATTTAAAAATCAATTTTAAAGTGATTGATAATTTGGGGGGGGGGGGGGAGGCGGTTGCCCATTTGCCCCTATGCAACAGCCACCTCAAGGCAGAAAGGATACACAGATACTTCATACAGCCCCCAAAATGTGTTTCATACATACTACTATCTACAACTTCCTATGCAGAGACTAAAAATGTAACCGGGTTTATGTTATTACTTTCAGTGTTGTGGTTCATTAATAACTCATGAAGGAAAGGAGAGAGAGCAGCATGTATGTCACTGAGGAGAAATGTAGAAACAGGGAAAAGTAATCACATATATAGTTCTCGGCAGTGTGTGCTTGCCAAAAGTCGTTGGTAACGCAATGTTTAATTTGCGGGCTCGCACAGTGATCCCGCTGCTACTGTGGCCTTAGCCAAAGGCGCTCATTGCGCTGGTGGAGATGAGCACCATAGGCGCTCATCCCTACGACCCATACGACTTAGGCAATGAGCGTCGAAGGGGGAGCACAGAGGGAGAGTCAGGATGCCTGTGAGTGAGATTGCAAGTTAATTTGAGCCATATTTCGCCACTTTTACAAACGAAAATCACCTAAGCGAGAAAAAAAATGGCGGCCAAAACAAATGAAAACAAGGCTAAAGGAGACCAAAGAGCGCAAATACCTGTGGACAAAAAAAACAACTAAAAAAAATACGACTTTAACGGCCGAACTGCGGAAATCGTAAAACACGAATAAATAAATAAAATAAAAAATGTAATAAAAACACACTCACACACAGCACGTCAGGACACCTGGGAGTGAGGTTACACGCAAATTTAATCCGAAATTGAAGAGTTTTGGCATTGAAAAATCGGCTAAGGAAGAAAACAAAAGGCGGCCGAAAAAAATGAAAACGAGGCTAAAGGAGACCGAGGCGCGCAAATCACCGCCAGGAACGTCGGAGATACAAAATATACCATTACAAAGGACGGAAAATGCTTGTGAGTGAAGTAAGACATAGGAAAAATATGCCATTTTACAACACTAACTTGCAAATAACATTACGATTCTAAAATGGCGCTTTACACGCCTAAACAATCGGTTTGGCGCACGCAGCCTTTTTACACTGCACACTTGGCACATTGCTGACACTTTCTCCTCAGGTGATAAACAGTTCAACTGTACATTTTCAGATGCAGGAAAATCCAAAGAGATTGTTAGCTCTTCAGGATATTGATTGCTGCATATGAAATATAAATTCATATTAATTCATTATATGAATTAATAATACTTACATTGTGTGGCAAACAGCATTGCCATGGCTTCAACTTTTATTGCCATAATTTTTTGACGGGCAATTCGCTAGTCATATACAGTATATAGTTGTCATAACTGCAATTTTGTGTGTATGCGGCATGAGCGTGCATGCACATTACTCTGTTTGAGCCATGCATGCGCAATAGTGAGGGAGAGGGGGAAGGAGACATGGTAAGTAGAGGGAGAGGGGGAAAGGAGGCACAGGCGAGGGAGAGGAGGAAAGGAGGCAAAGGAGAGGGAGAGGGGGAAGGAGACACAGGGGAGGGAGAGGGGGAAAGAAGGCACAGGAGAGGGAGGGTGAGGGAGAAGACACAGGGGAGGTAGACGGGGAAGAGACACAAGAGAGGGAGAGGGGGGAGAGACACAGGGGAGGGAGAGGGGGAGAAACAGGGGAGGGAGAACAGACACAGGGAAGGGAGAGGGGAAGGAGACATAGGGGAAGGAAGAGAAGGAAGAGACACAGGGGTTGGAGGTGGGTAAGAGACACAGCGGGGGAAAGAGACACAGGAGAAGGGGGAGAGACACAAGCAAAGGGAGAGGGGGAAGAGACACAGCAGGAGAAAAAGACACAAGAAAAGGGGAGAGACACAGGGGAGGGAGATGGGGAGATGGGGAGGGGGGGAGAGACACAGCAGGGGAAAGACACACAGGATGAGGGGGAGAGACACGGGGGGGGGAGAAAGAGTTATTCAATATTTTTTTTAAAGTATGAAAAGACACAGGAGGTGTACAAAGAGACATGCAGGGTACACAGAGAGGTAGTCCATAAACAGACAGAAAACACAATGTATAACACTATATAATGTTGTCATTTTTACGGGCAAGTCGTTAGTATAAGAATAACATGTGAATGTGTTTTATTTTGCTTAAATAAGGATGGAAAGCTGTGATTGAGAAAGGGCAAATATATTTAAAGTAAATAAATATATGGCTTACTATTATTTAGAGTTGGTTGGGCCCTAATGGATTGGTCACCCCAATTTTTAACTTAATCTCTAGTATAATGTGAATATTATTGTAGCTAGCATGGTGTGCCCCAAAGACCTCTAAACAACTGTCTGCTACTGATAGTTGATATTAATTTTAGCTGCTATAAATTCTGGAGGGAACATAGTAAAGTGGTATAGCAAGACCTTAAAGTGAGGTTCAAATAATAAACTATCTATAAAGCAAAGATGGACTGAAACTGAATAGCACTTATCTGACCTTGCTCTATCTATGTACTGTTCCAAGTGGTGTCATTATGTAGCATTTTTAAGGTTAATCGTCATTAAAATATGGCACTTCCCTGTACTTTTTAATTAGTTCTGGCCTGAATCCTATTTATAATAAGTTATAGTGGCTTAACCTGAAGTTGCATACTATGGGCCATATTATATTAGCTACTTGCAAATTCCTTGAGCTCATAAATTTGGCTTCTGGTGTTATTTATTTTATAAATGTTTATATGCATTCTACTGACTTAAGAATTAATTAGTGCCAATAAGTAATATTTGCAGAATATGTAACAATATTAAGAGTGATTTTAAGTGTGTATACATTTACGAATTGGGCAATAGAATAGTGCCCTATTAGAACTGTGAAGTCAAGTAAAAAGTGTCTGGCATCATCACTATAATTATCTTCAGACAATATTAACAAATGCATTATAGATTGCTGCATATTGTATTAAATCATGATTGTAAAATTATAAAATTATATTCATCACCTTTAATTAAAACTGTGTCCTATATTGATTTTTCTACCAGATCACCTTAGTGTGAATCAGAACATGAAGCATGCCATTAAATGCAAGATCAAATAATGATTATGTCCTTGGTATCAAAGTACAGAGAACCTTACATTCCTAATCAATGTTTTATCATTCATTTTATGGTTCAATAATAAAGGTTATATATTAGTATTACTAACCCTATGGTCTTCTCTAGCATACATTTAAATACATAGCAGAGGTTCCAAATATATGTAGTAGGTAATAATAAATATGTTATTACCAAATGTTTTTATAGTAAGCTTACATTGAAGTTTGTAACTTTTAACTGTCATTTCTCATCCACTAGATTTGTATTTGTGGTTAATTACATCATGGCATTGTACATGCTTTATTTTATGACAAAAAGCCTCTGAAAGAAAGACTGGGTGCATGCAATGCTACAGTTCAAATGTAAACCTTAAAAGTTAAATTGAAAATGTTTTGTTATTGTATAGCCACTACACTGACCCTTTATAAAGTGTCTGATAAAGTGTCCTATAATGAAGTTACTTTCCTTAGGGCCCCATTTAATTGCAAGCTCACAATTGCCTCCAAACTGAACTTTTGACTGCAGGTTACATTTTTACTAAACATTTAGATGTATTCAATTGTCTCTAACCTGTAATTACAGGCTCACAGGAAACAATGAACTCATAAGTAGGATTTCAGGGTGCGTTATCGTGGAACTTGGCAATAATTAAGCAAGCCCGTAAGTTACTTTTTAGACAGAGCCAATAGTAAACAAGTCAGTCATCATGACGTCAGTAAAAAATGGACGTTCAATTAACCTGCAATTGTAGGCTAAGCATTAATAGATGCAAATAAGTAATGTTTTCTAATTGGATTGCATGCAAACAATCTTAAAATACATTAAAGCATCTGTTTAAGTCCATGTGGGTGGCGTGATATGTATTAACCCCTTGATTTCCGAGATCGATATAGCAGGAAAATAAAAGTTACAAATAATTCTTTTTTGCGAGATTGAGACTGTTGTGCAATTAATTCTAATGTCATTCCTTTCCCAATATTTTAAAGTACAGTAGTGTGTGTTTATTTGCTTTTGCAGTTATACTAATAGCTGTTTAATCCACTTGCGAGTCCTATCTAGTACTCGTATAATTTTTTGATACATTTGTTATTTACTGGTTTGAAGGCAATTGCGGGCTTGTTGAATTTTTGTAATTGAATATCGATTTTGCACTGGTAACATTTGCAGGCTTGAAAAATCAATGGAGGAGATAGGACGGAGTTATGCTTTTGACAAGCCCGCAGTGCTTTTGATCCTGTAACTCCCAATTGGAACGCGAGTAGCTAAATGTAGCAAATTGAATATCAGTAACATTGCTTTTCGAGTTGAAGTAATTGCGATTTGGCCAACTGAATGGGGCCCTTAGTCATTAGTAAGCTCACTCTTTACATAACAAGAGAGCTTTTTTGAAATACATTTATTGATTGACATAAAGATATCAACATGTTTGAACTTGTCATGTATCAAACATTTACTCTGGATATAATATGGTAATTAATTCAGTAACTAGCATAATGTAAATATGACAACATGCAAATATAACCCTTTTAACCCAATGTGGAATAAAGTTGAAAAGTCTCTACCCTATAGAAACTTATATTCTCTTGGTGGATCATATCATAACTTATATTAAACCATCATAAAAACAATTACCAGAAAGAGAAACATTTAAAATAAAAGATTAATATCCAAATGTGACATTCATCTAAGAACTAAACATATAATTAAAGTCTTTAATAATGAATTATCATTAGTACATTGTATAGTTAACATAGAAACAAAATGAAGATTATGGATATATATTTTTTATTTTAGTTTCGGACCTCATGTTACAAACAGAACTATGTAACTATCATTTCGTTTTTCTGAAGGACTCCATGTTTGTATCATCCATACTTTTGGTGGTTTTTAACCTATGGGTGTTTTCTACTAACGTTTATTAGCCCCGCATGCGCAATAGTGAGGGAGAGGGGAAAAGGAGACAGGGGAAGGAGAGGGGTAAATGAGGCACAGGAGAGGGAGGGTGAGGGGGGAAGACACAGGGGAGGTAGATGGCGGAAGAGACACAAGAGAGGGAGGGGTGGAGAGACACAGGGCAGGGAGAGGGGGGAGACACAGGGGAGGGAGAAGGGACACAGGGAAGGGAGAGGGGGAAGAGACACAGAGGAAGGGAGAGGGGGGAAGAGACACAGGGGAGGGAGGTGGGTAAGAGACACGGCGGGGGAAAGAGACACAGAAGAAGGGGGAGAGACACAAGGGAAGGGAGAGGGTGGAGAGACACAGTGGGGGAAAGAGACACAAGAAAAAGGGGAGAGACACAGGGGAGGGAGATGGGGAAATAGACACAGTCGAGGGAGACGGGGGGAGAGACACAGCAGGGGAAATACACACAGGAGAAGGGGGAGAGACAAAGGGGGGGAGAATGTTATTCAATATTTTTTTTAAGTATGAAAAGACACAGGAGGTGTACAAAAAGACATGCAGGGTACCCAGAGAGATAGTCCATAAACAGACAGAAAACACAATGTATAACACTATATAATGCCGTCATTTTTACGGGCAAGTCGCTAGTATAAGAATAACATGTGAATGTGTTTTATTTTGCTTAAATAAGGATGAAAAGCTGTGATTGAGAAAGGGCAAATATATTTAAAGTAAATAAATATATGGCTTACTATTATTTAGAGTTGGTTGGGCCCTAATGGATTGGTCACCCCAATTTTTAACTTAATCTCTAGTATAATGTGAATATTATTGTAGCTAGCATGGTGTGCCCCAAAGACCTCTAAACAACTGTCTGCTACTGATAGTTGATATTAATTTTAGCTGCTATAAATTTTGGAGGGAACATAGTAAAGTGGTATAGCAAGACCTTAAAGTGAGGGTTCAAATAATAAACTATCTATAAAGCAAAGATGGACTGAAACTGAATAGCACTTATCTGACCTTGCTCTATCTATGTACTGTTCCAAGTGGTGTCATTATGTATCATTTTAAAGGTTAATGATCATTAAAATATGGCACTTCCCTGTACTTTTTAATTAGTTGTGGCCTGAATCCTATTTATAATAAGTTATAGTGGCTTAACCTGAAGTTGCATACTATGGGCCATATTATATTAGCTACTTGCAAATTCCTTGAGCTCATAAATTTGGCTTCTGGTGGTTTTTTTTTTTTTAAATTAATGTTTATATGCATTCTATTGACTTAAGAATGTTTTAATGCCAATAAGTAATATTTGACGAATATGTATCAATATTAAGAGTTATTTTAAGTGTTTATAAATCTACAAATTGGGCAATAGTATAGGGCCCTATGAGAACTGTGAAGACAAGTAAAAAGTGTCTGGCATCATCACTATAATTATTTTCAGACAATATTAACACATGCATTATAGATTACTGCATATTGTGTTGCATCATGATTGTAAAATTATAAAATTATATTCATTACCTGTAATTAAAACTGTGTCCTATATTGATTTCTCTACCAGATCACCTTAGTGTGAATCAGAACATGAAGCATGCCATTAAATGCAAGATCAAATAATGATTATGTCCATGGTATCAAAGTACAGAGAACCATACATTCCTAATCAATGTTTTATCATTCATTTTATGGTTCAATAATAAAGGTTATATATTAGTATTACTAACCCTATGTTCTTCTCTAGCATACATTAAAATACATAGCAGAGGTTCCAAATATATGTAGTAGGTAATAATAAATATGTTATTAACTAAATGTTTTTATAGTAAGCTTACATTGAAGTTTGTAACTTTTAACTGTCATTTCTCATCCACTAGATTTGTATTTGTGGTTAATTACATCATGGCATTGTACATGCTTTATTTTATGACAAAAAGCCTCTGAAAGAAAGACTGGGTGCATGCAATGCTACAGTTCAAATGTAAAACTTAAAAGTTAAATTGAAAATGTTTTGTTATTGTATAGCCACTACACTGACCCTTTATAAAGTGTCTGATAAAGTGTCCTATAATGAAGTTACTTTCCTTAGGGCCCCATTTAATTGCAAGCTCACAATTGCCTCCAAACTGAACTTTTGACTGCAGGTTACATTTTTACTAAACATTTAGATGTATTCAATTGTCTCTAACCTGTAATTACAGGCTCACAGGAAACAATGAACTCATAAGTAGGATTTCAGGGTGCGTTATCGTGGAACTTGGCAATAATTAAGCAAGCCCGTAAGTTACTTTTTAGACAGAGCCAATAGTAAACAAGTCAGTCATCATGACGTCAGTAAAAAATGGACGTTCAATTAACCTGAAATTGTAGGCTAAGCATTAATAGATGCAAATAAGTAATGTTTTCTAATTGGATTGCATGCAAGCAATCTTAAAATACATTAAAGCATCTGTTTAAGTCCATGTGGGTGCCCTGATATGTATTAAGCCCTTGATTTCTGAGATCGATATAACAGGAAAATAAAAGTTACAAATAATTCTTTTTTGCGAGATTGAGACTGTTGTGCAATTAATTCTAATGTCATTCCTTTCCCAATATTTTAAAGTACAGCAGTGTGTGTTTATTTGCTTTTGCAGTTATACTAATAGTTGTTTAATCCACTTGCGAGTCCTATCTAGTACTCGTATAATTTTTTGATACATTTGTTATTTACTGGTTTGAAGGCAATTACGGGCTTGTTGAATTTTTGTAATTGAATATCGATTTTGCACTGGTAACATTTGCAGGCTTGAAAAATCAATGGAGGAGATAGGACGGAGTTATGCTTTTGACAAGCCCGCAGTGCTTTTGATCCTGTAACTCCCAATTGGAACGCGAGTAGCAAACTGAATATCAGTAACATTGCTTTTCGAGTTGAAGTAATTGCGATTTGGCCAACTGAATGGGGCCCTTAGTCATTAGTAAGCTCACTCTTTACATAACAAGAGAGCTTTTTTGAAATACATTTATTGATTGACATAAAGATATCAACATGTTTGAACTTGTCATGTATCAAACATTTACTCTGGATATAATATGGTAATTAATTCAGTAACTAGCATAATGTAAATATGACAACATGCAAATATAACCCTTTTAACCCAATGTGGAATAAAGTTAAAAGTCTCTACCCTATAGAAACTTATATTCTCTTGGTGGATCATAGCATAACTTATATTAAACCATCATAAAAACAATTACCAGAAAGAGAAACATTTAAAATAAAAGATTAATATCCAAATGTGACATTCATCTAAGAACTAAACATATAATTAAAGTCTTTAATAATGAATTATCATTAGTACATTGTATAGTTAACATAGAAACAATATGAAGATTATGGATATATTTTTTATTTTAGTTTCGGACCTCATGTAACAAACAGAACTATGTAACTATCATTTCGTTTTTCTGAAGGACTCCATGTTTGTATCATCCATACTTTTGGTGGTTTTTAACCTATGGGTGTTTTCTACTAACGTTTATTAGCCCCGCATGCGCAATAGTGAGGGAGAGGGGAAAAGGAGACAGGGGAAGGAGAGGGGTAAATGAGGCACAGGAGAGGGAGGGTGAGGGGGGAAGACACAGGGGAGGTAGATGGCGGAAGAGACACAAGAGAGGGAGGGGTGGAGAGACACAGGGCAGGGAGAGGGGGGAGACACAGGGGAGGGAGAAGGGACACAGGGAAGGGAGAGGGGGAAGAGACACAGAGGAAGGGAGAGGGGGGAAGAGACACAGGGGAGGGAGGTGGGTAAGAGACACGGCGGGGGAAAGAGACACAGAAGAAGGGGGAGAGACACAAGGGAAGGGAGAGGGTGGAGAGACACAGTGGGGGAAAGAGACACAAGAAAAAGGGGAGAGACACAGGGGAGGGAGATGGGGAAATAGACACAGTCGAGGGAGACGGGGGGAGAGACACAGCAGGGGAAATACACACAGGAGAAGGGGGAGAGACAAAGGGGGGGAGAATGTTATTCAATATTTTTTTTAAGTATGAAAAGACACAGGAGGTGTACAAAAAGACATGTAGGGTACACAGAGAGATAGTCCATAAACAGACAGAAAACACAATGTATAACACTATATAATGCCGTCATTTTTACGGGCAAGTCGCTAGTATAAGAATAACATGTGAATGTGTTTTATTTTGCTTAAATAAGGATGAAAAGCTGTGATTGAGAAAGGGCAAATATATTTAAAGTAAATAAATATATGGCTTACTATTATTTAGAGTTGGTTGGGCCCTAATGGATTGGTCACCCCAATTTTTAACTTAATCTCTAGTATAATGTGAATATTATTGTAGCTAGCATGGTGTGCCCCAAAGACCTCTAAACAACTGTCTGCTACTGATAGTTGATATTAATTTTAGCTGCTATAAATTCTGGAGGGAACATAGTAAAGTGGTATAGCAAGACCTTAAAGTGAGGGTTCAAATAATAAACTATCTATAAAGCAAAGATGGACTGAAACTGAATAGCACTTATCTGACCTTGCTCTATCTATGTACTGTTCCAAGTGGTGTCATTATGTATCATTTTAAAGGTTAATGATCATTAAAATATGGCACTTCCCTGTACTTTTTAATTAGTTGTGGCCTGAATCCTATTTATAATAAGTTATAGTGGCTTAACCTGAAGTTGCATACTATGGGCCATATTATATTAGCTACTTGCAAACTCCTTGAGCTCATAAATTTGGCTTCTGGTGGTTTTTTTTTTTTAAATAAATGTTTATATGCATTCTATTGACTTAAGAATGTTTTAATGCCAATAAGTAATATTTGACGAATATGTATCAATATTAAGAGTTATTTTAAGTGTTTATAAATCTACAAATTGGGCAATAGTATAGGGCCCTATGAGAACTGTGAAGACAAGTAAAAAGTGTCTGGCATCATCACTATAATTATTTTCAGACAATATTAACAAATGCATTATAGATTACTGCATATTGTGTTACATCATGATTGTAAAATTATAAAATTATATTCATTACCTGTAATTAAAACTGTGTCCTATATTGATTTCTCTACCAGATCACCTTAGTGTGAATCAGAACATGAAGCATGCCATTAAATGCAAGATCAAATAATGATTATGTCCATGGTATCAAAGTACAGAGAACCATACATTCCTAATCAATGTTTTATCATTCATTTTATGGTTTAATAATAAAGGTTATATATTAGTATTACTAACCCTATGTTCTTCTCTAGCATACATTAAAATACATAGCAGAGGTTCCAAATATATGTAGTAGGTAATAATAAATATGTTATTAACTAAATGTTTTTATAGTAAGCTTACATTGAAGTTTGTAACTTTTAACTGTCATTTCTCATCCACTAGATTTGTATTTGTGGTTAATTACATCATGGCATTGTACATGCTTTATTTTATGACAAAAAGCCTCTGAAAGAAAGACTGGGTGCATGCAATGCTACAGTTCAAATGTAAAACTTAAAAGTTAAATTGAAAATGTTTTGTTATTGTATAGCCACTACACTGACCCTTTATAAAGTGTCTGATAAAGTGTCCTATAATGAAGTTACTTTCCTTAGGGCCCCATTTAATTGCAAGCTCACAATTGCCTCCAAACTGAACTTTTGACTGCAGGTTACATTTTTACTAAACATTTAGATGTATTCAATGGTCTCTAACCTGTAATTACAGGCTCACAGGAAACAATGAACTCATAAGTAGGATTTCAGGGTGCGTTATCGTGGAACTTGGCAATAATTAAGCAAGCCCGTAAGTTACTTTTTAGACAGAGCCAATAGTAAACAAGTCAGTCATCATGACGTCAGTAAAAAATGGACGTTCAATTAACCTGAAATTGTAGGCTAAGCATTAATAGATGCAAATAAGTAATGTTTTCTAATTGGATTGCATGCAAGCAATCTTAAAATACATTAAAGCATCTGTTTAAGTCCATGTGGGTGCCCTGATATGTATTAAGCCCTTGATTTCTGAGATCGATATAACAGGAAAATAAAAGTTACAAATAATTCTTTTTTGCGAGATTGAGACTGTTGTGCAATTAATTCTAATGTCATTCCTTTCCCAATATTTTAAAGTACAGCAGTGTGTGTTTATTTGCTTTTGCAGTTATACTAATAGTTGTTTAATCCACTTGCGAGTCCTATCTAGTACTCGTATAATTTTTTGATACATTTGTTATTTACTGGTTTGAAGGCAATTACGGGCTTGTTGAATTTTTGTAATTGAATATCGATTTTGCACTGGTAACATTTGCAGGCTTGAAAAATCAATGGAGGAGATAGGACGGAGTTATGCTTTTGACAAGCCCGCAGTGCTTTTGATCCTGTAACTCCCAATTGGAACGCGAGTAGCTAAATGTAGCAAACTGAATATCAGTAACATTGCTTTTCGAGTTGAAGTAATTGCGATTTGGCCAACTGAATGGGGCCCTTAGTCATTAGTAAGCTCACTCTTTACATAACAAGAGAGCTTTTTTGAAATACATTTATTGATTGACATAAAGATATCAACATGTTTGAACTTGTCATGTATCAAACATTTACTCTGGATATAATATGGTAATTAATTCAGTAACTAGCATAATGTAAATATGACAACATGCAAATATAACCCTTTTAACCCAATGTGGAATAAAGTTAAAAGTCTCTACCCTATAGAAACTTATATTCTCTTGGTGGATCATAGCATAACTTATATTAAACCATCATAAAAACAATTACCAGAAAGAGAAACATTTAAAATAAAAGATTAATATCCAAATGTGACATTCATCTAAGAACTAAACATATAATTAAAGTCTTTAATAATGAATTATCATTAGTACATTGTATAGTTAACATAGAAACAATATGAAGATTATGGATATATTTTTTATTTTAGTTTCGGACCTCATGTAACAAACAGAACTATGTAACTATCATTTCGTTTTTCTGAAGGACTCCATGTTTGTATCATCCATACTTTTGGTGGTTTTTAACCTATGGGTGTTTTCTACTAACGTTTATTATCTATTCTAGAGTGGAAGGAAATAGGATGGGGAATTTTTGACCCATTGCTTAATTCAGAAAACTTTTAGGATTCAACACATCCCACCTCTCCCACATATACTCATTATAAGGCTCATAATCAGAATTGGTTGCAAACAGAGTGATATGATTGGTTAGCCACTAAGTACTGAGTAACCAATAATATTGTGGACATTTGAAATGCTTGATGCGGATTGGCTAAAATATGATTGACGCGTATTTCATCCAAACAGAAGCTTAGAAATAATAAAAGGTAGGACCAAGGCCAAAAATGTGTTGTTTGGAACTAGAGCTTCTATGTTGTGGAGCTCCATTAGTATTTAGTTTTATAGAGCAACACTATCATTTTTGGATGGACCTTTCCATACTTCAAAGACTGAAGATCAGTGCCTTCAATGAAGCCAAAAGAGGCCTTATTTTAATTTTCTTGTAATGATTTTGTTTGATTAATTGTAAATATTTTTTAATTTTCTGTAAATTATTTAGTATTTTTTGGGAGGCAATGGGAAGTGGATCATAAGTCTCCATGCATTAATTATTCCCAAGGTACCCCCATTCCCACCATTGGAGGGAGTTTATATATTTGAAACTGCTTTGTTTGTAGTCTAGTACATGTATATGTTGATAGGCAGATTGTGAGCCTATGTAAGAGCAAACTAGTAACCAGCAAATCCAACTTTATTTTTACATGTTTTTGAGGTCTGTTTCATGACCTTTTGGTGTAGTTATTTGCTATACATTATCTCTGCATCATATATATTACTAGCTACTTGTGCAGATTGTATGCAATAGTGTCATCATTGTAATAACATTTTATTTTTATTGTGTTATATTCCAAAACATTGTGATAACATTGAGCTAGCCTTTTTTAGTATTTTAGCATCCTAAATTCCGTTTTCCGAACTGTATTTAAATTGTTCTTTGTAATGAAATGCTGAGTTAAGGTCATTTTATGTTGTTAGTAAAGTGATTTCTAAGTGCAATTCAATGGACCAAAAAAATAACATATTTTAAAGTGCTTAAAAATAAAACCTTCTGAAGTGATTCAGGTCAACAAGTTTTCCAATAATGCACTTAACTCCAAATTACTGACATATTTACAGTTTAAACATTTTACTAACAGCATTGACCATAGTTAGACATGTTTTATGTATTTCAGTCTGGTGGGCGTGACACTCCTTTAAGTTTTGGGATATTTATGGAACCAATCAATTTCTGAATCCAACCAATAATTTTATTGTTTTCTTAAGAATTCCATTTTTATATAACCATTTTTGGTTCCAATCTTGTTAACTTTCAAAACAGACTAGTTAAAAAGAAACTCATGCCCTTACCTAGATTTACATTGCACTAGATGGATACCAAAAGTCCTGGCACTAGGAAGAATGCTTTGGATCCCACCTGTTAACTTTCCTGCCAACTTAAGTCATTATTATCATCCACTCATCCACATTCATTTCTATTTAGCATTTCCACCCACCTTCTCTGATTTGCCAATTTTAGGCAAACTAAAAGGGAATGGACATTTCCAACATTCTTATTGGCTGCTAAGTGAATGACAGCATGTTTCTGCTATTCCAGCCCATATAAGCTCATATCAAAGTATTTATGTGGACTGAGATTCTCATTGCACACAAGGAACTTCTTCTAAGTGGAGCTGGAATGTGGAATGTAAATGGTAAGTACATTATTTTTATTTTTAACTGCCACACACTTCCCAAACCCATTTTAAAAGATGTTTACGTGCAAAGATAGGGACCCTCATACCAACAGATAGGGGTAGGGGTTGGTGGACACTAGCACCCATTAGTTTTATATTCCTCAATTCTGTGATCGCCCTTATGGGGTTAGTTTTATGGGCCCTCTGTAACACGGTGGCTAGTATTACTAGTGTGGGTAGGAGGGGCTTAGTTTGGGGGGATGTGGTCTACCTTAAATCACAAAGGTGGGCTAGTAACATAAGGAAATATGTAGTTATTGCACCCACCAGACCAGTCATGTGGGAGAAGGAATGGGATCCATAGCCCTCTCATATTATAAAGGGTTCAATCACCCTTGCTTTTGTTACTATTTTTTTTACTAGTGATTCTAACATCCTGTAAGGCCTGTAACCTGCAAAAGAAGTTACAGTACATATTAGAAAGCCTGTTTCTCGCAGTTATGGCTGATCACTTGGAGAGAAAAGCATCAACAGGCCTAGGAATGAGGCGTAGTTATGATGCAAGTTTCAAACTTGCAGTTGTTAATTATGCAAAAATGACAAGCAACAAAGAGGCTGGAAAAAAATATGGATGAATCCAAAATGCGACGTTGGGTTGCCTCAGAGCAAAAATTAAAACATTCAGTTTCCACCAGAAAATCTTTCAGGGGACCAAAACATGGAAAATATCCAGAACTTGAAGCTTGGGTTTCCTACATTCAAGATATGAGAAAAGATGGGATGCCTATTTCACATGAAGTAATCCAGCTAAAGTCCTTAGAAATTGCAAAAACCTTAAAAATAAATAAGAGGGAATTCCGTGCGAGCAATGGTTGGTGCCGTCGTTTTATATAGAGAAAGCCTCTTGATCTTCACCGAATCACTTCATTGGCACAGAAACTGCCGGCAGATTTTGAGGAGAAACTGACTAGTTTCAAGCAAAACGTCATCCAACTGCAGCACCGTCACTCATACCCATTAGACCAGTTGGGCAATGCTGACGAGACGCCCATATTTTTTGACATGCCAAGCAATATGACAGTAGACCAGAAAGGGGCAAAAAATTTCCCCATAAGAACAACTGGCAATGAAAAACTCAGAGTAAAACATTCCTGAGGGCTTAGTGAATCGTTGCCAGGAAAAAGGCTGGATGACGACAGAACTGATGGTTGACTGGCTGTCTGTAGTTTGGAATTGCAGACCTAGAGCACTGCTCACCAAGAGAGCCATGCTAGTCTTAGATGCTTTTAAGGGTCATCCCACTCTTGAAGTGAAGAATAGAGTTGCTGCACAGAAGACAGACCTCGTGGTTATACCAGGTGGCATGACTTCAAAGCTACAAGTGATAGATGTCATTGTGAACAAGCCATTCAAAGACAACCTTCGCAAGCAGTATTCAGATTGGCTTCGGGAAGGGGATCATGCTCTTACACCATCTGGCAAGATTAAGAAGCTGTCAGTGACACTTCTGTGCCAATGGATTCTCACTTCATGGTCAAGTATATCATCTAAGTCCATCATCAGCGGGTTAAAAAAATGCTGTGTGTCTAATACATTGGATGGTAGCGAGGACAACTTGCTATGGGAGGAGAATGAAGAAAACAGTGACAGTAATGAAGTGAATACTGGTGACGAAGTGAATAGTGACACCAGTGATGACTGTGAATAGGCCAATTACACTAAAATGTGTTACCTGATATAAGTACAAAGTTTCCTTGTTACCTTACTTGTTACCTTATGTTTGATGTTACCTTAACTTTCTGTTGATGTTAATATTGACAACCTGCCTAAGGAGTTACCATATAATGTTTTCCAAGAACTGGATACCGTATATGGTACAGTATATGGTAAAATAAAATCACTATTTTATTCCCTGAATCTACCATAATTTACTTTTGTCTTTTTCTCTCCAATTTTAAGGGTGCGGCTTATATTTGAGTACTATCTTTTTTAATTTTTTTCTTCTTGAATTTCACAGGTGCGGCTTTTATGCGGGTGCGGTTTATATTCGGACCAATATGGTATAAGTTTCCTGGGTTTCACATGTTTCGAAAGAAAAAAGCAGTGATTATCAGAAAGTATGTGTTATATAGAAAAGTTCCGTGTACTTACAAAGTTATATGCAGGAAACTAAAATCCAGCTTTGCACAACCACAGGGATTTTACATAACCAAGTATGCAGAGGAAAGGTAGTGAGCAGGGGCAGATCTGTGGCTGTTTAAAAAAGAGCATTTTTATTGAAGCTCCAACAGGTGATAGTGTGGAGCAGTTCAGTATGCTGGGGATGTGTATCAGGGAAGAAGGTATAAGAGCTAGGGCTGCAAAGTGGCAGCAAAGTACAGGGGGTGGGTTGTGTAGGGGAGGGACAAAGGAGATGGGTTGGGTGCACTGTGAGGTGAGTACTCAGAGGAGGTGGATGCTGTGCGCGGATGGATCCTGAGTGGGGATGGCTGCTGACAAGAACTGGGTGCTATGTAGGGATGGATGACAAGAAAACGGTAGCTGCTGTGTGGGGGTGATGTTTATATATGTGTACATATGTATCTGTAGAGGATGTCGCAGGAGAGTGGAGCAAGCCGCCGTGGAGCTGTGCTGCAGGCAGAGGAGCATCACACAGGCAGGAGCACTGAGTGATGCCACTGAGGGGGCCCAAAATTTCTTCTTGCACCAGGACCCTCCATTATTTAGCTCTGCCACTGGTAGTGAGACTTTACAGCACAGCCAAGAACCCCAGAGCTTGATACAAATGTATCAGCCACCTGGGCCTCCTCTTGATTGGCCAAAACAAATAATTAATTTTATGCTAATTTAGCCTGGATTTCGAGGGGGTGTTAACTATGATTTTCAGAGAAATTACAAGATATTTTGCTGACTTCAAGGTAAGTGTTTCAATTTTTATTTTGGTATTTTTCCATACACTATCGATTTTCCTCTAGCAGATGCACTCATAATCCGGAAACTTAGATATGCCTTTAAGTATTATTGGCATGGCGGCTTTCAAGCCCTAGTAGCTAAATATTCTATTAAAATGGTTTTATGCCAATAGCTTACACATCTTCTAATGTTATTCATTTGTTGCATACATCACAAACTTGTTAACATTTTCATATTCTACAGGGAATCGTTAAAGGTATATTTAAATTTCCCTGTTTTTAACTTTTTCTAATCTGACTAGAGATGTGGCGGACAGTTCGCCCACGGACTATTCGCGGCGATTTTGGCTCTTTCGCCCTCGCATCGGACGGTGGACACATGCGCTTTTCGGTCAGCCCCCTATTCTTTATCATTGAGGAAACTTTGACCCTGCACCTCAAGGTCAGCAGACACATTCCAGCCAATCAGCAGCATACACTCCCTTCCAGAACCTTCCATCTGAAGGACAGCATACATTTTAGAATCATTCTGAAGCTGCATTTATTGTGAGAGGACAGATAGTGTAGCTGCTGGAGATTTAATAGGGAAATAGATAGCCAGGCTGTGTATTTAGCTTCCACTACAGACCTGAAGGACTGATCTGATATCTGCTGCAAGGACAGCAACCCAAAAAGCCCTTTTTAGGGCTAGAACATCATTTATTTATTTTTTATTTTTTTCTGTGTAATCTAATTGCATATGCCTGCCAGCGTGTGTGTATGACAGGCTAACACCTAACAGATTATATTGTGCTTATTTTCACTACTCATACCTGGTGGTGTACCATACATTGAAAACAACATTTTTTTTCCTGTAATCTAATTTCAGTTGCCTGCCTGTGTCAGGCTCACAGCTAATATTCTGCTCTGTTTCACCAGTCATAGTTGGTGTACCATACATTGAAAGAAAACAACCCTTTTTTCCTTTAATCTAATTTCAGTTGCCTGCCTGTGTCAGGCTCACAGCTAATATTCTGCTCTGTTTCACCAGTCATAGTTGGTGTACCATACATTGAAAAAAAACAACCCTTTTTTCCTTTAATCTAATTTCAGTTGCCTGCCTGCGTCAGGCTCACAGCTTATATTGTGCTCAGTGAAATACAACAACACTTTTTTGACTGTAATAGATTGAATAGCAATTGCCTGCCTACAGGCGTGTTGGGGGAAGCCTATTGCATCTACTCTGCCAACTTTTGCCAGTCACAGTGATACGTCATATCTGGTGCAACCGTAGTGTACAGTGACATAAAACAACACTTTTTTGACTGTAATCGATTGAATATCAGTTGCCCTCCTACAGGCGTGTGTGTGAGGCCTACAGCGCCTACTCTGCCAACTTTTGCCAGTGCACACTCATATCTGGTGGCACCTTAGATTGCACTTGCAGTGCCCCAAATTTGAAGTGGGAGGACCGACCAAGCATCTTTTTCCATGTCCCGCTTCCAAAAATCCATGCCATATACACGTCCCCTGATAGGTGACGTAACAGGTATCAAACTGATAGGAATAAATAGTACCACTTAATACACCACTCCTATCTCGTGGCACATTACATTGCACGTGCAGTGCCCCAAATTAGAAGTAGGAGGTCCGACCAAGCATCTTTTTCCATCTACCTGTTCCAAAAATCAATGCCATATACACGTCCCCTAATAGTGGACGTAACAGTGATTAAACAGATAGGAATAGTACCACTTAACAGTACACACCTTATAATAACGCAGACAGAGGCAACGCAGAGAGAGGAGTCTGAAGAAGAGGAGTCAGAGGAGGAAGGTGGCTTTGAGGAGGTGGAAGACCAAACACAGCAGGCATCCCAGGGGGCTTGTTGTCACCTTTCGGGGACCCTTGGTGGCTGGGTGGAGGAAGAGACCTTCAATGACATCAGTGAGGACAAGGAACGGGACATGGCTAGCTTGGTATCCAACCTTGTGCAAATGGGGAGTTTGTGGTTCTGCAAAGGGACTGTTTGCGGTTGTTTGCGGTGCATTAAACGGGGAGATTGGTCTGTTACTGTGAAGCGGGTGTAACCCTTACACTACCTGATCGATACAACATTATACCGGATGTTTTAAAGCATGTTATTCCAAACAATTTAGGAATGTTAGGTGATTTATGCCCTTTATGGCTTAAAACCAGACTCTGCATCAACTATGTAATTTTCTGTGGGAGTTTTGCCATGGATCCCCTTGAAACAACTTTCCCATCACTATTGTGGCCAGAAAGAGTCCCTGTGGGTTTTGAAATTTGCCTGCCCATTGAAGTCTATGGCGGTTCGCCCGGTTCGCGCGTTCGCGAACATTTGATGAAATGCGCGTCCGCGGTTCGCGAACCGAAAATGTTATGTTCGCGACATCACTAAATATAACACATTCTGCTTATATCAAAAACACACATTGCATGGAGTCATTCGATACACATACAAATTTATTTTATGTGAAACCCCCAGAGTTGCCTACACAGACACAGTGTACCTCCCAATAGAAACACTGCATTTAGGTATGGATTTTAACCCTTTACTAACTTACAAGCCAATAGCAGCTCAATGCAGATATCTTACAAGGCAGGATCTGCTGCTTCAGATCCCATAATTCCTTCCTGCACAAGCTGCTATTACATATTGCTGAAATGTATTACAATGTTTAGCTGCCTGTGACTGGTCAAAACAAATTATTTTATGCTAATTTTAGCTTGGATATGCACGGGTGTTAACCCTGAAAAGCAACTGCTTGCAAATTAAAATGATTTAGAAAACATCAGGGTGAGTTTGTTAATGTTTATGCAAAAAATGTTTTTTTGCACTACCAATTCTCCTCAATCAGATGAATTCATAATTCAGAAAACTTAAATATGCCTTTAATAAGGGGTTATTACTGACATTTATATAGTACTTTGTGATCCATGTTTCTCTTATACAACCAATAAAGTTATTCGTGGACAGTAGTAACTTTTACCTACTGGCAATCCTGCCCCAATGCACCCAAGTAGCCGCTTTCATATTATAGATCATGGGCAAAAACTCTATAAAAGAGTGAAGCTGGAGAATATATCTATTTCTATGATATTACATGGGTCATATGTGCTAAGATTTTATATCTTTAAGAGTTATCTAACATATTTTTTATGAACAGGGAGTTAGGGCTGAAACCTTTTCTATTTCATCCCCGCCAGCAGTGGCATGCAGCAGCCACTCGGTGGCGTGTCCAGACTTTGTTCAACTTGTTGTTAGGTTTAGGGTTAGACTTAGGGTTTAGGCTTAGGGAAGTGGCAGATGATAAGCTTTGCATAGTAAAGTAGTGGCTCTCTGGGGCGCCACTATTTTACTATGTAAAGCTCCTCATCTGCCACAACCCTAAGCCTGAACCCTTACTCTAAACTCTAACTCTAGCCCTAACTTTAAGAACAAATTAAACAAAAACTCTGCTTGCCAACATCGCTCCTCCTTGTGACTGCTGTATAATATAATATATTCTCATGGAATAACAGACATTAGTATAAAATATACTCACTAAAACAAAAAGGTGCTTCACAGTATCATTGCAATGTGCTTTCAAACACCACGTGTCACTGTCAGCTTGCACCACCATCATGGCCATGCTACTTATTAGGCCAACACTGCAGCTGCCTAGCACTGCTTTCTTGTGAATGGCACCCCTTGTTTAGCTTAAAAAAAAAACTAAAAATGATTTCTGGTTTAAAAATGAAATACTGCAGTTTAAAGATTGGACCAACATCAAATGCACAGAAAAAGGAAAAATGGGTGCTTACATACCGTGTGCACTTACTCGCAGGGGCTCTTCCACTTCACTGCCTAGGGGCTCCAAAAAGGTAGATCCTGCACTGATCACCATCAGTGAGAACAGGAAGAACTCTGTTACTCTGGTGGTCTCTTAGAAGTAAGTGAAGTGTATATTTTATATAAAAAATAAACTGAGAGGGATAAAATTGTTACCTTGTTAAAACAAATAAAACTAAATATTTTGCCTAAGGAGGCTCTTTAAGAATAATTTTGTGCAAAAAGATAAGAACTCTATCTACTGAACAACAATATGAAATACTTTTTTTTTTTTACAGCAGTTTCTAGTTGTGTTGATTTGTTCACTTTTGTGGACTATGTGTTCTGTGTAAACAAAATGCAACTGAGTCATCTTTGCAGTATCTAATAAAGACACAGTGATGTGGAGTGAGATCCCACAGCAGCAGAAGGGCAGACACCTGAAACTGACTCTGCATTTTGGTGCATCCAATAATGATCTAATTATTTTTGTCAATTTATCCGATTAAAACAATAATTGCACATAAATATTTTTTCCTACGTTTTTTATTTCAGTACTTTCATGCACCTTATATGCTGGTGAATCGTACAGTATATGTTGAGAAATAACTATGTTTTACAAGAAATGTAATTAATCCTACTCCTTCTGGATTGTTACCTTGTTGTGTACTTCAATGAAGCCCAAGATGGGCAGATCATAGCAGATAGGTCAGACAATTCTTAGTCCTTTGTTGAAGGAACTGGCAACCCACTCCAGTATCTTGCCAAGAATACCTTATGGACATGCACAACTGAGAAACAAGATGTGCCTGGTGTGGTCCATAAGGTCACAGAGAGTCTGACAAGACTGAACAAATAAACAACAACAACAAAATAATCCTAATGGAAACAGATAAATATTTATCGATAATGTACATGACCTTAGATCTAAAATACAAGATAATATTTATGCATGGAACAAAATCAGTTATATACAATTTAAATTAAATTAGATTTTAGAATCTGGAAACACTACTTTACAAAATGACTGATAGATTCATAAGGACATACTTTCTTAATGAAGTTGAAATAAAAACATGGAAGTCATAAAATTAATAAGCTAATAATTCTTGTAAAAATCAACTGAATTGAAAAGCCAAAAAACACCACTAGGTTTAATTAAATAGTACATTGTGTTTTATAGCAGCTGGGAACATGAGAAAACCAGGAGGATCAAGCAATATACCAAGCAATAATTATTCTCAGCAGGAGTGACTTGCATTGTCTTTGGTGTTAATTACTGATTATATGTCGTCATTAACTCACTCCAAAGTTTATTCTTTTCTTATTAAATTTAGAAAGATAATTAGTTTCAAATACACATTGAGAACGTGTGTTCTATAATGTTGCATATATTTGTAATAAGAAAATTGCTAATTTGCTAAATTGTTAGTAAAATATCAGGTGCAAGATGAACACCTGTTTTGCTAAACAATAGCTTGAAAGAAACATAATAGTAATACAAAAGAACAGAA
The DNA here is from genome assembly GCA_027410445.1 of Discoglossus pictus. Taxonomy (NCBI): domain Eukaryota; kingdom Metazoa; phylum Chordata; class Amphibia; order Anura; family Alytidae; genus Discoglossus; species Discoglossus pictus. Next base: position 68,997,876 of record CM050165.1, on the reverse strand, counting down.
GAGAAACACAAAATGTACTTGTAGAAGTGATATACATTAGTGCATTTAATTTTTTTTTTAAATATGCCTAGATCTCCAATAAAAAATGAGTTAATAAATTGGGCAAAAGCTATTATTATTATCTTTATTTTTCCATGGAACAAAATCAGTTATATACAATTTATATTTAATAACATTTTAGAATTTGGAAACATCACTTTACAAAATTACTGATAGGCTAGTACATCTAGTACCAAAAGAAACACTGCATGTATACCTTTTTTGAGAACTATTTTGAAGATTTCAGTGAGCAAAAACCGAGCATTTAAGCGCTTGTTAATAAAATGATGTTTACATCTACTATAATAGTTTTCATAGTGTGTAACTCTGATGAAATCAAGGGGCGTGGTCATGACATTATTGGGGTGGTGCCTTAAAATAGGATGTACTTGTAACCGGCAGCCTTGATGCAGTTCAGAGCCAGCACAGAGAAAACTCAGCACAGATAGACACAGACCAAAGTGACGTGAGGTACAGAGAGACAGACAGCAAAGTGAGTGAGTGAGAGAGAGAGAGAGATATAGAGGGAGGTAGAGAGATACAGTGAGATAGACACGCAGCACAGAGAGACAGATAGCAAAGTGAGTGAGAGAGAGGAAGGAGAGAGAGGGGTACAGAGAGAGAGCACATGTAGACAGAGAGAGCACAGACATAGAGCTCACAGACAGAGAGCACAGAGAGAGAGCACACAAACAGTGCACACAGAGAGAGAAAGACAGCACACAGACAGAGCGCTGAGAGAGAGTGCACAGACAGAGAGAGCAATAGAGAGGGAGGGGTACAGAGAGAGAGAGGTACAGAGCCGACAGCACTCACAGACAGAGGGAGCACTCACAAACAGCAGACACAGAAAGCGCACAGAGACAGAGATCGCACAGAGACAGAGCTCACAGAGGCAGCTCACAGAGAGAAAGCACACAGAGAAAGAGCACACAGAGAGAGAGCGCACACACAGAAAGTCTGCACATACAGAGAGCACACAGAGAGAGAGACAGAGGGAGGGGTACAGAGCCAACAGCGCACAGAGGGAGTGTACACAAACAGAGGGAGTGCACACAGACTGAGTACACAGAGCGGGAGAGAGAGGAAACGCACAGAGAGATCAAGTGCATAGAGAGAGAGAGAGAGAGAGAGCACATAGAGAGAGAGAAAGCACAGACAATTCAAGATAACATTCTACACAACCGTCATTTACAACGGGCAAGTTACTAGAATGCAAATAAATACTTAGTAGATTGTTTTATTGTATCAAAAACTGGGATTGTCTCTTTTAGGGAAGACAAAATCTGTGTGAGATGCACTAGTCTTACAAATGTAAGGGAAAAAATACTGGAGCTTATCCATTTACAGCTTCTGAAGGGAAGACTGATAAACCAGGAAATTAAAGGGTCCATGTCCTGGTGCACCCACCAACCCTATGTACCTTAATTCTGTCCAAACATGGACATACAACCTTATTTTACGGCTGTTATTCCAGCTCTGAACGTACGGTTAAAAAGTTGAGCACTGTGGGCCTATTTTTTAAATTTCCTAATTTTAAAATAAATAAATAATTACAGCCTCTAATTATTTACATTTTATGTCCATTTAAGCTGATTTGGACTTTGCCATATTGCTTTTAGTAGAATTAGTAGATATTCCTGTGGTACGTTGCATGTACAGAAAGTTTGTGTCTGCGGCATGGGAATATAACGGTAAGAACTGCCAGTAATCCCAACAGGACTGACTAAAGGAAAACTCACTTCAGGAAGTAACAGGCACAAGCAGGCAAGAACACAAAATCAATGCCTGAGCTTAGAAAAATGCTCAAAAAGCTGCAAAATTTAAAGTTTGTGCTTAGTATTTTTAATTTTTAGTAACATTTTGCCTATGATCATGTTTAGTGCAACAAAAGACTATATAGAAAAAAATTGACCACCACGGTCCTTTAATAATGGATCTAGGAAATTAAAAGCAAGTGACATAGCACCAGATGGTGTAGTCCTTGCTAGCCCAATTAATTAGAAAATTATGGTCTTGCAGATATGAATATTGTTGACATGACTAAATCTAGATTGCAGACTATAAAGTACTCATGGTATGAGAGAGATTTAAAGGATCTTTCTCTTTTTGTCCCTGCTAACTCAGTGACATGCAGTGGTCAGTAGCTGGTGCAAGGATGGCGCACCGTGACTTTGTTCAATTTTGTTCTTAGAATGAGGGCTAGACTTAGGGTTTAGGGTTAGGGTTCAGGTTGTTGCACAGCGTGTCACTACTTCATTATGTAAAGCTTACCACCGGCCACTACCCTAAACCATAAAGCTAACCCTACATCTAACCCTAACCTATTAAGACATTAAACGAAGTCTCAGCACGCCACCGTCGTCCCACCTACTGGCCCGCTGCATACCACTGGGCTGGCGGGACAAAACAGGAAAGGTCCAATGTAAATGGTCTTTTGTTTATTTATAGTTACATAGTTACATAGTAATTGAGGTTGAATAAAGACTTTTTGTCCATCAAGTTCATCCTTTTTAGATCTCTTCTGATCATAATAATATGTGGATTATTTATTACCTGCTAAAAATTGTTAATTGATCCAGAGGAAGGCAAACAGAACCCCCCCCCCCCCCCCCCATTGAAACATTGCCAATTGTCTCCTAAAGGGGAAAATAAGTAAAATTCCTTCCCGACCTCAGGTACTGGCAATCAGATTCCACCCTGGATCAATACTCCTTTGCTAGTTATGCAGGATACCCCTGAATGTTTTTTTTTATTCAGAAATACATCCAATCCCTTTTTACTAACCCACAGAAAATCCATACAAGACCAAAATACCTACTTCTATAGATAGTATCCATTCACTGTTATAACAGCAACGTACAATGCTCCTTCATTCTAGATCCTGCCCCTTTAATGATATGTGTTGTAGAAAGGTGCACCATTATTATGACTGATACAGGTTGTGTTCTCCTCTAGTAGCTGTGATTGACTGGACCTGACCATGGCCTGCAAATAGCTGTCATTTAAGGACGGCAATTGCCTGTTCAAAATGATGTATCACTAGTACGCTGAAGAATTTACTTTTGACTGACCTTTAAGAGCTCTGCTTTACACCCATTCACATTGGATCATCTCATTGGAGATCATATTACAGTAATGAAAGACCTCTATTATACTCTTAATACATTGCACATTATTTCCTGACAGATGTCGAGTGTACCTTTGCCATATTTATAGGTTAAATTTTTACACTAGAATTTATTTCGCTTCTATCTTTCCATTGTTGTGTTTGTTGACCTTTTAATCTATGGCCATTCCAAATCGTTCTTCTCATACTCATTGCTCATATTCTAGCCATGTTTCTGTGTGACCCCTTTTTTCCAATATAAACTGGATATTTTATACAAAACTGATTATTTTAATTCTATACACATCAATGCTCCCTTATAGTTCTGAGGCTAAGTCCTTCTAAGGAATAAACAACCTTTTTATTTTGTAAGACATCTTTATGACTCTGACTGTTTTATTAGTCCTTTCAATGAATAATACATGGGTAACAATATCTATATCACAAACTAGTAAAATATTCAGTAACTTCTATCGTTTAAGATATTTATTATCTGCATACAATATTCCCTACTGGCATTTATCATATGGTTAGTACTTTCATCTTATTCAAAATGCTTTTGGATTGAAAACCTCTCTTTTCTGAAGTAACAGGAAGAAAGGGGAAATAATATAAAAAGATACATGTACCATGCATACAATTCCTATCACACATCAAGCCCAATTGGTACAAAAGAATTAAATAATGAAAGTGTTAATTTGTTTATTATGCATAATCCATTCTTTCTAATACAGCAGGTTTTTGCTTAAAGGAGCCATGTATAAGAAGGGGCTTGTGTACCTCGCTGAAGCTATGAGCTTTACCATGTATAGTCACCCAAGATGGGCAGGTCATAGCAGAAAGATCAGATAAATCACGGTCCAATGGAGAAGAACATGGCAACCCACTTTAGTATATTTGCCAAGAAAACCATATGAATAAACACAACCAGACACATGTGCCTGGCGTGCTGCGTCCATATGGTCACCGAGAGTTGGACACGGCTGGAGGGTTGAACAACAAAAAAATGGTATTGAATTGAAGTGTAAAAATGCATTCTGGACTCATTTGCATGCCCCTGCCCAGTTTCCCCAGAGAGCAGTGCAATAACAATAGTTCTTGGTATTCTGAGCAGGAAACAAGTTTTAACTTGTTTTTAGATGTCCAAATTTGAACACAAATGTGTTGTCGTTCTTCAAATCTTGAGCCGTGGTCAACTCTTGTGACCATATGGACTGCAGCACTCTAGGAACATCTGTCCGTGTTTCTGGTTGTACTTGATTGCTTTTTTGGACAGGTGTCTTTTATACAGGTAACGGGAGTGCTCCTAATCTCAGCTCGTTACCTGTATAAAAGACACCCGGGAGCCAGAAATCTCGCGGATTTATAGGGGATCAAGTACTCATTTCCCTCACTGACCTGCAAATCAATTTATAACTTTTTGAGATGCGTTTTTCTTGTTTTTTTGTTTTTTGTTATTCTGCCTCTCACTGTTAAATTACACCTACCATTAAAATTATAGACTGATCATTTCTTTGTCAGTGGACAAATGTTGAAATTGAGCAGGGGATCAAATACTTTCTTCCCCCACTGTATAGTACGCTTCTGCTTACCACCTCTTGCATATACTGCTGCAACAAAATCTCGCTCGGACATACAACCTCCTTTGGCGCCCAGATACCGTCACCATTGATGCACAATGTCACAATCCTGCTCAGCTACTGTCACGAATGAGGCACAATGTCACAATCCTGCTCAACAGAAGAATCCTAAACTAAAACTAGATTTAAATTAACATATCCTTAATAACTACTTTAGCACACACAACACCTGGATGAGAGTATACCAATTTAAGAATATTATAAGCTTACACATATCATGCCCACAGAACACATCCTCAGAGGCTATGAAGTTGTTAATGAGCCTAACTCCAAATGATTTTTAATATATGCATGTAATTAAACAATCTGTATTGTCTGAAGTGACCAGTTATTGTACAATAAATCCAAAACTAAACTAAAAAAATCAAATTTCATATAAATAATCCATAATAAGTAAATATTCTCAATATTCAATAAAAGCAAATCATGGATGTTAGTTCTGTAATGTTTTTTTTTTTTTTTCTAAACCTCCCTTTCAAATGCCACTTCATATATAACAAAGATACTAAACATAATATTTCAATATTACAATATTATGCTTGCTTATATTGTAATATTACTAAGTGAATCTATTATGATTGCTTCATTATAAGCTAAAATTGCTTGAGGTTTTTTTTTATGTAACCAAAGGGGAAACTGCAAATATACCCCATTGCATAATTCATATATAAAGAAGCTCTATTAAGAGTCAGTTATAGAATAATAATTACAAAATAGAAAAAACAGCATTAATAAACTTACAGTTAAGGTAATTAAAACCCCAAATGTATCATCTTTTTTTTATTTTATAATGTATCTATTATTAAACAAGAAGTGGAAACATGTTATATGTTTAATGTGTAAAAAAAGTGGGGGAAGTATATCTTGAAGAAATAGATTTATATATGAACAGTGGAGGAATAATATTAAAGGGCTACTGTGATCATATTTGGTTTATAGGGTCAAGGAGAATCGGACATGACTGATCAACTAAACAACAATAAGATGTGAGGGAGGTAAATATGATTTTGAAGAGAGAGACGCCTTCCTGCTTTAGCAAATAGGTTGGGGGCCAAATGACAAGCCACAAGGATCTGCATGCTGACAACAGACTGCACATTGCTCATTTCTGTTTTAAAGTATGTTGCAGTGAATGATAAAGATAAACAACTTTGTAAATTAATTTATTTAAACAGATACAATTTTCTTATGTAAATCTTACATCTCCAATCTTAAGAGTTTCTATCATTGTATCAGCTTCTGCGATTATTGGTGTTTTAAAGCCTCTGTCCTTGTGTGAATAGACATTTTATCAACATCTTTGTGATTATCCTATCGCTATTTTTTTTTTTTTTTTATCGCAAAAGGCATTTTTTTATAAATAAATTATAAATACCAGCTTGGATTAGCAAGGGTAATCTTGAACTATGAAAAATGTTACTATCTATTAGAATACTTTAGGCTTTAAAGATACAATTTATTTTTTACATTTTCACCCTCTTTTATTTGGAATATCATTTTAGTTACCTAAAGCAAATTCTGTTAGTTGTAGTTGCTACAGAAATGACCAGCATATATATTTAGGTGTGTAAGTATACATTCTAAGATACAAGCAACGTTCACTGTATTTTAATAACTCACAAAGCCATCTATATAATTCATAACTATAGTTTATTTTTGGTTAATAATTCATCCCGGTGCAGCTAAAACATGAAGGGCAAGAAGAGAGTGAAGGACATTTATCTCTGTGCCTGCCATGTAACATTGCTTGAAAAGAAATTGCAAATTGATGAACTCTAAACAGGGAGTTATACATAGCTTCATTAAGAATCATCTATGCATTAAATATAGCTACATAGTATATTACATTTGCTTCACCTCCTCAGGCATATGAGGTTATAAAGTAGAAGGCAGTTTTGATAGAGAATAGAAAGAGGGAATAATTTATTCTGCTATCAGTGTTTGCTTATAACATTTTGTATATGATAGAAAATCCACATAGATTGCAATGGAAAAGTATGGGGAAGCAGTTGCCCTAGAAAATTTATATACATATGAAAGCATGAATAGATCTAATAAAACTATCTACCTTCTTTCCAGTTTACACATTGATCTTGAAGTGAAGAACGGAAAAATCAAAAAATAATGCAACACTGTGGGCCCTATTAAATTTGCCAAATTGTAGCTCCTGAAGCCCATAAAGAGCCTACAAAAGCAATTAAATTGGCCTCTTTTAGCTACCCGCAAACGATCTGCGGGTTACAGGCAGAAAAACAACTGTGGTCGCCAGAATCGTAACTCTGACCCAGATAAGCCTTTTATCTTTCCAACCCGTAAATGTTACAATCGCAAATCACTATTAAATTGCTACAATTCCCCAAAGTTCAAACCCGTAAATGGCAAATGTAGCCAAAAAGTCTACAGGCTCTAAAAAGGACCCAACAGGGTTTACAGACAAGTTCTTAACACTGTAAAAGACAATACAAACACACTACTGGACTTTAAAATACGGGGAAAGCAATGGAAGGCATTACAATTCATTGCACAATGATCCACAAATAAAAAATAGGCATTTAATTATTTTCTTTAGCATATGTTGGAATGGTCATGCATATGGCAAAAGCCATGCTGTATCATGCAGAAAGCAATTAAAGACACACTACTTGAATAAATTGCAACACAAAAACATAACACTGCCTGTCATATTATCCCATTCTCAATCACAAAGGCTCTCATGTGGACCCTGAAATATACATATAATCTTCCATACATCTCACTAGATGAGGAAAAAAAATATTGGCCAAATTACACCGCCACATCACATACATCAAGTACCAGGGGAACATTTTATATTTGGTTGTTTAGTCCTTCGTTTGTGTCCGACTCTCTGTGACCCTATTGAATGCAGCACATTTAGCTATTTCTCTGTCTGTGCTTTTCCACAAGGTTTGCATGCCAAATATACTGGAGTGGGTTGCCAGTTCCTTCTCCAGTAGACTGAAATTTGTCTGACCTCTCTGTTATGACCTGTCCATCTAGAGTGACCCTACATAATATAGCCCACAGCTTCTTGGGAGTACACAAGCCCCTTCAACTCCACAAAGTAGAGATCCAGAAGGGGACCAGGGAAACATTCACCACCCTAATCTACTCTAACCCATCAGGAAGGGCCGCAAACACATATGGAGGCTGTGCAGAGGCGTGTGAAGCAACAGCCAACACACCTCCATCAGGGATAATGTGCCAAGATGTATACCCATTATCATTTGGCGAAAACCCATCAAGTGTTTTGCTATTAATCAATTTACAATATCACCTGTCATATTCTTATCAGGCCTTCAGGGGAATGTTGATACTCCACAGTATCACAAATTGGACCTAACTATATATATATATATATATATATATATATATATATATATATATAGTCCTATTATTTTATATATAATTATCATTATGTATTAATTTATTGCATTGTAACTAGGGGTCATTAGTTTACTGATATAGTAATGTGACACAAATGTGAAGTATGTGGATGTCCCAAAACACCAACCATTGAAAACACATGTTGATAAAGGTATAACAAAGCTTTATTTTATATACAGAGCACACTCAGAAATATACAAGACTGTGCATTAATATCATGGGTGTGGTGTGGGCAGATCCAGGACGGGCAAGAGGCTTTTTGGCAACAAGTGACAACTAAAAGTTTAAAGGTTATACTGCATAATAAGGATACGGCTTAGCATGTACTAGGGTCACATGTGGTCATGACACCACAGTAACCATAATCGGATGACAAATAGGAACATTATATATCACTATTTTCATAGAAGTAACCATTAATGCACGTCAAGCTTCAATATGGTCTTCATCTGCTCAAATAAACAGATGCAATAAATCATGGATCATGTGATACAAATCAACTACACACACAGTGTGTTTTCATACATTTGCAACTTGAACCTTCAGCTCCCTCCACAGATTTTTTATGGGATTAAGGTCTGGAGACTAGCTAGGCCACTCCAGGACCTTAATGTGCTTTTTCTTGAGCCACTCCTTTGTTGCCTTGGCTTTGTCTTTGGGGTCATTGTCATCCTGGAATACCCATCCTGACCCATTTTCAATGCCCTGGCTGAGGGAAGAAGGTTTTCACCCAAGATTTGACGGTACATGGCCCCGTCCATCGTCCCTTTCATGCGGTGCAGTTGTCCTGCACCCCCAAAGCATAATGTTTCCACCATGTTTGATGGTGGGGATGGTGTTCTTGGGGTAATAGGTCCCATTCCTCCTCCTCCAAACACGGCGAGTTGAGTTGATGCTCAACTTGGGGACCTTGCAGGGCGCTGCAGGATTTCAGTCCTTTACAGCGTAGTGTATTACCAATTGTTTTCTTGGTGAATATGGTCCCAGCTGCCTTGAGATCATTAACAAGATCCTCCTGTGTAGTTCTGGGCTGATTCCTCTCCGTTCTCATGATCATTGAAACTCCACGAGGGGATATCTTGCATGGAGCATCAAACCGAAGGATACTGGCAGTTATTTTGTGTTTCTTCCATTTGCGAATAATCGCACCAACTGTTGTCACCTTCTCACCAAGCTGCTTGGTGATGGTCTTGTAGCCCATTCCAGCCTTGTGTAGCTCTACAATCTTGTCCCTAACATCATTAGACAGCTCTTTGGTCTTGGCCATGGTGTAGAGTTTGGAATCTGATTGATTGCTTTTGTGGACAGGTGTCTTTTATGCAGGTAACGAGCCGAGATTAGGAGCACTCCCTTTAAGCGAGTGCTCCTAATCTCAGCTCATTACCTGTATAAAAGACACCCGGGAGCCAGAAATCTTGATGATTAATAGGGGATCAAATACTTATTTCCCTCACTGACCTGCAAATCAATTTATAACTTTTTTGACATATGTTTTTCTTGTTTGTTTGTTTTGTTATTCTGTCTCTCACTGGTAAAATACACCTACCATTAAAAATTATAGACTGATAATTTCTTTGTCAGTGGACAAACGTTCAAAATCAGCAGGGGATCAAATACGCCCCCCCCCCCCCACACTGTGGGCCTCATTCTATTATCGGCCGTAAATCGGCCGTAAGGCTGCGATTCCTTGCGAGGGTTCAGTTAACTCGCGATTCTATTATACGGCCCCGCAAGGATCTCATCTTACGGCCGGCCGCATATCTTGGAACCGGCCGTAAGCTGTGAAATATAAAAACTGAAAAATAAATTCAAGCCTGCACTGTACAGCTCTGTAAATGCTAGGGATCATATTGGGGGACATGAGGATTAAAAGGAACCCACTCTCAAGCTTGCACATCTGCCCAAACCCGAGTTCAAATTAACTGTTTATTTGCCGGCTGCGGCGGGGGTGTGTCTGAGGTGCTCCAAGCACTCTGGACTTTTTACATGTATATTTTACGGATATTAAAAATTAAATATTTTACGGATTTGAGTACAGGATAATTATGTGCTATTTTTTCTAACACCTAAAATCCCTTTATAGTCTTCTCAAAGTGCAGGATGGCTTTATTTGAGCTATTTTATGTGCTTAATTGGTGCTAGCGAGACCTTTTTCCTGCAAGTAACTGCGGCTCGTTTTTAGCCTTGCAGAGAGGTTTCCCGGAGCAATTGAATTGCAAATCTCTTGCGGCCGTTTTAGATCAAAGGCTTTCCTCCGGCGCGATCGGCCGCAAGAGATAGCAAGGCACCGGCCGCAAGCCTGCCGGAATCCCCGGCCGTAAGGGAATAGAATAGCCGAATAGCTTGCGGCCGGTCCTTGCGGCCCCGCAACGGCTGCGGCCGATAATAGAATGAGGCCCTAAAAGTGCATATATAACTACTAGTTTGGATTAGCAGATACTAATGGGACTGTGCAACTCAGCCTGGCTTCTATTCATTGTAACTGGAACTCACACCAGTCATGCTCATTAGTCACCTTGCACTGGTGAGGTCTGAGATGAGGAGGCCGCAGTCTCTGGTTGCAGCTGTGGAACCGCTGGAGAGATATGAGATGGCATTCTGCCAATTGTTTTAGTTGCTGCCTGTCCCTATTTGCCTTTTCCTCATAACTCTCCATCCTTTGGTTGAGTTGGGTTCCCTACACAATTGTCAGGTATGTGTTTCCATATCCTTGACATCATGGTCACCTGTAATTGACTGTGGTGACTGTGGAACATCGGACTGCATAATGAGCATTGTGAATCATGGCTCATATGAATATATGTAATCTTGCTGCGGTTGGCCATCTGCATGTTATTCGTGCATGTGCCCTGCTTGATCTGCTGTGCAGTGTGTGAGCCTGACCATTCTGTCGGGGTGTAGATGTGCTGTGGCCTACCGCTGTGTACAGTATAGCTATGTATACGTATTAATCTATATGTGTGAAGTATGTGATATCAGTAATTCAGAGTGTTGTAAATTATGGGTTAATATATCTTAGTGTTTAAAATAGAAGAAACTCACAAAATAGCTCATTCTCTCTCTCTCTCTCTCTCTCCAATGCTAACAAACTTACCAACGCCTAGACCTGTATGTTCACTTGCTTAGCTACAGCACAGTCAAGATCTTACAGTTTCACGCCCTTTTGAACCCGTTTCTGCTGTGTTAATTGGTGTTCTTTGCTTTCTATTGGCACTGAGCCCTGCGTCACACTCTGTGACTATGGGTTTGGATTGGAACTGCGGCATGCATCTAGTTCAGCCCACTAACAACTTGCGGATGCGGGAAGGGTTTATGAGTCTTGAGGCTTCGGCCCTGTATTTGTGCTTGTTCAATTTAATCACTCTGTAACCGTGGGAAATTTCAAGCCCGCAGACTTACAGTCTGTATGAGGGTACCTGCTGTCTTGGAATTGAATGAGGCCCTATGTGCTCAGCTGTGATCAAGTCACTCATTTTCCCATCTAAAAAGCATAGTCCTCCATTCCATGGACTCTAAGAACTCCTTTTAAGGCTGACTTGTAACTACAGAAGTTTTGAGAAGCAAATTTGGGGAGCTATTCTATGGCTCTAGCAAAGAAAGAATCCTGTAAAACTTACTGACTCTCACCCTGGTTTTTCAGTATTGCTCTAGCTTTAACATGTGATCACCGCCTTTCCATAGGGACACTACAGAATTGCTCTCATTAATGTAAAGACACTACACAAGCCCTAACATCCTCCTATATCTAATTAAACCCCTTCCCCTGGCAGAGAATAAAAACGAATGGTGTTTATGACCCCTTGGTGTATGGCCCACTACCCCATGAGCTAAGGATCACTCAGGATTCCCCATTATTATCCCCTTAATTCCCCAATCTAAAGTATAACTATGCGTTCTGATTGGTTAGCCTTTTAACTAATCAGATATGGGGCGCACGTAATTCAAAACTCTATTCTGATTGGCTGAAATATGATTGACACATATTTCAGCCAAGCAGAATTAGTAAAAATATATATAAGTAAAACTGGCTGAAGATGAGGCCCAAGGACTTAAATCACTAAGGCAAGAAGAGGATGGATTCTTCACTTAACCTGGAAGTCTTTACTTATCTTGGGCTGAATGACCAGGGAATCGAAGATCATTTTTATAGGATGTCAAAAGGATAGTTAATGTATTTCCCCAGCTTATAGGTATTTATTTTTTCCCTTTATGTTTTTATGTGTTTAGTGTTATGGACTGTGAAGGTCCTTATGGTCCATAGAGACCCCCGTGGTGTAGAGGTTAATATTAGATACCAAGAGGCTCCACAGGGCCTCCCATGATTATAGTAAATTATACTATGGAGGTACATAGGGACTTCCATGTTAAAGTGTTATTATTAAGTTTCATGAAGGTCTATAGGGGTCCATACAAGTTAATATTTTGTGCCATGCGATCCATAAGGGCCTCATGGTTTTACTTTAGACGGGGTAATTCTGGGAATACTTTAGCTCATAGGGGATAGTGGTTATTGAGGCTAGATCACAGAGATACCCTGACTTATATGGGTAGTGAGTATCGAAGGTGGATCCCTGATGATTCCATGGATCATAGGGCCTAAATGACCTTAATTGTATCGGATTTCTGACAAAATAAAGGTGTGAGCTGTTTCATAATGTTGGATTTGAGGCATCCAAGCTTCCCAGAGTTGATTCCTTGGCTTTATGGGTGTTTGAAGGTAACTGGAAGCTTTTTGGATATTTGGGCAAACATAGAGCTGTTCGAGTAAACTTTAGTTAGGTTAGATTGTTAAGGGAGAGAGGTAATAGTGATATATAAAACAGTTTGGGATAGGCACACGATGCTTAAAAAATTAGGTATATTTTGAGCACTTGGAAGGATTTTCTTGCGGGTTAGATTTACGTGTATGATGTAATAGTGTGGTAGTGATTTAAAAGTGAACTTCACTCAATTATATTCCAACCGGAGTCATGGGAGTTAAAATAAAGCACTTGATATCACCAGAAGAATTCTCTACTTTGGTCCATGCCTTTATATATTCACCACTGGACTACTGCAACTGCCTTAATCTAGGACTGTCAAATAGAGCTACATCACTTACACATTAAATATATAAAAATCCACAATAACAACGTATATCGGTCAGAATATCACTAAATCTCTCAAATGGACAGAATGTACCTTTTTCATTGGGTTATTTAAGTGGTTCTCCCTCATCAATTCTCGATTAATATTAATATATTGACTACTTCATTCCACGAGGGAATTAACGATTGTTTGCAGTATTTTATTAAAAGATATTTCACAATCAAGAGAATATGAGAAATTAAATATTTTGCTTGAGGGGCGATCTGGTTTAAATATAAATGCAAAAGGGCAGTTTGGGGGGTACCGATAATTGGTTTTCCCACCATCTTTGATATTCCTGAGAAACATTTTAACCAAAGAATCTTGATGCTGTCGCACTCCCACCAGATATGTAGTGTTGTGCCTTGCATACCACAATCTTTCCAAAATAGATCACTTGACATATGAATTATGATTTATTTTCCCCATGATCTGAGGGGAAAGATAACACCTCTGAGTTATTTTGAAAAACAGCTCTAAATATGTGGCATTAATAGCTGATTTTTTTTACCAAGTTAAAAGACTTTAACCAGGTAGATTCATTTCAACTGTAGTTTGTCTTCCCAGGCTGCTATGCCCCTTGATTTTACAAATGCAATATTATCAGATATAGCTTTACTACATTTAGAAATTATTTTAGAGTCATCCTCTCTAACCACAAGGGACTCAAAATTGGACATTCTGTCCTTGTTAATTATTTTAAATTTCCACTGAAACCAAAGCTTTTTTAATGATATGTAATCAAGCCAAGAAAGCTTGCTTAAACTGAATTTGTTACGTAACTCTACCAGATTCATTATATTAGATCACCTATAAAATTAATCCCCTTATTTTTCCAATAAGCCAAATTAAACTGATTTCCTTTAGTTAAAATAATTTCTCTGGGTGAAGCCAAAGAAGGAAGATGTATGAATTGTTTTTTATACCAGAATTTCAATATGGCTCTCAACCCAACTGGTAGATTTGTAAGTGGAATTGCCTCTTAGTATGCCATAAAGTAGTTTGAATTGTTATATTTCCTATAAAATTTTCTTCTATTTTTTTCCAAATGGCTTTTTTTATGTTGGAAATTCAAAACAATCAGATTTGCGAATACTATATTATCATGGATATCTTTTATTAGAGGAGTACCTAGACCACCCTTTTCAAATTTTCTGTTAGATGTAACCTTCTTAATTCTCCCTTTTTTGCCCAGGTAAATGAACCTATCTAACACAGATTGAATTATTTTTAGAGTGGTAATTAGGGACCCTTTCTGGGAGACATCTGAACATATAGTTTAATTTTGGAGTGATACACATATTTATAGCGGCAATTCTGGCCGACCAAGAAAGATTTATTGATTTCCAATCATTAGTTAACGTAATTTGTTTTAACAGAATACTTAAATTGTCTTTCATCAATTTCTTTGTTTGGAAGAAAATTTTTATTCCTACATGTTCTATGAATTTTGAATTCCAATTATACGAATATTGTTTCTCTAGTTTCAGCTTATATTTCAAATTTATTCTTGTATGTATTATATCTGTTTTTAAGAAATGTATTTTAAAATATGAACATCTTCCAAATTCATCCAGGATTTGGTGTAAACAGGCACAGGAGCTCATAGGATTATTCAATGTTAACAAAATGTCGTCTGTGAAAAGCATGATCTTATACATTTCCTCCTCTATTTTCACCCCCATTATCTCCTCATTTTCTCTTATAGTAGCAGCAAGCGGCTCCATAAATAGGATAAATAGTAGGGGAGAAGGGGGGCAGCCTTGGCGCGTGCCATTGCTGATGCCAAACTTCTGTGATTAAAAGCCTGGCCCTGATATTATAGCTGTTGGGTTAATTGAAAGGGCTTTAATGGCTTTAGAAGCAAAATGACCCATGTCAAATTTCTCAAGAACTGCCTCTAAAAAATCTCAACTGACCCTGTCAAACGCCTTCTCGGCGTCGAGAGACAGGATCAGTGTAGGTAGATATTTATTTTTCTCTAACGAGATTATGTCTAGTAAGCGCTTTGTGTTGTCCGAAGCTTGTCCACCCTTTACAAAGCTTGATTGGTCCATGTGAATTAACTTAGGGATCATACAATTTAATCTATTTGCCAATATCTTGGCATACATTTTCATGTCTATGATAAGATGTCTGTCGTTTATTTGGCATGTATAGATTTGCCAGTGTTGTTGTTCTACCGTTTTTGACCCCTACCCAAATAATATATCTCTCTTGAGGGTCACACATAGAATACACTTCTTGAATTTTTAACCTGTTGTTAAACAAATTGAGACTCCTCTAGATTTGTTGTTATATGTTGCATTAATCCTCATATTAAAATTACTATTATTCATGTAATGCACTGTATCTTCCTTTAGGTGAGTCTCTTGAAGGCAGAGAATATCTGCCTTACATGTTTTATAATCTGTAAATGCTATTTTTCTTTTTGTAGGGGAATTCAATCCATTTAAATTGTGTGAAATAATTTTAAAACAAATTCAATTTATACTGATACTGATACTCCAATTGCTTAGGATGGACCTTTATCTCTCTTTCAGGGAAGAGCATATGGAGATTGTAAACATCTATAAGAGTCCTCTTTGGTCTGGTAGTCACTTACACACAAATGACATTCATACAATCATTCATTTTCCAAAGGGGAGTTACTTCTAGACCCCCTCTGGATTCAACAAGCCTGTTATTCCGATGCCTTCACCCATGACTTCCAATAGGTTGCAAATCTATCTCTTTTTTCTTTCCTCACCTAAGCACTTTGAGATGCTTCTGGAAAAAAAAGTAAATACATGTATTATTATTAATATTAATTTTATTATT
This sequence comes from Discoglossus pictus, assembly GCA_027410445.1. Taxonomy (NCBI): domain Eukaryota; kingdom Metazoa; phylum Chordata; class Amphibia; order Anura; family Alytidae; genus Discoglossus; species Discoglossus pictus. Next base: position 68,981,736 of record CM050165.1, on the reverse strand, counting down.
ATTAATAATATAATAACAATAATGATATAAACTAGCAATCTTTGTATTACTCATAATGAGAACTCTAACTGTCATATTGTTGAGACAGAAACTTCCTCTCTGCACTCAAAGCCTCCTTACAGCTTAGGAAGTGGATCACTTGAAAATAAAATGATACATTCAACTAAAGGCTATCAGCCTTATTAAATTGCGATTCAGTAAATTTAAAAAGGCTCTAATTAAGCACACAGCATATTTATTTTACAGAAGTTTTTAGTTAGTGAACTTCTATCCAAAAGCAAAGTCTTCACTAACTAAAAACTTCTGTAAATAAAATATGCTGTGTGCTTAAATAGAGCCCTTTTAAATTTACAGAATCGCAATTTAATAAGGCTGTATATTATTATTATTTATATTCTGAAAACATTTTTCCCATTTTCAAGCACAATTCTTCAAAAGAGGATATTTCAAATTTATGACAGTGGTACTTTTTTTGTACTTTTATATCATAACACTTGTAATTTAGAACATTGTATTATTATAAAAAACGGTGTTTGATGCTGGAGACCTCCTTATATCAGAATATGTATGTACATGTTTACCCTGTAATGCACCCTTTAGCACTGAGGGTCTTTTCATCTATAGGCCTATTGCGTGCAAATTATGTTCTGTACATTACATGGACACTACTGTTTTGAACACAGGGCTTGGGAAGCATGGGGGCTGCCAGATCAAGTTGAAATATGCTTGCTGCTCTCTGATCTTGTGTGGTCAAGTGTTACAATGTCCAAAAACAAGATTTGTTAACCTAACAGAAATTTCTAGAATGAGTCAAATATGCAATGAGTGGAGTAGTAAATCTAGCTAAAGACCTGGGACACGTTTTTTGAAAAAAAACAAAGCAATTGATTCTGTGAAACTTTTCCAGTTGCGAGAATGGGAGTTGAGGGCAATATTTTTATGAAAGTATGCCGGTACTATTTATTAGAGAATATAACTTTTTTGTATAATATAACATTTTGGCATCCCTTAAGACTATTGAGGGAATATATTACTGGCAAACATATTAAGGAATCACCTCAAGACAGAGTCTGAGACCTTAAGCAATGAATGAACATACAGTTTACTAGTTTACACAGTCAACTAAACCAGTTTGTTTTGCTCTTGAATAACACTCCACGTTGCTGTTTTGTAGATGCTATCAACAGAAGGGGTTTGATACAACTCTGCTAAACTCCATGGGCCTCATTCTATTATCGGCCGTAAATCGGCCGTAAGGCTGCGATTCCTTGCGGGGTTCAGTTAACTCGCGATTCTATTATACGGCCCCGCAAGGATCTCCTTTTACGGCCGGCCGCATATCTTGGAACCGGCCGTAATCTGTGAAATCTAAAAACGCAAAAATAAATTCAAGCCTGCACTGTACAGCTCTGTAAATGCTAGGGATCATATTGGGGGACATGAGGATTAAAAGGAACCCACTCTCAAGCTTGCACATCTGCCCAAACCCGAGTTCAAATTAACTGTTTATTTGCCGGCTGCGGCGTGGGTGTGTCTGAAGTGCTCCAAGCACTCTGGACTTTTTACATGGATATTTTACGGATATTAAAAATAAAATATTTTACGGATTTGAGTACAGGATAATTATGTGCTATTTTTTCTAACACCTAAAATCCCTTTATAGTCTTCTCAAAGTGCAGGATGGCTTTATTTGAGCTATTTTATGTGCTTAATTGGTGCTAGCGGGACCTCTTTCCTGCAAGTAAGCTGCGGCTCGCTTTTAGCCTTGCAGAGAGGTTTCCCGGAGCAATTGAATTGCAAATCTCTTGCGGCCGTTTTAGATCAAAGGCTTTCCTCCGGCGCGAGCGGCCGCAAGAGATAGCAAGGCATTGGCCGCAAGCCTGCCGGAATAACCGGCCGTAAGGGAATAGAATAGCCGAATAGCTTGCGGCCGGTCCTTGCGGCCCCGCAACGGCTGCGGCCGATAATAGAATGAGGCCCCATGAATGGACAAAGCTGAGAGTGAAAAAGTAGAGACAGAATATGAAAAAAAAACAATGTTCTGTTTAAGGGCTTTTAAAAAAGTTGTTGTTAGGCTGTAGCACATGCAAACACTAGGTTGAATAAATAATGAAAAATAAAAATAATTCCAGTATATTTGTAGATGTAGATTGTTGATAGGTGAATAATATAATATCCCAAGCTTCGTCACTACCATGGATCCAATGAAAGGGTTTGCAATGTATGACTTGAAAGCCATATAAATGAATAAGCATCAATCTAGGTTAGTTAACTTGTAGTAAGCCAAATTAGAAGGACAAATTGAGTTAAAGAAGGAACAGTTTCCCACAGTGCAATACAACATGCAAGGAACAATCTTTTGTTTTTTGAAAACTGTAAAAGGAAACAATTCTTTTTTTCATGCATTTAAATGAGCATGCTTTAAATATTACTAAAGTTGTATTTTGCATGACAAATCTTAAGTGAAACCTGTTTAAACGTCATCAAAACAAATTTTAAATGCACAGAGCATACACATGTCTGTAAATTTACAGCCTTATTAAATTGCGATTCGGTCAATTGAATAGGGCTCTACAGTATATAAGCACATAGCATATTTTTTTACAAAAGTTTTTAGTTAGTGAACTTCTATCCAAAAGCAAGGTCTTTACTAACTAAAAACTTCTGTGAAAAAAATATGCTATGTGCTTAAATAGAGCCATTTTCATGCGGCCGAGTCGCAATTTAATAAGGCTGTTAATTGGCAAGTAAGTATGAGTCATACTGCTATATTACTGCTCACTGGCTTACAGGGGCAAGCCCCAAGATAAGTTAAACATGTTTTCTGTTTTAAATAGAAAACACAATGGTATATTTTTAAATACATTCTTTTAGATGCAACAAAGACGAAAATGCTTTAACAACTGTGGCTGTTTCATTTGTATTAACTGCAAGTTACATTACCTGAGTTAAAGGTGCGATATTATTAAACAAAACATAATAATTCATAGCTGTATAATAATAATACGTTCTGTGAATCCGATTCAATTGCAAGCTCGCATCTCGCAGGATCCAGGCCGTATATTTCTGCGGAGTGCTGCGGGCTCCTGTTCATCTCCAATTCTGGTGCTATTCAATTGAAGGAGCCCACAAGTTACCGGGCCGAACGCCAACTCCATAAACCATGCACTTGTGCGTAGCAGTTCAGGGCGGGAATATGATCAATTAAGCAAGACCACCACCCATTTTGAAACAGCCAATAGAAAATGAGACTGCCATCATTACGGCAGTAAAACATGGAGGTTACATGTCAATCAATTAATTTTGGGAGTCAAGATATGCGATGGGACTCGCAAACCCTCAAAACACAAAATTATAAAAATGAATGCCAATACTGTTCTAGTCCATATGGGTAGCCAGATGTGTATCAAGTCATTGATTCCCAAGATCGATATAACCACAAAATAAACATTCAAATAAATGTGTTTTTACTGCTGATTTGCAAGCTTGAGACTTTTGTGCAATTTCATCGATTTCCCCGGTATTTACAGCGCAGTATTGATATTTTATTCGCATTTACAGTGCTACAATCACGTATTTAACCCGCTTGTGGATTCTTTCTAGCACTCGTAGGATTTTCTCCTACATTTGCCATTTACCGGTGTGAAACCATTTGTGACCTTGGGGAATTGGAGCAATGTAATAGCGATATGCGATTTTAGCCATCGTAATTGGAAAATCAAAGGCTTTGGAAGGCTGTAAGTTCCCGGTTTAACCATCGAAGAGTTTTCAAGCGTATATACGGTTAATCGTTTGGAGCCCGCAAAAAGACACCAATTGAATAGCAAATTAACTAACGTCCGCACTTACAGGCTCCAGTAACTTAGGATTGCTCAACTGAATCGGGCCCTATGTTTTCATAAAAAAATAAATGTATGTTATTGCTACAATGATACTTTATATAAAACAGATTTATTGCCAGGTCAGAAGAAAAATATGATCTAATATTTTTATAAATATATTGAAATATCAATGTGTTAAGATATAATAACAGGAAGTTTCCAAAATGTTATTTCCAAGGATCATCAGAAGGTAAATCTGGCTCCTGGAGAGAATCAGATGGTATTTTCTAAATATAGGATAAGAGGTGGTGCATTACTGGCATGGTAAGTTGTGTTCATCATCAGCATCTCCCAAGAGATATTTTTAACTGTGTATGCTATAAACAACAATGACAAATAAACCAGTGTCTGAGATAATAATGCACTGATTCTGATGCTCTTCCATTTAACCTTGTGTTCCTGCAAGTAATCAGTAAACATGCTAATGTATACAAATTAATGCATTATTTAAATTTGTAAATGTTTAACACCAAAATATACCCCAGATGAATGTGATAAAATACAGATTGCATTTGTTGGCATCTAACTGAATTTAGGTTCTAAAAAGAAAACTTTGTTGACAAAATTGAACTAATTTTATACCAGACTATTTTATACTATATATAATAAGCTCAGCTTCATGAAATGTATTGTGAATAAAATATATTGGATAGCAGACTGATGTTTTTATCATGTATAGTAGATAATTAAATGAAACTAATTACACGCATTCATTATTTCTGTATAAGGCTGTGGAATTAAATTCAAATCTCATTTTCTAGGACAAGATTCATTGACCTGTTGCAAAGGTCATAAAACATGTTTTTCAATTTATTATGTACTTGATCTAATTCCAGTGTGATTAATATTTCATTGTAGTGATAATTAGCAGAAATATGTCATAAAAATAATAAAGACTAAATAATGAACTGCAGTGAGCTCGGGATCCTATATCCAGTTAAATTTAAAGGAATGCTGAATTAACCAAATCTTTCTGTTTATGCAAATTATCCTTAGGGTTTAGTCTCCCTAAGGGTAATAGGGTACTCCAGACGTGGACCCCTTGCTCACTGTGCCTTAGGGAGTTCAGCTGTACCTCACTGACGAGGCCCATAAAGGCTGAAACGCGTCTGGGGGTTTGCTGTTTCTCCTGTTCAGGATATAATTGGCTGGTATTTCGGGGCTGGGTCACTCTTTTGAGTGGGACCAGACTGATATACTATAGGATATTTCTCCCTGTGAAGGGTACAAGTGAGCTAAAAGAGGTTGCTCTCAGAGTGGCTTATCATGGCTATAGAACTAACCTATTAAGGTTGGTTTGTTCTCTGATGAGCACCTCTGACTTACCTTTTTTTTGGGGGGGGGGGGGCATTTTTAAAATTAATGCACTTTTGAGTGAGTTATGTTGATTTTTATCATCCAATTTTCAGTTTTTCCATTAGATAATTCACTGCTGATGAGCTGTGAATTTCCATGCAACCAGTCAGTTGCTTTGTGTGTCATCTGTTCATACTATGGGGATGTGAATTATGCTTTATGGCGTGAACATTATAGATTATTTATTGTTAATGCATTGTTTTTGTTTTTCTTCATGTAGTATTATCGTAAAATAAAAAATAATGATTTTGCCCCTGACCTCTTTTATATCTAAAGCATCCTTTATCTGGAGGGGTAAACTAGGAAACTCCATTAATATAGATCTGTGTGTGTGGTTGCATATAGGGAAAGGAGGATGTGTTCATTATTCTAGGAGCTAGCTGAGCACACTTGGGGCCTCGTTCAAATGCAATTTGGCCAATTGAATAGGGCTCTATATAAGCACATAGCATATTTGTTTACAGAAGTTTTTAGTTAGTGAAGACTTTGATTTTGGATAGAAGTTCACTAACTAAAAAAATCTGTAAAAAGAATTTGCTATGTGCTTATATAGAGCCCTATTCAATTGGCCAAATCACATTTGAATGTGTGTGTGACAGGCTAAAACCTAACAGCTTATATTGTGCTTATTTTCACTACTCATACCTGGTGGTGTAACATACATTGAAAACAACCATTTTTTTCCTGTAATCTAATTTCAGTTGCCTGCCTGTGTCAGGCTCACAGCTTATATTGTGCTCACTGACATAAAACAACACTTTTTTGACTGTAATAGATTGAATAGCAATTGCCTGCCTACAGGCGTGTGTGTGAAGCCTATTGCATCTACTCTGCCAACTTTTGCCAGTGCACAGTGATACGTCATAACTGGTGCAACAGTAGTGTACAGTGACATAAAACAACACTTTTTTGACTGTAATCGATTGAATATCAGTTGTCTGCCTACAGGCATGTGTGTGAGGCCTACAGCGCCTACTCTGCCAACTTTTGCCAGTGCCTGGTGGCACCTTAGATTGCACGCGCAGTGCCCCAAATATGAAGTAGGAGGTCCGACCAAGCATCTTTTTCCATCTCTCTGTTCCAAAAATCAATGCCATATACACGTCCCCTAATAGTGGACGTAACAGGGATTAAACCGATATGAATAGTACTACTTAACAGTACACACCTTATAATAACGCAGACAGAGGCAACGCAGAGAGAGGAGTCTGAAGAAGAGGAGTCAGAGGAGGAAGGTGGCTTTGAGGAGGTGGAAGACCAAACACTGCAGGCATCCCAGGGGGCTTGTTGTCACCTTTCGGGGACCCTTGGTGGCTGGGTGGAGGAAGAGACCTTCAATGACATCAGTGAGGACAAGGAACGGGACATGGCTAGCTTGGTATCCAACCTTGTGCAAATGAGGAGTTTGCGGTTGTGCAAAGGGACTGTTTGCGTTTTTTTGCGGTGCATTAAACGGGGAGATTAGTCTGTTACTGTGAAGCGGGTGTAACCCTTACACTACCTGATCGATACAACATCATACCTGATGTTTTAAAGCATGTTATTCCAACAATTTAGGAATGTTAGGTGATTTATTCCCTTTAAGGCTTAAAACCAGACTCTGCATCAACTATGTAATTTTCCGTGGGAGTTTTGCCATGGCATGCCACAGTCAAGGTGTTAGTCCCCTTGAAACAACTTTCCCATCACTATTGTGGTCAGAAAGAGTCCCTGTGGGTTTTGAAATTCGCCTGCCCATTGAAGCCTATGGTGGGTCGCCGGGTTCGCCCGTTCGCAAACATTTGATTGAAGTTCGTGTCCGATGTTCGCGAACCGAAAATTTGATGTTCGCGACATCACTACTATAGACCCAATACATTTGCTGGCTCACAGTTTTTTCTGCTATGGCCACAGCTCCAGGATAATTAAATACTATGGAGATAGTTGAAAGGATATAAAAAGTAAAGCATTTTCTAAATAAAAGAAATATATTAAAATTAAACAGAAAGCTATTTTTGATTTTTAAAGTAACCAGTATTTTTATTTGATTTTGTGTGATTTATATGGTAGTGCAGAAAATGAATTTTATTGTTTAAACACAAGACATCAAACTGTTTACTTTTCTCAAATCACACATTCACCCAGTGCCACACTATTCTGGGGTATGTCATGGCTTGTTTTCTTCTTCATATATACTTCCTATTTTGGTATCCTTATCAACTCTTGGATTTCCCCATCATTAATATAACAGATATCTGTCTCTCCACACAAGACTTCTCCTTCTCTTCTAGTTAGTTTTATCAACAGTTAATATATTTTTCTTCATGATGTCACCCCACTAGCTCTAGCTCAATATCTTGAACACTAACAGCCTTATTAAATTTTGATTTGGCCAATTGAATAGGGCTCTATATACTTTGGGCCTCATTCTATTATCGGCCGCAGCCGCTGCGGGGCCGCAAGGACCGGCCGCAAGCTATTCTGCTATTCTATTCCCTTACGGCCGTAGGCTCCGGCAGGCTTGCGGCCGGTGCCTTGCTATCTCTTGCGGCCGATCGCGCCGGAGGAAAGCCTTTGATCTAAAACGGCCGCAAGAGATTTGCAATTCAATTGCTCCGGGAAACCTCTCTGCAAGGCTAAAAACGAGCCGCAGTTACTTGCAGGAAAAAGGTCTCGCTAGCACCAATTAAGCACATAAAATAGCTCAAATAAAGCCATCCTGCACTTTGAGAAGACTATAAAGGGATTTTAGGTGTTAGAAAAAATAGCACATAATTATCCTGTACTCAAATCCGTAAAATATTTCATTTTTAATATCCGTAAAATATACATGTAAAAAGTCCAGAGTGCTTGGAGCACCTCAGACACGCCCACGCCGCAGCCGGCAAATAAACAGTTAATTTGAACTCGGGTTTGGGCAGATGTGCAAGCTTGAGAGTGGGTTCCTTTTATTCCTCATGTCCCCCAATATGATCCCTAGCATTTACAGAGCTGTACAGTGCAGGCTTGAATTTATTTTTGAGTTTTTATATTTCACAGTTTACGGCCGGTTCCAAGATATGCGGCCGGCCGTAAAAGGAGATCCTTGCGGGGCCGTATAATAGAATCGCGAGTTAACTGAACCCTCGCAAGGAATCGCAGCCTTACGGCCGATTTACGGCCGATAATAGAATGAGGCCCTTTTTTAGTTAGTGAACTTCTATCCACTAACTAAAAACTTCTGTAAAAAAATATGCTATGTGCTTATATAGAGCCCTATTCAATTGTCCGAATCGCAATTTAATAAGGCTGTAAGCTCCTACTCTCTCTGACTTATGCAACATCTCCCACACCTAAAATATGCAGGAGCTGGTAACTACATCATCTCTTTGTGACAACCTGTATGTTGCTGTATGGGGTATGCTAAGATCCTATTGCCCAAACCTCTCCCCACAGGTGTGCCCACTTGGTTTTACCTCTGTACAGCAGGAAGAACTTTCGGCCCTTGGGTTAGACTGAGAGATGTCTGTGGTCTTGTATAGCGTACAAATCTTTCTAAGTTTTGAAAATAACTTACTCCAGCAATCAGAATTCCAGCATCAATAATGAAATCCACACATTAATTATGAGAACCAGTTATAACATCTTTATTACTGAAACAACAGACATATTTATATCAAAATCTTGGCAACAAAAGGCCAAACAATTCAACAGACATAACAAGGAATAACACACAAATCACAATGCCACCAATGTTAACCCATATCTCAGTGGGCCCCTTTCCCCTGGCACAATATACTTATCCTATAAGGCTTAGGTTATCAGTCTGTAAGGTATTGCACAGCTTGTACCTTGGCATGCTTTAGGAATGACAATTCCTCCCTCTATTTTTTTTTAGTGTAGCTTGGGAAGTTCTTTGGATCCGAGGACTTCTCAACTACACTGAGGTTATGTGATCCTGCCACTTTGATGTTGCACAGTAAAGTAAATGTCTGCAATGCCAAGCTCCATGAAATGTGGCCCTTCCAGGCATGAAACAATCTAGGGCAGTTCTGGGCCAACACCCTTTTCCCAACCATGCCAGTGTGCAAAGCTGTCCTGATGTTTCTAATACAGTTCCTGGGCCACCAGGGTCACAATTGGGCAACACTTTCTCCCTGCCCAGATCTTCTCCCTCCCTGACCAGTGCTTGAGTTTAGAGGTGTCCATTGGGCTTTTTGGTTTCACCAATCCAAACAGTTCTCTGGGGGTAACCAGATCAGGTGACTGCTCAGCAGGTGTTATCACCACCCCATTCCCCAAAAGCCAGGGCCAACTTAGGGAAAAACAGTCTTCTTAGGGACCCAATACAACAGTATTTCCATTGAGGACTGTACCTGCTGGATGTGCCAGTCTGCACTCAACCTGATGGCCTTGCTTGGAGACTCAACTCCTTGTCTCCCCTTGTTTCTGGAACCACTGTCTGTGCACAGCTCTCACCTCCTTCTGGATTCATGGTCATGGCGGTCCCTGGAAGGACCTCACTGCTCTCATCCAGACTTCTCCTTGGGCCATCAATTTGACAGACATTCTCTTTTTGTCCTGCTGCTTTGTCGTTAGCAATGGTTCCTGCACTACCTGGATAGGGCGGTGCTCCCTGGTCTGCCACGCTTCCAGGGCTGCATGCTCAGTCTGTCCCTTGAACTGTGGCTGGCTTCCTGACATTTGTTACCAGTTGAAGCTGCATGCTATGTTCACAGTCAATTTCCAGGGCACAGTCCATATTTGGTTCTTTCAAGAACCCAGGAGCACGGTGGCTCCCCTCCAGGCCTTCTCCTTGGCCTGGCAATCCAATTTTTGATCCTTTCTCCAGAACCTCTTGATACTTTATAGGGCCCTCTGAGAGCAAGTTCTCAGCAGTTCCAATTTCCATACAGTCCCCATCTGACCCAGCCATAGCACAACTTATCTGGGCTCCCTTGGTCTCTGGCACATGTTCTTCTCCCCTGCCAGACTGGCAGGGTTTTCCCCAACTTGGAGGCCAAAGCCCATCCCTGGCAGCCTCATCCAGCAGATCCATATACTCTGCCTCTAGATGTAGTTCCTGCCGGATCAATGTCATCAGTGAAACACCTTATCCGACCATTGGGCCACCCCCAGAGAGTTACAGCATCTCTGGAGCACGTCCATTGTACGCTGACAAGTGCCCACCCCACAATCCAGAGAGCCATATGTCAGCTCCCAGAGTGTCTCTTTCAGCCCCAATGACTAATAGATCTCCACACCAGGGATTCCAACAGCTCCCAACCAGGCTGCATACTGGTCCTCTTAGTCCCTTTTCTGCACCACCAGGTTCTCCAGCCACTCTGTCAGCTCATGCCATGGTCCCACAAATGCCATCCATTGGTTTAAAAGCCCTGTTTCTTGACAGTCTATTCCAAGGACAAAAAAAAATTCTGTCTCCATAGGAGATAAACATTCCTCATCCACAGGAGCAGGGAATTTGCATACCCCTCCATGGACAGTACTCTGCTGATCCATGCTTACATATTAAAGCATTTCCTCCGGTCTCAGCTCCATCATGTCCTTGTAAGTTGCCATCTTACTGTATTCCACAGAGGTCCCACCACTGCCAATCAGTGTGACAACCTGTATGTTGAATGGGGAATACTAAGAGCCTATTGCCCAAACCTCTCCCCACAGGTGTGCCCACTTGGTTTTACCTCTGTACAGCAGGAAGAACTTTCGGCCCTTGGGTTAGACTGAGAGATGTCTGTGGTCTTATATAGCGTACAAATCTTTCTAAGTTTTGAAAATAACTTACTCCAGCAATCAGAATTCCAGCATCAATAATGAAATCCACACATTAATTATGAGAACCAGTTATAACATCTTTATTACTGAAACAACAGACATATTTATATCAAAATCTTGGCAACAAAAGGCCAAACAATTCAACAGACATAACAAGGAATAACACACAAATCACAATGCCACCAATGTTAACCCATATCTCAGTGGGCCCCTTTCCCCTGGCACAATATACTTATCCTATAAGGCTTAGGTTATCAGTCTGTAAGGTATTGCACAGCTTGTACCTTGGCATGCTTTAGGAATGACAATTCCTCCCTCTATTTTTTTTTAGTGTAGCTTGGGAAGTTCTTTGGATCCGAGGACTTCTCAACTACACTGAGGTTATGTGATCCTGCCACTTTGATGTTGCACAGTAAAGTAAATGTCTGCAATGCCAAGCTCCATGAAATGTGGCCCTTCCAGGCATGAAACAATCTAGGGCAGTTCTGGGCCAACACCCTTTTCCCAACCATGCCAGTGTGCAAAGCTGTCCTGATGTTTCTAATACAGTTCCTGGGCCACCAGGGTCACAATTGGGCAACACTTTCTCCCTGCCCAGATCTTCTCCCTCCCTGACCAGTGCTTGAGTTTAGAGGTGTCCATTGGGCTTTTTGGTTTCACCAATCCAAACAGTTCTCTGGGGGTAACCAGATCAGGTGACTGCTCAGCAGGTGTTATCACCACCCCATTCCCCAAAAGCCAGGGCCAACTTAGGGAAAAACAGTCTTCTTAGGGACCCAATACAACAGTATTTCCATTGAGGACTGTACCTGCTGGATGTGCCAGTCTGCACTCAACCTGATGGCCTTGCTTGGAGACTCAACTCCTTGTCTCCCCTTGTTTCTGGAACCACTGTCTGTGCACAGCTCTCACCTCCTTCTGGATTCATGGTCATGGCGGTCCCTGGAAGGACCTCACTGCTCTCATCCAGACTTCTCCTTGGGCCATCAATTTGACAGACATTCTCTTTTTGTCCTGCTGCTTTGTCGTTAGCAATGGTTCCTGCACTACCTGGATAGGGCGGTGCTCCCTGGTCTGCCACGCTTCCAGGGCTGCATGCTCAGTCTGTCCCTTGAACTGTGGCTGGCTTCCTGACATTTGTTACCAGTTGAAGCTGCATGCTATGTTCACAGTCAATTTCCAGGGCACAGTCCATATTTGGTTCTTTCAAGAACCCAGGAGCACGGTGGCTCCCCTCCAGGCCTTCTCCTTGGCCTGGCAATCCAATTTTTGATCCTTTCTCCAGAACCTCTTGATACTTTATAGGGCCCTCTGAGAGCAAGTTCTCAGCAGTTCCAATTTCCATACAGTCCCCATCTGACCCAGCCATAGCACAACTTATCTGGGCTCCCTTGGTCTCTGGCACATGTTCTTCTCCCCTGCCAGACTGGCAGGGTTTTCCCCAACTTGGAGGCCAAAGCCCATCCCTGGCAGCCTCATCCAGCAGATCCATATACTCTGCCTCTAGATGTAGTTCCTGCCGGATCAATGTCATCAGTGAAACACCTTATCCGACCATTGGGCCACCCCCAGAGAGTTACAGCATCTCTGGAGCACGTCCATTGTACGCTGACAAGTGCCCACCCCACAATCCAGAGAGCCATATGTCAGCTCCCAGAGTGTCTCTTTCAGCCCCAATGACTAATAGATCTCCACACCAGGGATTCCAACAGCTCCCAACCAGGCTGCATACTGGTCCTCTTAGTCCCTTTTCTGCACCACCAGGTTCTCCAGCCACTCTGTCAGCTCATGCCATGGTCCCACAAATGCCATCCATTGGTTTAAAAGCCCTGTTTCTTGACAGTCTATTCCAAGGACAAAAAAAAATTCTGTCTCCATAGGAGATAAACATTCCTCATCCACAGGAGCAGGGAATTTGCATACCCCTCCATGGACAGTACTCTGCTGATCCATGCTTACATATTAAAGCATTTCCTCCGGTCTCAGCTCCATCATGTCCTTGTAAGTTGCCATCTTACTGTATTCCACAGAGGTCCCACCACTGCCAATCAGTGTGACAACCTGTATGTTGAATGGGGAATACTAAGAGCCTATTGCCCAAACCTCTCTCCACAGCAGGAAGAATTTTCAGTCCTTGGGTCAGACTGAGATATGTCTGTGATCTTGTATAGCATAAAGATATTTCTAAGTTCTGAAAATAATTTACTCTAGCATTCAGGATTCAAGAATCAATAACAAAATACACACATTAATTATGTGAACCAGTTATAGCATCTTTATTACTGAAACAACAGACATATTTATACCGCACTCTTAGCAACAAAATGCCAATCAATTCAAATTTGCATCCATAGTGACCCCTATCACCTTCTAGCTCACGTTACCACTCATGCCCAGGTAGGTTTGATTGACAGGCTTCCCTCCTACCCTCTTACTATATGATATTATGCCTTTTAATTACCTCCCTGGGCTAGGAGCCTGAAAGTCTAAGAGAATTATCCATTCTACTGTAACAATACATCAATTACAGTAATTGCATTAACAACAATCCACAGTCTTGATCCACACCAGGCTTGGACTGAAGATAGCCATCTGGCTTTGTTTTATGTGACTCATAGGGGTCAGTTACCTCCCTAATCTGGTTAATAAGGAACTAGTCCAGTACTAGGACATATTTGGCATATACAATATTTATCTTATAATTGCTAGCCCCCCAAAGCACAATATAGACATACATCCCATTACTACTATCATGTTCTTACGCACACCCCAACTATAAACATGGGTACCATAGTATGGGCCTAGTGGTACCCAGGCAATTTCTACTATCCTATGCTTCTAACATAACAAGGAATAACACACAAATTATAATTTCCCCAATGTTAACCCATGTCTCAGTGGGCCCCCTTCCCCTGGCACAATATGCTTATCCTACAAGGCTGAGGGCATCAGTCTGTAAGGTATTGCACAGTGTGTACCTTGGCATGCTACAGGAATGACACTCTCTTACACTAAAGACTTGTGTTAAATGCTGCACTCTCTTTCACTTTTGTTCACTTTCTCACAACTCATTCTACCTTTACCTAACAAACATCTCCAGAGTGCAATATGGAACAGTAACATTTGTCTTGTCTTACCTTGACTAATGTATTTTCCTTTCTTGTTGGACTCTTGGCCACTCTCCACCAGACTTGCTTACATTATTACTCACTTCATATGTGCTGTACCTCTGTTTCAATCTCTCTATAGACAACCAATATCCTCCAGAATGTAATATAAATAGTAAACTTAACTTGTAAAATCCTAAATAACATTGCCCCACGAATAAATTATCTGACTCAAACTCCAATAATCCCACAACAGTATTTTTTCTCAGTTAGGTTGCATGAATAATTGTCTTGTGTTTTAAGAACAAAAGCAGTGAGCATACATTCTTCAAATTAAATCTCTTTCATATGAAATTATTTACACACAGAGTGCATAGAGAATATGCAGCTGCTTTTTTTTGTGACACACAAAACAGCAAAAAGCTCAGCAAATATTAGTTATGGTTAGGGTGTTTAGTGGTTATATGGATCTGATGTTGCATTGGCTGATTTGATGGTATTTGGTAGAAGTGGGTGGAGATAAAGGAGTCTGTAAATTAACACATTAATTAAGCTACATTTAAAAGAAGCAGAAAATGTGTAAAAAGATTGTGAGTGGTCTGTTGCATGTCCATTAAAGGGATTTAATAGGATGTAATAAGTAAAATTGTAAGGGTTCCCTGGTGGTCCACTGGTTAGGACTCGGTGCTTTCACAACTGCAACCTGGGTTTGATTCCCAGTCAGAGAACCAAGAGGTCACACCACCCTGAAGCCATGCATGATTGAGCCTTGTCAGTACTTGGATAAGAGACCACCTAGGAATACCAGGAGCTGTATGCTGTGATGCATTGGAGAAGGAACTAGCAACCCACTCAGGTAGCACTGCCATGATATTGAAGTGGATCAGCATGACCATGGGTATAAAGGTGTCCTGGTGTGTTACTGTTTATTAGGCCACCGACAGTTGGAAATGTCTGAACGATGCAAAAACAAACATTACATTGATTTTAAAAAAAATGAACATTGGGTAAGTATATTTGATCTTGCAGTCATTTTTTTAATTTTCATAAAAATATCAAATCAAAACACATTAAATCTTCCCTGGATAATAAACTGAGAAACATAATATGCCCAAAATATTAGCAACTGAAATATTCACTCTATATAGATTTTAGTGTTCATACAATGGATTCTCAAAGTTCCAATCTAAGTGGTGAAGTTGTGTTGAGGGTGTTGAATAATATGAATTAAATTATTTTTTATTGAAAAACATTAAAACGTGTCTATGTATATATATATATATATATATATATATATATATATTTTTTTTTTTTTTTTTTTTTTTTTTTTTTTTTAATTTTTAATGGGATGTTTTTGAAGAAAGCAAATAAGCACTGAAGTATGGGTTTGTCAATTGTTCCTGTACTTTCTCAAATAGTGGAGACAGCATCCACCGAACATTCATCTTTGCTCTTGTCGTGACAAACCTCTTTATGATAATCATGTTAAGATGTGATGCAGTGAGGCACTTAAATTGCTTCTGTCTAAAATAAGCCAAATTGAAAATAATTGATTTCCTATCTTGTGTGACATATTTAACCTCTAAGTAATAGACTGGGTGGTAAACAATTTAATGGATGTTCTTTTACATTTTACTTTTAGAGAAAAGTGTATATATTAGGCAGTGAACACATTCAGAGCTGACTTGGGAAGAAACATATATAGAATGCTTTACTAATAAAATAGTAACTGGATTTACAATTGAGGCATCCCTAGGCATAAACTTCATAACTGCTGCTTATAACCCCCAAAAATAAATACATTAATTAATGAATATGAATATTGATTAATTACATTATCCACACACAAGAAACTGTTAATAATGTAATTTATAATGTATTTATTAGATACATTTTAATTTAATTATGCAATGGTGGTGACTATAGTAACAGGTAACATGATTGTGTTACAAGCATATTTTCAATTCTGTTCTATGGATTACATTCTTTAATTTTCTCAATTACTTAAAATTGTCTTGTTTTCTTCAAAACCATTTTCAAATGATTTTAAGGAAAGCAGTGTAATGAAGTTGAGAACAGGTACATATGGAAAGAAAATATGGAAAGAAGTTTCCAAAGTACCGTCTCTCTCTGATGGAAAAGGAAACAATAGGCTGGCCCACTGCCACTTCACAGCCACCGCCTACTCCACACTCAAACAAAGATCATGCTCTAAGTGCTGACTAGAGGAAAGAAAGCAGGGTGTGTGTGTTAAAAGTATAAATGTACATAGATTGTTACCCAAGTGAGGTGCCCCTTCCAAGGGAGGCTCACCTAGGCGGCTGCTTGTTTACCTAGTGACAGATCTGACCATGCTTTTATATGTGTGTTCACATGTGGGTTCGCATGAGATCTTCTGTTTCTATAAAAATATATAAAATCTTTTATTATTCTGTGGAGCCTCTTATTCCAATTTGAAGAGCTCTTACAGATTTTATTGCAGGTGTACTCGATTGTACTGTTTTCAAAATTTACAGTGGTCTGGAATCCATATTGTTTCATGGCTACATATAAAAATATCATAATATAATGGCAGTACATAAGGACACAGTAAGGATGAGGAACAAATACTATTAAAGTGATAAATATGTATAAGAGTTTCATTGCACAAGGTTTACTTTATAATACATTTAAGAATGTAGTGGCGATCTTGAAGAAGGTATTGATTTGGGCTCAGGTTTGCGTCTTCAAGGGCCAGTGTAAACAATTTTCATGTTAAACCTATTTTTTAGTTTTCCATTAATTAACATTAAAACTCCTGTGCAAAACGCAGCAAAGCAAAGCTTTAGCGAGAAAATATAATTAAAAAACAGTTTACATCATTAATGATCAATGCTATACCCCCCCCACTTCTCTCATTAACCTAAGCCCTATTTAAAAAAAAGTGGAAGATTTCAACTGCTATAATATTACTTAAGCATTAACAAGACAGCCTAATCAATGTCACAGTTGAAATCTTCAATTTTTTTTCAGAATTACATAGGGCAATGAGAGAGGTGAGGAGGGTACTGCAGTGGGCATTAATAAGGTAAATTGTCTTTTTAAATCATATTTTCTGACTAAAGATTTACTTTACTGTTGTGTACATGCTTTTAATGTTAATTACTGGTGAACCAAAAAATAGACTTAACCTGAAAATTGCTTACACTGACCCTCTGCTTTAGTCCATATGCAAAACAATTACAATGTGAGTGCTTTCTCTTATAATGAGGGTTCTCTCCCATAACTGCATATCACATATGATATCTTTGCTGTGGACTTTATTAGTAAGAAATTTGAATTCCATGTGTGCTTTTTCACTTAAATTCTGTTGATTTTTGAATTACAAGATAATTTTTCCTTCCTCCGTGAAGGACCATTTTTGTAGACTTTTAAAGGCCTCTCTAAAGAATAGTTAGGTAGGGTTTTAATAATTAAGAAATATTTTATTAAACTTTTATTATGTGGGGGAGAAGTGGAGTCACTCAAGGGAAATGCAGAAAACATTGTAGTGAGCCATAAAGGGACCTAGAGATCTGCTTGTTGCCATGGGAGTCAAGGGTGAACAATATGTATGCTCCTTAAGTATTAGTAGAGCAGGGCTTAACACATTTGTTTTTGATCTTAGTGCCAGGCAAGATAAACAAACAAAAATAAACATATATACCTTATATTCCAAATTTCACAATGCTTTTTTAAAATCAGCATTGTAAATACATTTTTATTATCTCTTTTGCAATATGGATTTGGATCTGCTTCTACCATATAACAGTTTTATCAGAATGGGTATAATACATTTAATGTGCATGTTACAAGCTAGTGTAAAAGTTATTTCATGCTTAGAATCTAGACTGCAAGGTGCATGATAAATATATGATGCCATTTCTTTTTCATGAAAAAAGAACCAGTAGCAGGGAGCTGCGTGTCCTGAGCTGGTAGCTATCCACACACAAACATATTTTCTAGTCACCACCCACAACCATACTACAGCTGTAGTATGCCTATTTAGAAAGCGGAGAGGGTGGGGGAATATTTGGAGATGAGAGCAGAGATATAAGGGGGTGCAGTGTTGTTGAGGGCTTTGTAAGTTAGGGTCATGATTTTACATTTTATTCTGGAGGCTACGGGAAGCCAGTGGAGTGATTGACAGAGAGGTGCTGCAGACACAAAGCGTTTAGTACGGTGTATGAGGCCCCAGGTTCAATCCCCGGCATCTCCACTCTTTACCCCTGTACAGCGCTACGGAATATGTTGGCGCGATATAAATAAAGATAATAATAATAATAATAGCTGAATCTAGCGGAGGTATTCAAAATGGTTTGAAGGGGGATGGATGGGTGGTGGGTAGGCCAGCCACAAGTGAGTTGCAGTAGTCAAGACAGGATATGATGAGGGAATGCATTAGAATATTAGTTGTGTGGTGTGTTAGGTAGTGACGTATTTTGAAAATGTTTTTTTAAATTGAAAAGACTTAAGAGAAAGAGAGGGCAGGGTCCAGCAGAACCCCAAGACAACCAGCTTGGGAGGTGGGAGTGATGACGGCGTTATTGACAGTGAGAGAGATATGAGGAATTGCTGCTATAGTAGATGTTGGGAAGATTAAGAGTTCGGTCTTAGTTCTAGATGATTAAGAGTTACATGTTGAGTTTGAGATGGTGGACGGACATCCAAGAGGATATGCTTGAGAGGCAGTTGGAAACACGTGCTAGAAGAGTTAGGGGGATAAATCAGGTGCTGAGAGGTAGATTTGAGTGTCATCTGCATAGAGATGGTAACAAAGTAATGTAATTCACTATTTATCATTACATATTAATTTAAAATTCTGGCATTTTATCAATGAACATAACATCTTTTACTGTTATTGTTGAACAATTTTCTCCAGCCTTATCAATTGAAGTGCAGAGACTCACCAAAAATGTTAAGGATTATTAGTAATGTGTTAGAATGATTAATAATGTATTACAATCAAATTAATATTCAATTATTAAAAAACATTATTCATAATTAAGCTTACTGTCAAAGGTCAGACTCACTACTTTAAAGTCAATGTGGGAGATGATTTTGTCTTCCAGGAAGCTAAAATTTCTGATTTTATGTTCTCAACTAGTTTTAGACTTGCTGTGTTAGAGGTTTCCTTGACAACAAGCTTTTACTATGGAGACAGTCTATTAGTGACTGTTTATTTTCATATTATATCTGATTGTTCATAAAACCCTTTAGATCTGTCTCTTAGATAAAACCCTCACACTCCCCTTGATGACTGGCTGGAGGCAGATACTCTATATAATATTGAATACTACTATTATAAATTATTCAAGTGACATTTTTAGTAATGAATAATTCAAATAATTATCTCCTATTGCTGGGGTATTACAGTGATCTTTTAATTATAAAACCAGATTATTTTACTGGAACCCCTCACAATGTTGTTCTATGTGGGGTTTGATTTTTATTATTTTATATTATCTTTAATTTGGCAGTGGGACATATCGTATATACTCGAGTATAAGCCGAGTTTTTCAGCCCTTTCTTTAAGGCTAAAAAGGGCCCCCTGGACTTATACTCGAGTCACTCCCCTAATGTCTCTCTAACCCTCCCCCCGTGTCTCTCTACCCCCATGTGTCTCTCTAACCCCCCCATGTCTCTCTAACACCCCTGTGTCTCTCTAACCCCCCCGTGTCTCTCTACCCCCCTGTGTCTCTTTCCCTCCCCCCTCCTCATCCTCAACCCCCCTCCTCACTTTCTCCTCTCTAAATACCTCCCCCTCACTTACATGCTTCTTCTCCAGCCTCTGCTCCTTCTGTCTTGACCCCGACGCGCATGTGACGTCACATGAGCGCTGCGCCATTAGCATATACTGGGTGCGGAGGAGGTAGGTTGAGGAGAGGGGTTGAGGTTGAGGGGGCGTGAGGAGGGGGTTGAGGTTGAGGGGGGGTGAGGAGGGGGTTGATGAGGAGGAGGGAGGTTGAGGAAGGGGGTTGAGGTTGAGGGGGGATGAGGAGGGGGTTGAGGATGGGGGGTTGAGGAGGGGGTTGATGAGGAGGAAGGAGGTTGAGGTTGAGGAGGGGGGTTGAGGTTGAGGGGGGTGACGAGGGGGTTGATGGTTGATGAGGAGGAGGGAGGTTGAGGAGGGGGGTTGAGGTTGAGGGGGGGTGAGGAGGGGGATAAGGATGGGGGGGTTGAGGAGGGGGGTTGAGGATGGGGGCTGAGGATGGGGGCTTGAGGAGGGGGTTGATGAGGAGGAGGGGGGTTGAGGTTGAGGGAGGGGGTGAGGAGGGGGTTGATGAGGAGGAGGGAGGTTGAGGAGGGGGGTTGAGGTTGGGGGGGGTGAGGAGGTGGTTGATGAGGAGGAGGGAGGTTGAGGAGGGGGGTTGAGGTTGAGGGGGGGTGAGGAGGGGGATGAGGATGGGGGGGTTGCGGAGGGGGGTTGAGGATTGGGGTTAAGGATGGGGGGTTGAGGATAGGGGTTGAGGAGGGGGATGATGTTGAGGAGGGGGGTTGAGGTTGAGGGGGGGTGAGGAGGGGGTTGAGGATGGGGGGGTTGAGGATGAGGATGGGGGGGTTGAGGGGGGAGGATGAGGATGGGGGGGTTGAGGAGTGAGGTTGAGGAGGGAGGTTGAGGAGGGGGTTGAGGATGAGGAGGGAGGTTGAGGATGAGGAGGGAGGTTGAGGACGATGAGGGAGGATGTGGACGAGGAGGAAGGATGAGGACGAGGAGGGAGGATGAGGACGAGGAGGGAGGATGAGAAGGGGGTTTGAGGATGGGGGGTTGAGGTTGAGGAGGGAGGTTGAGGATGAGGAGGGAGGTTGAGGTTATGGAGGGGGGTTGAAGTTGAGGAGGGGGTTGAGGATGAGGGGGTTGAGGATGAGGAGGGAGGTTGAGGATGAGGAGTGGGGTTGAGGAGGGAGGATGAGAATGAGGAGGTGGGTTGAGGAGGGTGATAAGGGAGGGGGGAAGAGACACAGGGAAGGGAGAGGGGAGAAGAGACACAGGAGAGAGAGGGGGGACACGGGAGGCAGCACATTTCCCACCCTTGGCCTATATTCGAGTCACTCATTTTACCCAGTATTTTGTGGTAAAACAGGTGCCTCGGCTTATACTCGGGTCGGCTTATACTCGAGTATATATGGTACATATCTACAAGCTTTTCAACTTCTATATATATGAATGGATATCTTGCTCTACATATACTGGCTGTCTGAGATTGTGACATTTCCTCTGTATTATATTCAGTGCAGGTAATTCTATAAAAAAGCAACAATGTAACAACATTTGCCAAGCAATGCTTGTCAAAATCCCATGTGAACCACTGATCATTAAATGTTGGTTGTTCTCCTTGTGGTTGCTCAGTGATACAGATATTTTGAAAAATCAACTTGATGCAAGGGCACATACATAGTGCAATATCTCAAGTACAGATAACTAATTCCACAGAGATAAATAAATTGATGATGATGCTAATACAATAAAATACATTATCCGGCTGCTTAGCAAGCATCTGTTTGGTCCAGGCATATTATTATGTTATTATTATGTTTTATTTTTAGAGCACAAGCAGATTCCATAGCACTAGGTGTACAATACAATAAGATGTCTTTACTAATTACATTATAGTAGAAAAAAAGTCAAGGCTTTCTGCAGACAGAAACAATAACACGTTTTGAGGTTTTTTCATGACAATTAACCCAGTATCATACATTGTATTAAGAAAAATACCTTAATAAGGACTGAACACTGAGTAATCCTAATAGGTACAATATATACACACACTTTTAAACACAGTTCATTTTAGAAAATATGTTATTATTCAAGCCAATGATAACACACTTAATTTAATGCATGATGCTAGTAAAACAGTTTAATGAATGTACTGAATTTTCAGCTATCAGGTCTTGGTAGCGATAAAAAATCACAATATTTCTATTCTAATAGTTTTTTTTAGCTTTACTGTATTGGTTGGTATAGATAAGATTTTTTATATATTTATTGATAACATTTTTTACATATGGACTGGCATAGTGGAATCACTTTCAAAGTTTGTCATGAGATTCAAGACGCTGCTGATTAGTAAATTTTTTGAACACACAGATTGCTAGAGGTGCTGCAAGATTAGAGGTGGACCTCGAAATTACAACTACTCTAAAACTACTAATGCACAAAAACAACAATATTTTACTTTGGTGTAGAGTGGCATGTTTCCTTGTGCAAAAGGGAAACAATGTGCAGACAAGAATATATTTACTCATCCACACAAAGGGATGGTATATCAAATTAAGGGCAGATTTTCTTGGGAATGTCTGTGTGGACTGATATATGTTGGAGAGACTGTTCAAACTATTAGGAGTATCAAACATAGTTCTAAAATGGGGTTTTCTGTACATAAACATTTCATTGAATGTCATCAGAGCATTTCTCAATAAAAATATAAGGTTATTGATTGTGCTAAAGTTAACAGGATTGGGGAGATATTAAAAGGATACTATCAAAAAAGGAAGCTCTGTGGATTCGAAAGTTAGGGGGTCAGGGGAAGTCCAGGAGGGGCCGGAGTGGGGGCTCCCAGGGGAATTATTAAAAAAAATGTAATTAAAAAAAAAAAGGTTGCCAGCTCTGGTGCCCCAGAGGAACATGCTGTCCTTGTAAAATGATCCGAATCCTTGAGGATATGTATTCACTTTGAATATATAGAGTGTTTTTTACTTGTGTTTAATACATATTAGACAGGTAGCAAGCACAAAACCGTTAGAGAGGACCATTTTTCTCTGCATGTATGTTAAAAAAAAATAGCCACAAGCGCCATCTAATACAACCACTAGGCAAAAGCAGCTTATCCAAGGGTTTTATGTGGGTCAGAAAATCAAGCCTTTAGTCCTTGCATTACATAATACACTGGTTGGGATGGAATGTTTTGAATGTTACTGCTCTCTCTCTCTCTCTCTCTCTCTCTCTCTCTCTCTCTCTCTCTCTCTCTATATATATATATATAATTATATATAATTATATATATTTATATATAATTTTGTTTACATCTATTGTACATTTTACCCAGTTGGTTATGTTTACATGTTTAAAATGATACATCACGCCCTTTAGAATGTAAGTTTGTGGGTTTTCAATATTTTTAGGTGCTTTAGGGAAAGCACTGTGTGTATCTGATTGAAAGCTCAATAACAGGGTCTTCCATTATTTTCATTGTGGGTAAATTGTTTATACTTGTACCTAATCCCTGTATAGCGCTGCGGGATATGTTGGCGCGTGACAAATAAAGGATAATAATAAATAATAATATGTCAATACTATTAATTGAATTGAGCAAGTTTAAAAGTATTTCTTTTTTTTTTTCACTTTAATTTGTATCCAGTATTCAGGCACCTCCTACCAGACTATGCTACATTGTACTATAAATTATAGCCCACATCACTGGCTGACAGTTACAGTGAAGTTTAATATCTCTATCATGTATTTATTGGAGCATATTTTAATTTTCTTAGCAGTAAAAATTGGTGATGGCTGCCCTGGCGGTATCTCCTCCCCTGTGTGAAACACTTCCATGCATCACTTACACCTCCTAAGCCACTTCAAACTCTTATCGCCTTGAATAGTTTTACCTGAAACATCCTTAGAATTTTGCTCTTAAATAAGAGAAAATGTACATCTACTAATTCTCTGGTGATGGCTGTTCCAGACCAACCAAGACATTTGGCTGGAGTTTACTATTTTTAAGGCATTTGTGGTTTTGATGTTCTATTTGTACATGCCCTAAAAAAATGTTTTGCTGTCTAACAGTTTGCACTTATTGCTAATACAAGCTCCATACACTGTGAAAAAATCAACATAAACATTTCCATCTTAAGTGCATTTCTTTGATAATAAAAAAGTGTGTACTATTCAATGCATTAATCGCCCAGATGTAAAATAATTATTAGAAAATGTTGCTTTGCACAAATTATGGAAATGCAGTCTCTATTAACAATGAGGGAAAGAAGTAATAGACTATAGGAAAATTATTTTTTACAGCATTTGTTTTAGTTTTTTTCCATTTGTTATTATCATTTTTGTTTTTATAGCTTATTGAATGTGCAATTACTCTGACTCATAGAGAGCTTTTGTAGTCCTTTGTTTTGAAGAACTGCTCGTGCATGTTAATGGGGAATTTAAAAAAATAATAATACTGCCTTGAATTAATTACCATTTATAAGTAATTATGCTGTAGTAGAGTCTAGCATTTTCGTTATTATTATTATTATCATTTATTTGTAACGCTCCAACATATTCAGTTGCGTTGTAAAGGGTTAGTAAATTATTATCTATTTATTCAAATGGGAGGAGAGCTTATTATATTTGTTTTATTTTACTTTAAATGCAGAGAAAGCTTCTGTCTGCAAAATGAAAAAAAGTTGCAAGTAGAACAGTGAGTGCATTGATTAGGACTAATAAAAACCGCACTAGTTTCAAGGAAACACCATCCTGAGACAGCAGCCTCCAGAAGCAGCCCAGTAAAGGAAATGGATAACTGCAGTGAAATATTTAATGGTTATTTTTCTTACCTTTTAAGAACATTTTGTCCATGATCAGTTATAACTGTTAACAATACAATATGAACAGATTGGGCAATAAAGTTTAAAATTTCAAAAAAGATCAAAGATCAAATAATTGTTATTGAAGCTATTTTAACCTGTGAAGTATTGTAAATAGCGTTCATAAAAACAAATACTAAAACTTTAGCTTTTAATGTTGTTTATGGCCTTGACTAGATATACTTTGAGGTCATAAGTAATAGTCAGTTTTTAAGAGAGATTAGTCTTACAGATAAGCTTTCAGCAAAAAATGCCTTAGTAAATTTATATCAATAATAGTTTTTCTACTATCTTATCTTGCACTTATTTAATAATAATTATCCGTTCTTTAAAATGAACTCATATTATATCCCCAAAAATTGTCAGACACAACTCTCAGGCTCTATGCTGGCAAGCAGCGCTGTAGAGTTTGAATATGGAAGCCCCATAAACAGAGTCAAAGAAAAAGCACACGTAATTGTTCATCATAGTTCAATAAATAATAACATGTCCTATAGTTGATCCAGCTGCTTTATTGGATCAAATTAGAAAGAGTTAAATGGTGCAGAATATATAGGCTTAACGGAAATCCACATCAATTAAAATCCATGGACTGATTCAAGGTCATTTGCATTTTTGACCAGATATATGAACTGTTCTCACATGTCAGTTTTCATCCAATTATAAATTTATAGACAATTTTATAATTATACACCTGCAAACAACAGTATTCACAAAATATTTATAAGAGTATCAGAATACTAAAATTGTGCAGTTCTGCAAAACGTGACATTTCTCTAAGATTTCTATGTAAAGTAATTATATGAAACTCGCATGTCAAAAGCTAACTCAGTTAAAATAATACATGTCAAGATCAGAAATTATATAAAGCACCTTAATTGGAAGTCACAGATCTCTAGGAAATAAAGATCATTTTAGAGGAAAATAATAAGGCAAGAAAATTGCAAATGTAATTTTATTCTTACAGTATCTTCTCAAAATAGGCAAAGAACAAAACAATATACTCAATAAAAATGATCTTTTTTTTCAATAAATATTTATTAGGAGTAGAAACATAACATGGTATACAAATCTAGATTTTGTTATACAAGCTCAAATTTTAGAAATGTTAAGGTACAATTAAATAATGTCACAAGCATTTTAGCATTACATTTCATGGGTTAGAAAATAAAAGTCACCGATAGGTGTTACTTTGTGTCTTTTTCCTATTTAGGGTTATTATGTTTCTCTCTCCTTTACTCCTTCTTCCTTTTTTCAGTGTTTTCTTATTTTATGATGCAAACTTAGTGAAGAAAGGTATGTTAAATTTAAAGTAATTGTTTATAATCTGTTAGTATTACATTATAAAGTAAATGGGGAGAAGGGGGGGGGGGGTAAATTAAAAATAGCCCTCCATCTTTGGTTCTTCCACTTAATATTAAAGTATGAATGAGAAAATGTACCTTCTGGTGAAGTCTCCACAAGTCATGCCCGGGTCCCAGACCTCCGCCAGTCCACTCTTAGCTTACAGAGATATTTGATAATAATTATTTGTATTTATTCCAGGGAGATACTATAAGGGGATATCAACCAGGGGTCCCAGGTTTTTAAAACATTGGGGAATAAAATATGTGGATACATGTTTCTCAACAAAGCAGAATTGAATATTCATAATCAGAGATGTGTAAAGGTTTTCCAAGAAAGCAAACATATATTAGGTGCCCATCATTATTGTTCAAGACATAACCCATTCACATATTGTATTGGGAAGCCACAGAGTACACTTCACTGCTGGTAACCCATCTTCTTGCTATGCCAAATAAATATTGCTTAGAGCTAGAACTGGGTATACTGTAGCTATTTTCAATGGGCTTATTAATATAGGTGGTTTCATGTTCTACCTCCTTATTCATTATTATCACACCTAGAGCAGTTGCTTGATGTTTAAAGTTGAAGCTTTTTAAACTAGCAAAAGTTCAGAACTAGCATTGGAAATGTAAAATTGACTTGCCCATTTGGATAATCAGTGGATGTCATTAGACATGCCAGATATGCTGCTATTTTGGAGTTTCCATTGTTATCATAAAACTGTTGCTTTTTCAAATTCACAGTCAGTATTATTTAGCTAGTTCATGGTTGCTTTTAGCCAGGCGCTCTACCTGATCTTTCATATGACCAGACACACACTGTTGTACCAAGTACCACATATCTTCTACTAAATGGTAACACAGGACAGTCTGTATATTCTTTATGTGCTCATCATAAATGCATGCTAGTTGTCTGTGTCACCTTAATTGTTATATTCTTTGCTTAAATCAAAATATATCTATAATGCTTGCAACTGGTACCACAAACCATGGAACCAGCCCTGAGTTAATTAGTTTGTTTATTCATTCACGAAGGTATGTGAAGTAGGGTGTTATGCAGGAAAGGATAACACTGCAGTCAAATAGCACACTGAAAGATACATAATATTGAAAAAAAAAACTAGCTACAAGATCCACTTTAAATACATTATATGCACTTTTATACCTGATTCAAACACCTAAAACTTATATAACAATATACCATTTACTTTAGTTAAAAGTGTTCTTTAATTTTAATAGTTTCTGGCAAAATGTTCTGTGCAACATTCTTGTAAAAATCTAAAAATAATAAAAAATATTAACAAACCTTTTATAGTGCAACCATAAATCAAATACTGCAGCTGTTTACACGTTTTGTCATACTACCATGGCAACTTCCTCAGGCAATTCTCCAGGTGTAATCTTTGTAATATTTTTAGTAAAACACAAATTACTGTAAATTGTTATCCTTAGAAATATTAAGTTTGAATTATAGGCCTGAGATGTAATTTTGTATTATGCATATTAGGATATCTGGGTCTAGCAGTTATTACTCTTCCTTTCCTCTTGTTCTATCCTCATGCGAGAATTACTATATATATAGTGTCTATGTGCGTTGTTACATAAATATAGTATATCAGGATGTGTCAGATATAATTCCAGATAAGCAAATACATTCACTTCATATTCAGATTTCAAATGGCTGAAGCAATCAAAAAGCCAGTTAGATTATACATATATATTTCACCATATATTTAAACTTTTACAAGTTTTTGAAAAAACATCTAAAATCGCTAAAGGAACATGGACATCCAAAAGTTTCTAGTATACATTAAAAAGACTATGGGCCCTATTAAATTCCAAGCCCACAGCGGCCGTCGTACAGGCCGTAAGTCTGCAGACTTGAAATTTGATGAAGTTACAGAGCAATTAAATTAGAAAAGCCTGCAAGGACATGGCCGGAATCCAAATCCGTAAACCATGCCTAGGCACGTAGCAAATTATTAGTAGTTACGGGTTTAGACGGAGCCAATAGTAAAAGAAACCGTCATCATTACGTCACTAAAACATGGATGTTACATTTCAATCACTTACTCTTTTGAAGTCTGATTTGCGATCGGGCCCGCATTCCAGAAATAATGCAATAGGAAAAAATAAATAAATAGAATATTCTAGTCCATGAGAGTTCCATTATATGTATTAACACACTGATTGCTGGGATCGATATAACAGGAATTCAACATAAAAAAAAAATGATTGCAGATTTCCCAGCTTGAGAATGCATTCATTTTAATACCTTTCATTGCTTTCCCTATAGTTTAAAATACAGTAGTGTGTTTATACTTGCTTTTACAGTGCTACGGACACGAGCTAAACCCCCTTGCTCTCTAGTAGAGTGCAAATTTTGACAACCCGTTGGGTTATTTTGCCTGTAACCAGCAGATCGTTTGTGGGTAGCTAAAAGAGGCCAATTTAATAGTTGGAACTATTGCGGGCTCCTTTAAGGGCTTCTGGAACTGCGATTTGGCGAATTTTATAGGGTCCTATGTTTAACATTTAAAAAGCTGTTTTTTTAGCATGGAAAAGTTAGTGACCTGTTTCCTTAATGTTGAAAACTCAGTAATTACTCCCGGCCCTTAGACCCACCTTTGATTGATACTGCACTCAGAACTTTTCTCCAAGCCACACATTCATTCACTAGCTGAATCCTAGCAATTTCACCTCAAGAGCATATCCATTATTCACCAGTTTTTCACCCAAGATTCTACAAACTTGTAATACATTCACTCATCATATCCTGCTTTGACTTCAACTTGATCCTCACAGACATGCATATCAACCTATCCTCTGTAATCAGTCATGAATGCCTCTGCAAGAATCATCCACCTGCCTAAACCCTCCTCCTCCATTGCACCTCTGTTAGCCCCTTTATCGACTCCCCATAACTCACAGCCTAAAATTGAATATCTTGACCCTAATATAAAAAGCTTTAAATACCTCTGCACAACCCTACATCTGTACCCTCAGTTGTAAGTATAACCCAAAGAGTCCTCTTCATTCTTCTCAGGAATATCACCTCATATAAAATTGGAGAACTGATCATGAGCCATATTAAATTCCAGCCTCGTAAGTCCAACGTGTAGTACGTAAGGGCTATGTGCTTTAAATGTGTCCGTTTTACTTGCCTATTAATTTATAATGGGCTGCGAGCTACGAGCAAGAGACGCTCTTTTGTAAACCAGTTCTCGGCCTTCTGAGTTGCGTTTTTGAATGCAAACAATTATACAGGCTACGGGTTCAGATGGAGCCAATAGAAAAAGAGATTGTCATTGAAAAGGGGAGGGTAGAATTCCAAGTCCTACGTGCTTCAATTACAGTTTGCGATCAGACCTACAGTCCAGATATAATGCAATATTAACAAAGCTGTAAATATGATATTCTATTACATCAAGTTACGGTATATGTCGTAACACGTTGATTGCCGGGATCGGTATAACACAAAATATAAACATGAAATGAAGTATTTTTCGGGGCCAATTTGCGGGCTTGAGAATGTTGTGCTATTAATTCTACGACCTAACATCACTTTCCCTTATACAGTAGAGTTTTGTTATTTGCGTTACAAGTACGTTACGTATTGTACTTTACCCCTTGAGGGTGCTCTTGAGCACACGTTGGCCTTTGGGCTCCATTTGTGCGTTATGTGCTTGCTCGCAAGTGACCACGTTGCAATTTAATAGCTGAATTAAACAAGTAGCAGTTACAGGCTCGTCGGATCAAAGGATTTACGTGCGCGATGTTCAACATTGCTCAGCACGTAGCCTATTCTCGTCCGTCCTGCGTGTTAACACGCAAAGCCCCCTGCGAGCAACATTACAGTGCTAATTTAATACCTGTAACACATACATCTGGAGTTACGGGCTACGTTTTACAACATAGCCCACATTTAATGAGGCTGCATATCGGGTGGTGACATACTCAAAAACTCATAGAATTTCCTCAGGAAATTAGTAAATATACAAATAGGCAATGGCCCTTCACTGATACTCATAAAAGTGAAAGGAGAAGGAAAATGCATGTAGCCCTTGAAGAGTGCCTTCTATCTGGAAGGCTCACTAAGTGATGCCCCAAATCTGACTAAATCCCTAATATGATAAATTGAAGCAGAAACACCCTAAAATATAGGAGTGTGTGAAATGGATATATCCTGTAGCTAGAACCCAATAATACAAACTCTGTAAATGGAAGATCAGCTTATATTCTCCTAAAAAAATCTATTATAGGCATATAATAGGATTTTTTAAACATATTAGCTGATCTTCCATTCACAGAGTTTGTATCATTGTTTTTATTTGGTTTTATTGTTCAGTTCCACCGGATGGGCATTACTCCAATAATTCCTTTCTAGAACATAATATTGGAGCACTATTGTCTGCCATTTTTAGTCTGATTATTATGATTGGAAACTGAGTTCTAGCTACAGAATATCAGTTTCCCACACTCCTATGCTTTAGGGGATTTCTACTTTGACCTATCATGTTAGGGATTTTAGTTAGATTTGGAGCATCACTTGGTGAGTCTTCCAGATAGAAGACACCCTTTGGGGCTCACTGGATTTTTTCTTCTCCTTTCACTTTTATGCAAATAAAGTAGAGGTGCTCATCTGAGAACAAAAAATACCTCAGTGTTTTTTTTTCTATAGGTCTGGGTACCTACTCAGAGAGCAGGCTCCTTTAGCTCACCTGTGCCCTTCACAGGGAGAAATATTGTGAAGTATATCAGTCTGGTCTCACACAGAAGAGTGATCCAGTCCCAAAATACAAGGCAATTCTCCCTGAACAAGAGAAACAGCAAACCCCAGTCGTGTTTTGGCCTCTGAGGGCCTCGTCAGCGAGGTGCAGCTTTAGTCCCTATGGCACAATGAGCGAGGAGTCCCCTTCTAGTTCCGCCTATCACCCATAAGGTGAGGAAAATGTATGCAAATAAAGTAGAGGTGCTCATCTGAGAACAAAAAATACCTTAGTGGGTTTTTTCTATAGGTTTGGTTACCTACTCAGAGAGCAGCCTCTTTTAGCTCACTTGAACGTACGTTTGGGTTTTGCTGTTTCTCCTGTTCAGGGTAGAATTGAACACCTCTATTTTTGTTTTTTTGTTTATGCAAATGAACCCTTAGGGATTAGTCTCCCTGAGGGTGATGGTGGAATCGAGACTTGGACCCCTTGCTCACTGTGCCTTAGGATGTTATCAGCTACACCTCGCTGACAAGGCCCAATGAAGGCTCAAACGTATATCTGGGGTTTGCTGTTTCTCCTGTTCAGGGTAGAATTGCCTGGTATTTCTCTAGTGAGTGGGACCAGACTGATATACTACGGGATATTTCTCCCTGTAAAGGGCACAAGTGAGCTAAAAGAGGTTGCTCTCAGATTGGGTTATCATGTCCACAAAACTAAACTATTAAGGTTAGTACGTTCTCTGATTGAGCGCCTATATTATTTTCCTTTCACTTTTACCATCATCAGCGAAAGGCCATTGCCTATTCCCTTAGCGCATGCAATTTTGCTCTTTTGCTGAGGAAATTCTATGATTTTGTATGAGTACTTCACCACATGATATGATCAGTTTTCCAATTTTTTATATGCGGCGCAGGTTATTTGAAGAAAGTATGTTGTTTATTTTTTTTGTGATATTGCAAAAATATTCCCTACTCAACTTTTTTTATTGGTATTTATGCCTTTAGTTTCTTGAATGAATATACAATTCCAGGAGCAGCAACCTCTTATTCACCTAGAACCCAATATATTACATTATATAATTTAGAGAATTAAAAATACTTACAAGTAATCATGTGAATTTTAGAACA
Source organism: Discoglossus pictus (assembly GCA_027410445.1). NCBI lineage: Eukaryota > Metazoa > Chordata > Amphibia > Anura > Alytidae > Discoglossus > Discoglossus pictus. Next base: position 68,949,863 of record CM050165.1, on the reverse strand, counting down.
TTTTACTGTATCTCACAGTAATACAGAGAACAGATGAGACATTAAAATGAGCACACCCTGAAAGAAATTATAGTAATTTTTTTACTTCAGAAAATTAGTGTTTAGAAGGAAATTAATGTGCAGAGTAATGACCCCGATATACTGTAATTTCAAAAAAGATGACTTTAAACAAAAAAAAAATAGCACTACACAAACTAGCTTGTGTGACCTTGCAGGACCACTGGACAATAATGATAGGAGTTTAATAAAGCACAAAATAAATAGTCAGCACAAATTCTTGCAACAAAACCAAGGACAAATTTTAAAAAAATAAATAAACTGTGGTTACCAGTACTGTATATAATCTTTGAAAGATAATCAATTGTATTTCAGAATTTTCCTTCCCACACATTATAAAAATCAATAGTTCCGTCTCAAGTCTAGTTTAAAAAAAATATCACTGAAAAGGCTATCAGATAAGTACAATTAAGGAGCAAAAGGATGGTTGCCTAGCAATGCTATTTTGTCTCTAAAATATTCTTTTTAAGAGAGTTGTGACAACAACTGTGCAATCACTATTTCTTCCCGTTAGACATTAGTGTCACAATGTCAAACCTTCATAAAAAATGACTAGCTTGAAGCAGAAAATGAAGTGCATGTAGACAAGGTAGAATCAGTAATTTCAGTGGTATTTTTATCTTTGAAGTATAAACAGTACTGTGGAAATGATTCTGCAAACAGAAAATGCATATATTTATGAACAGTTTGCAAGGAACTCTGCAACAATGGTATATTTTTTATGTCATGAGCAAATGCATCCAAAAACAAAGGCACAATACGAAGTTGCGTGTTGAGGCTTTTACTCAAGGAAGCTAGGTCCAAATTCTTGATCCAATTCCTGCCAGTTCTCCTTTACAATGAGAATATCACTGTAACTGGAAGGGTAGCCCAAGTATTTCCGCCTGTTCCACACTGCCAGCTTATTCAAGTTTACTACATTTTCAAAGTGTTTTTTTATTGTTTAGAATCTGGTGATGGTGCTATGTAGAAATATAGGGCCCTATTTAACTGCAAGCCCGTAATTACCTTCAAACTGAACTTTTGGCTGTGGGTCTAAATTTTTCTAAACATGTAGATGTATTCAATTGTCACTAACCTGTAATTACATGCTCACAACCCTAACACGCAAACCATGAACCCTTAAGTAGCATTTCAGGGCATGATCAATTAAGCAAGCCCATAAGTTACATTTTAGAAAGAGCCAATAGTAAATAAAACCGTCATCATGACGTCAGTAAAACATGGAGTTTAAACTACAATCAATTAGTGTTTAGAAGTCTGAGTTGTAAGCGTACTCGCAATCCAGAATTGTAGAAATCAATAAAAATCAATAAAGCAACTGTTCTAGTCCACACGGTTTCCATGATATGTATTAACCCATTGATTCCCAGGATTGATATAACACGGAAATAAAACTTAGAGTAAAAAAAAAATATTGCAGATTTGCGAGCTTGAGACTGTTGTGCAATTAATTCTAATGTCTTTCATTGCTTTCTCAGTATTTTAAAGTACATTAGTGTGTGTTTATTTGCTTTTGTAGTCTTACGAACAGGCGGTTAACCCACTTTCGAGTCCTATCTAGTACTAGTAATTTTTTGATAAATTTTCCATTTACGGGTTTGAAGGCAATTGTGGGCTTATTTAATTGTTGTAATTGAATATCGGTTTTGCATCTTTAGCACTGGTAACATTTGCCGGCTTGAAGCATCAAAGGAGGAGATAGGACTACAGGAGTTATGTTTTTGACAACCGCAGTGATTTTCAGCCTGTAACTTGTAACTGGAATGTGAGTAGCTAAAAGTAGCCAATTGAATATCAGTAACATTTACACGCTCCATTACGGGCTCCTGTAATTGCAGGCACAGGTGATTGAAGGTTAATGACAGATGCTTCCACTCTATAAATATACCATTTATTTGCTAATTTACATATGTTTTGGATAGTCACTGGGAGTAGTAAAGTATTATACAGGATTGGCCAGAAAAGAAAGGAATCCTCAAACTTGGGTTTAAGTCTATTAAATGCAAAAGTTCAAGTACTATACTGTATATCATTGTCAAGATGTACAGTATATAAAAGCTTCACTAACAATGAATGTATGACTATATTTATAATATCTATCTTGTGGCAATCAAACATATAAAAAATATTATATAGATATTATTCCAACAATGCCCTTTGTGATAGCTGAAAAAACTATTAAAAAACAACCTTTCAATATATCTCCCTAAGCGTTCTCCACAAGCTATGTAGTTTTTATTAAAATCAAAACAGGAAGTTAAAAATAATTTCAATATTTATTGAAATACAAAATATGAACAAATATGCATTTGCCAGTCATGTCAATTATAATACATGGTGATTATACTTATAATTAGTATTCACAACAACAACAACAATAATAATAATAGCTTTTATTTATAAAGTGACACAATCACATATATACTGTAGTTCTCAGCAATGCGGGTTGTTGCTAACGCTTGCAGGCTCACCTACGGCCCTTACGAAGCGTGGGACGCAGTTGCTGGCAAGGAGCACCAAAGGCACTCCTTGCGCTGGTGGGGATGAGCGACATAGGCGCTCATCCCTACTCCCCCTACGTCTTTTGGACCGCAAATGCGGACCCTCGCGAAGCGAGGGGCCGCATTTGAGGAGGTGGAGGCTCCCACGTTGGCTGCAATGAGCCGCAGGCTCATTGCAGGCTGCAAAGCAAGGGGCTGCCTTTGCGGAGGTGGAGGCTCTAAGGCGCCTCACAGCCGGTTACAAACGACCATGCAAAAAAAAAAAAATCAATACGCAATGACTAACTACAGACTTACACCAAAAAATACAAGCCGCGGGACTTACCAAATACAAAATGATGGACTTACACACAAAAATAAATACAACCCGCGGAACTTAGAAAAAATCCATTACGGACTCGCAAAAATACTACCTTAATGGACAACCCGCGCACAGTGGCAAACATTCAAAAACACAAAAATAACACACAAAAATAAAATAAAAACCTTACCCACAGCAAGGGGGAACACCCAGGACCTCTGCAACACAAGTTAAACCTTGATTTCAGTTACATTTACAACGTTTAGACACTCAAAAATCCCCTAAGCGAGAGAAAAAAAAGCAGACAAAAAAACCGAAAACGAGCCTAACCGACCCCTAAAGCTGAAAAACACTGCAAAGCAAATACAGCTTTTACAAAAACACGTACGACCTACAACATACACCATTAGCAAGAACGCTTCATCATACAAACCCACCTACTGTTATTTTACAACACTAACTTACAGAATGTACCCAGCTACACAAATGGCTTCACCTCGCGCACGCAGCCTATTTACACTACACACTGCTGACACTTACACCTCAGCTCAACAACACTGCAAATCTACATTATATGCTGCAGGAACATCAAAACAGATGGTTAGCTCTTCAGCACATTCCTTGCTGCATATATTGATTACAAACAGGTAAAGTATATTAAAATATGATTATAATTAATTAATTACCATACAAAAGAAAATACACAAAACAAAAAAACACCACACTATCGTAAACAACCACAAACACCTTCACTGCGCTACCCACAAGGAGCGCTAACGGTTCTCATAGGACACAAACTACACCAATTGAGAGCCTTGCAATAAGCGACAAAGCAAGATCACAGCAGGCCTTACAATAAGCGCAAAAGCGCCTATGATAACAACAAATACACCTACTCAGAGGCTCACAAAGAGCGCCGAAGGCACTCATTGCGAGCCACGCGATAAGCACCAAAAGCGCTCTGCACCAGCCTCGCAATGAGCGCACAAGGATCTCAGACCACCAAAGCACTTACTCTCTGTGGCAAACAGCATAACCTGCCTTACAATTTCATTGCCGTCATTTTTTGACGGGCAAGTCGCTAGTTTTATATAAAAAGAGAAAATAGAATGAAGACAGTAAGTTTGCGACACAACTGTATGTAGTAGACATGTTGATACAGATGTATAGGTCCCTGTTCTTGAGAGCTAACATTTTTGCCAAGTTTTACAGCAGGTTTGCAGTCTGTCCTAAGAAGAGAACATTTTTATTTTTATGTATTGTGAGATGAAGGCACCCAGCATGACAAACCCCTAGATAAAGTGGGTGTGTTTTGCTGATGGATGCATTTGGCATGTCTTAGATTGCTATTGTAGCTTCAGAGAATCATTTGAAGCTTAGTGAACAGAGAGGAATGGCTTGTTAAGAGAATGACCAACATAGCTTTGTGAACGTTGAGACAATTGAAATGGTGGAAAAATAGAGAAGCTTAGTGAATATAGCCCAGTGAACCAAAAGTATATTTATCTTAAAATAATAGAAAAACCAAGGAAACATATTAAGCTCCTTCCGTATTATGAACATAAGTGCTGAAAATTGCAAAAAGAATCCATAAATTAATAATGATTTTGGAAACAGTTAAAATTAGAGGGGAAGTCATTTGAATCAAATATAAATTATCCAGAGTGTCTCTCAATAGCATTTTAGCTAATTTAATAAAGGGCTATAGCCTTTAGAGAGTGCAAAGTAACATTAAGATGCCAAACCTAATTAAGAGGCACATATAAAGCTGAACATTTTTGGAAAGGGGCAAAGTGATTGAAAGTAGCTTTAAAGTTATGATTAATTTTATACAGTTGCTACAATAAAGAGTTTTCTCTTCTAAGGTACATAGTAGCTGTCCAATTCTTGTTTTAGATAAAACCGGAGAACAGTGCTAATGAATATGAGGTTCTGTCTCAACAGTGCTCATAGTCTTTGCCACACATTTACATAGCTGAAAGATTTATATAGTTATTAGAGATTTCAAAAAAGTCCCAAAAGTCCCTTTCAAAAAAAATAAAACTAAAGGAATGATACAATGAGCTTGATTCACTATGATTTGTTATGAGGGATCATAAGTGTTTGCTAGCAATTGTTTCAGTGACCAAATTCATTTATAAATATGTTACTGTAATGAGTTCTGTGACGATCCGTGGGTAGGGGCTATTACTGACCAGGGCCACCTGCTATAGACTACAGGTTAACTGCCCACAAAGACAATTGGGTTCTTTGAAATCTCGGCACCAGCACCCTGTTTTCAGGCTGCTGTATCAGTCAGAGTCTCTCCATCAGAAATCAGTGTTTCCTGGAGTTCCAGTAACCTTACTGTGGTAGTGATCCAGACAGGTTACTTAGAGGGTGGCGACAGGATCAGTATCGCAGCCACCAGGAACAAAATCAGTGATAAACAATTTCTATATACCTCCAAGTGAACTATTTTATTTTTGAAATGACAGCAGTATTTATAGGGGATAGATAAAGAGGGGGTGTACACAGCACAACAATGAGAGGGTGTGGCAGACAAAAGCAATAGATAAACTCCACATTAGGTCTAACAGTAGCTTCCCAAGATCAATAGGATTAACCTCCAATACACATCCTGCCGTCTCTTGCACAAATCAGACGTGATTAACTTAATCTGCTAACAATGGGCCAGAGCATATTATAAATACAATGGAGGTTTTTACGTACATAATCCTGTGGTTGGAGCCAAGCTGGCTGTCCTTTGATGAGCTCAATGGGCCAACACCCAGACTGAGAAAAAGGAGACCGTGACAAGTTCCTTGGAAAACACATAGCTATTTAACTCTCTAATGCTACTTACAAATAAGTATGTATATCAAATGAGAATTCTGAATTATGTATTTCATATGATTTTTATTATAATACACATACAATATACAGTTATAATATCAATTCCAATTTTGGCAACATGTACTCTGTACATCATGATGATGAAGCGGCATAGCAGGTTGACTGTGAGATCTAAGAATTTCAATGTCACGTGACAACTCTATGAGCAGGCTTCAAAAAATGTAGACCTCCTTATTGGCATGTCTTGCTTTAACTTTTTGCCTTTATATCACTGTGTCTGTATCATGTTAGCATTTATTTGTACGTAGAAATGGTAGGATCTCTCTTGCTTATAGCACTAACAGGCAGATCTACACATGGGAGGATAGAATAGGACAGATTAGACAGGAACTTGAGAACTGGAGTGAGCAGGTACCAGACTGGATACAACTGGTACTGACAGGAACTCAAGAACTGGGACAAGTAGATATCTGACTGGTATACAGACATGATACAACTGTTACATAGACAAGATTCAACTGCTGCTGACAGGAACTCAAGGTGCAGGAACTGGGGGCCCTATCCACAGGAATACTGTAAGTGGAGGATCAGCTGCAAGCAAAAGGCAGAAAAAAACACTGGACCAAACAGAAGTGTGCACAGGACATCAGAATTCAAAACAATAAGCATTATAGTACTGAGTTAACTCCCTTAAATAGTTCAGAAGGAAGTCAGACTAATTGCACACCTGCTGCTATTCAGATGTGCTGAACTTTTAAAAATCCTGCTTAGACAGGTGCTTTCGCCTGGGAACTGCAGCAGATTCTAAGTGTCAGATAACAAAAGAAGAGGCAAACTGGGGGTCCCTGGCAGTCTGTGAAATAGGAGTTTATAATCAGCTTCTGTTGACTCCTCACAGCTTCAAACATTAGGGCACATTTACTAATCATCTCATGTCATCTATGCTATGAGGAAAATAATCCTTATCACCTCTTCTTAGCCCTTTTCACCTCATCCCAGGTGAGAAAATGCTTAGTAAACTCTCTCCATTGTCTGAAAAGTCATCTATTCAGACAAGCTTATAACCATGCTTCCTCTAAACAAGCTCTCCCATGAGACACTGTACATGACTCATTTGCATGGACCCTGCCACCTGACCATACCACTATCAACCAGTTATTATTGTTTATCTTTAACACACTTAGAGCCTCATTCAATTTGAAGCCCCATCTCGCAGTATACAGGCCGTATGGTCTGCTACAATTACAGTGCTATTCAATTGAACAAACTCGCAAGTTACGGGTGGAAATCCGAAACCATAAACCATGCACTCGTGCAAAGCATTTCAGGGCAGGAACATGATGAATTAAGAAAGGCCGTAGATACCTATTTCGAAACAGCCAATAGAAAATGAGACCATCATCATTAGATCAGTCTAAGATGGAGGTTACATGTCAATCAATTAGCGCTTGGAGGTCAGATATGCGATCGGACTCGCAAGCTGCAACGCACAAAATAAAAATAAATGACGATACTGTTCTAGTCCATGTCCATGTGTATTAAGTCATCGATTCCCGAGATCAATATAACCCTGAAATGGAACATAAAATAAAATGATTTTTGATTGCTGATTTGCGAGCTTGAGACTGTCGTGCAATTAATTCTAATGTCTTTCATCACTTTCCCCTTCAGTTACAGTGCAGTATTGATTTTTATTTGCTTTTACAGTGCTACGGACATGTCTTTAACCCCTTTGTGAGTCCACTCTAGTACTCATAGGATTTTCTTCTACATTTGACGTTTATCAGTGTGAAAACATTTGCGGGCTTCGGGGAATTGTAGCAATTGAATAGCGATTTGCGATTTTAGTGATTGTAACTCTTGCGGACGTGAAATATCAAAGGCTTAGATGGGCTGTAAGTTACGGTTGTAACAACCACAAGGATTTCAAGCCCGTAATCTGTAGACTGCTTGCGGCTCGCAAAAAGAAGGCAATTGAATAGCAAAATAACTTACGCCCTCCATTACGAGCTATTGTAACTTACAATTGCTCAATTGCATGAGGCTCTTAGATTGTAGCTCACCTTAATTCCTACTGTATAGTAGGTATTTTCATCTTGTCTTTCATACACATTTTTACTCCTGTACATATATCTCTGAAATATGTTAGGGCTGTATAAATAACAAAATAACAATTACACTAAACAATGAATGATGTGGTCACTTCATAAGTCTCCTATATTTAATTTCTAGTGTTTGTTTTTAGGTGCCTACAACCCTTGTATAGGTAAACTACTTTATTTACTGTTACAAATGTGAAATCATTTTACAATGCATACACACACTAGAAAACGAAAGACTGACAGATGGATCAATAAAATGATTTAACTAACCACCATTTGGCTTAAGTAACTGCATATTCATCAACAGAGACATCTTCAAATGTCTTTGTCATAAATTAATCTTCCCTAATGAAGGTTCTGCTGGGGGCTGTGAAAACAGACAAGATTTATTGACACTATTATGTTAGTCTATTTATTTGGTAAACAAATATTTGGAATATACACTAGTCATTTTTTTATTATTTCTATCCATTTAAAACAGCAATATCATCACCACATATGCAGCCTAGATATATATACATTTCTTCAATGAGTTTGAACATTTATAATCAAAGATTATTAAACATGATTAAACCAACTTAATACTACATATATTCTTTCAATACACATACTTTCAGACGTTTTCACAAGAATCACTTCCAAAAAGTGCCAATTTATATGGTTGCATGAATAGATTGGTCACTCCCCCACCTTTTGTTCCTAGCATTTTAATTGGTCGGAGATGTGCAAAGTTGTGGTGGAATGAATATTTAAATTAAAGTATTAAAGTATTAAATCAAGTATCATGTTTATAGTATTCTTTTTGTAGAACTTGAGTTTATATTGTGCAAAATGTTTTTACAATGTTTAAAATAAATACATAAATGCAGCATTTAATTTGCTCTTTAAATAGCACAAATGCCAACAGAAATGAATTGAAGAGTAAGACACCATAGAATAACCACTCTCAAGCTACTGACAGACTAGCAATATAAGATAAAATCCCCATGACATGTTTATGTAGCATACATACATGTTTTTAGCTTGCTATATAGATCACTGACATGCACCATTATTTTTTACCAGCATATAGTTGTTCTTTAATGGTGTTAATAAGTTCTACTATCAAGATTTTTAATATAGGTGTCCATTTTCTATTATATTTTCTCCTTGTCCTCATTCTGTCCAGTTTATAGTAAATAGCATGTGATTCAGTATCATACCTATGAGGGGAGAAGTGGATTGTAGCCATTGTGATGGCACGACTCTCTTGCAATTACTATCAGTAACTCTTAAGTGGTCTGGGATTTTTAATACCTATTAATAACTATTAACAATTTACATTTGGCTTGCAATATGCAACTACAATTTTAATTAAAAAAAAACGTGGATCCTTCCTGTTACAGATAACACTCAATATCCTCGTTTCTCCTTATCAAGATGCCTGTCTACCCTCTGATCCCCTCTGCACATATCAAACATAATCTACCTCCCATCACACTGACTCTAGTACTTAGGGGGGGGGGGGGGGGATCTGCCTAATGTGCCCATGATCTGCATCTAGGAGGAAGGCACAGCAGAAGGGACTGCTCCTCTGCAACTGACTTATTTAATCAACCATCAAGTTTAATTAGACTCCATTCTCCCTGGCTCCCATACCTAGGATGTGGGAAATCTGCCTTTTTAACCACAATGGGCACACAGGAGGAAGGGAGGTCTGATGGGACTGCTCCCCGGCAACAATTTTGTAGTTGGCCAAGAGACAAAGGGGAAGGGAGTTGGAGAAGGGACACTTTTTTGTTACATGCCATAATTAACCTGGTTGTATTGTGTAAAGGGGTATACAACTCCCCAGTCAAATAAAGTGATTATGGCCTCTTTGGGAGAGTTACAAAGCTTGAGAGCTATAATTCTTCGAGGGGAAGTGGGAATAATTCTCTCCTAACCGAAAACTCTTCTGATCTTGCTATCTGTGCCTGTATCCCCCGTTCGTCTGAGTGTTAATCCTCAACCCTTAGATCCAACATCACAGTCTTAACAGGTGGGATTTCTCTTCATGGGTGGTCCATCTGGCTGAGTATCATGACCGTTCATATTCCATTTAGCTCTTTAAAATATTTCCGTACCACTGGCGTCCTGAATTATTTTGCTTTAATAATTAGTCTTACTTTATATTCATAGTTGTTGAAATCTTTGTCTATAGTTTTCTGCTTGCCCTGTTAATTTATATTTGCATGGCAATGACATGTGTTTCCCTGACTATGGCTAGGAAATAAAGTAACCATATTGTATTTAACAAAAAAAAAGCATATACAACAGAAATAGTGAAGAAATGTACATGTTAAGATTATTAGTCACATATGCAATATGCCAACATTATTAGAAAAGAGTATCTTTACAAACCCTTTTTCCTGTCCTCATCAAATTGACCACATATGCCATGTCAAAAAAGTTTAACTAATGCTAATAATACCACCCTTATCTGTTACTGTCTTATTACATTATATCTGTCCAACATACCTAGCATGATGTTCCAACCCACCACTCATATTATGTTGACATTCATACAGTTATTACAGCTATTTGACTGACCATTATGTTTATTGATATATATATATATATATATATATATATATATATATATATATATATATATATATATATCTACAGTCTCAACATTTGACTGACCAGTATGTTTATTGATATATATATATATATATATATATATATATATATTTATCTACAGTCTCAACATAATTGGGCAGTTTAATTATACTACACATAAAGATCCTCAAGGAAGTCATATTGCTGGGTACATAGCCTTTTCACTATATCAGTGGAAATATAATATCCTCACGAGTTCCTAGGTCACAGTTTCCTCCCATTTCTGCTGCTCACCTAGTAACATTTTCAATATGCTACTGGATACCCAGTAGCACTTACTCGCAGAAGCATCAGGTATAAGGTGCTAAACATGCCCATGTCATGCCACGTTCAGCATTTCCATTCAGTATCTTTGTGTGCTAGAGTTTTGAATGGAGCATCTAACTAGTTGTATAGATATGAGGTTTTGGTTGTTATCTTATCTGAGGGGGGAGGGAATTTGTACCTACTGCAAAAAGACTTTAATATTTTACTTTCATATGTTACTGCTACTAGCTACTACTTTGATCAAACTTAATTTCTCTCTGGTGGTGTCCCATGGACAAGACAGTAAAGCAAATAAAAATCTGACTTGGGGTGGGAGCTAATGCAGACTTAACAAAGCAGACAAAGCTAGGTATAATGCTTAACTACGCATAGTAACTAAAGGTTTCTAAATGTAAATGTAATAAACTTGATAGAATAGGTGGTGTTAAGAATAACGCTTAATTTTGAAATGGAGCTGACGTAGAAAGCTAGACAGAAATACCGGTTAGGCAAAGGCATCAGACAGAAGTCCCAAATTGAAAAACACGTTATAGACTGGGGATGGGCTAGAACTCTCAGAGTGACTGGGGATAATTCATGGACAACAGACAGAGCCACAGAGGACATTAAGGAGCAATCAGGAGATGAGAAAGCTATCCACACCAAGTTGTACAATGTCCTACAGCAAGCACTGTGCAATAGATGCAGGAATATCTAGGTCCTCGGACTACCTGATTTGCTGAGCCCATGTCCTGTTTTTGACTAGTGGTGGAGTTATAACATGGAGCAGAGCATCAGGAAGTGATTATTTCACAGCTCCCAACAAACAACAGAAGCCCACATACCATGACCCCCATGTCACAAGGACATTGAAGTACCCAAAAGCAGCTCACTGTTTGCGGACCAACATGTAGAAAATATGATGGATGTGCAGCGCAGCAGAAAGCACCAGCTTCAAAGAGTGGCCCAGTGAATCTTGTACCTAGCTTCATGGACACAATACATGGCGCTTTGTTGCCAACCACACCATATCATCTTCTTGATTCCGGGGAAATTGTAGCTACAACAGAATATCTCTGACTCTTTTCTCTTCTTTTTGATAGGCTTAGCTGAAGAATTAAACTTAGGAGGCACTTTGCTGCAGACAGCAACTTCCAGAGCTCTTTTAACTTTTGACTCTTTGCAGGGGAAATTCAAAATTAGATTACTTGACAGTTGACCATTCCAGATGAGGTTTTGTGTTTGGATAAAGGCATTGGAACCAAGACATACCAAAAACTAGGTATGTAGTGGAAAGATCAAACAGATCCAACTTGATGGTTTGAATATGCATAAGTCCACCTGTCATAGAGAGTTCATATGTCTCATTAGATATCAGAACAGTACCCAGAGTGGCACAATTTATGGCATAGATGAATAGTTTTTTCTCATTTACTGGCATCCTAATGCGCTGAGCAATGTTTTTGTTGAAAAAGTTTCCTGCAGAGCTGGAATCCACAAAACCCTGGATTTCAATAACTTGATCATATCTGTTTATCATGGCCAGAATTATTTGCAGATGGCAATTGATCTGATAGACGCTACTTATCACAAATGTCTGGGATATCATTTGAGTTGATTACCTCTTTCTCCACAATTGGTATATAGTTCCTCAAACCTTTTTCTTCTGCATTCGGTTTCAGATTACCCAGCCATTACAAGTTGCATAGGTTCCTCATCAGGATGAGGTTCTGGAGCAGCTAATGTGGATCTAATTAACTTGTGCAGTGAATGAATAAGTGAACTTTTGCCACACTGAGATATGGCTGTGGTCCTTTCTTGGAATGAGTTAATGCAAGACTAATCATCAATGCCAGACTAATCAAAGTGCTAAAGTGTCATATTTGGCAAGTTCACCATTAAATCAGACTATTGCGGTAGATATATGGAAGAGCTGCTTTGTCCTAGGAGAGTTCTGCTGCTGTAGCCCAATAAACTCAATGGTATGTCAGGCTACAGAGCAATTGACTTGTTTGAGACATTAAATCTCATCAACAGAAGAATCGTCCCTGGCAGGGACAATTCACAAAGAATCAGGTCCAAGTCTCTAATTATAGTAAATAGTCCTTTTCCCACAAAGGCAAAACCAAATCTAAGGCCTTGTCAGTTATGAGAGAGGTCACATATGCAATCTTTGTACAAGTCAGGGTACAGTGTCCAATGCAGACAACATTGCTGTAGAAACCACGGCTGTGGGTTCACCACCAAAGCCTATTGGCAAGGAAGAAAGACCTGTTTTGAACCTAGTATATGGAGAGGGTGACGTTGCTGAAGCTTTCACAGAGGGTGTGAATGGAGAACAGATTACTGGAGCTGCCTGAGCTAAATCAGAAGTTAGAGAAAGCATCGACCCCCTAGGACAGATTGCAGAAGAATTCAGCAGAGCATCTCTCTTAAATGCTTGTTGACAACCTTCATCCCGGATCAGTGTCACTTGTGTTAGCTGCATGTCACATTTAGTAGCTTGCTGATAAATCTGATTCATGTTTTGAGCCATTTGGTTTAGGTGTCCCTTAATTTGTTCAGGCTTTCCATCAGATAATGTTCATTGTCTGCTTGCTTCTGGTAAACTGTCATCAGTTGGTTACTCAAAGACCCAACGTTAGACCCTTGATACGACAGTGCAGTTGAGACTTTTCCCAGACTTTTAAGGCATGTTGTAAATGTCAGAAGTGATCAAGGTCACTGAGTGGATCCTCAGGGGAAGAGTCCATGGACAAGACAGTAGAAGCCAAGAAAAATCTGACTTGAGGTGATAGCTAATGCAGACTTGGTAGAACCGATGTTGTTAAGTATATAGCTTAACTTGCCATGGAAAATAGAACTTATTAGAAGTAAAGGTAATATAGACTTGAAAGAACAAGCAGTGTTAAGAACAACACTTCATTTGCCACTGGATCTGGTTTAGAAAGCTAGACAGAAACACCAGTTAAGCATAAGAACTAGAGATGTCGCGGACAGTTCACCCGCGGACTATTCGCAGCGATTTTGGATTGTTCGCGCTCGCATCGGACGGCGAACACATGCGCTTTTCGGTTCGCCCCCTATTCTTTATCATTGAGGAAACTTTGACCCTGCACCTCACAGTTAGCAGACACATTCCAGCCAATCAGCAGCATACACTCCCTTCCAGAGCCTTCCATTTGAAGGACAGCATACATTTTAGAATCATTCTGAAGCTGCCTTCATTGTGAGAGGACAGATGGTGTAGCTGCTGGAGATTTAACAGGGAAATAGATAGCCAGGCTGTGTATTTAGCTTCCACTACAGACCTGAAGGACTCATCTGATATGTGCTGCAAGGACAGCAACCCAAAAAGCCCTTTTTAGGGCTAGAACATAATTTATTTTATTTTATATTTTTTTTCTGTGTAATCTAATTGCATATGCCTGCCTGCCAGCGTGTGTGTGTGACAGGCTGACACCTAACAGCTTATATTGTGCTTATTTTCACTACTCATACCTGGTGGTGTACCATACATTGAAAACAACCATTTTTTTCCCTGTAATCTAATTTCAGTTGCCTGTCTGTGTCAGGCTCACAGCTAATATTCTGCTCTGTTTCACCAGTCATAGTTGGTGTACCATACATTGAAAAAAAAAACAACCTTTTTTCCTTTAATCTACTTTCAGTTGCCTGCCTGTGTCAGGCTCACAGCTTATATTTTGCTCAGTGAAATAAAACAACACTTTTTTGACTGTGATAGATTGAATAGCAATTGCCTGCCTACAGACGTGTGTGTGAAGCCTATTGCATCTACCCTGCCAACTTTTGCCCGTGCACAGTTATACGTCATATCTGGTGCAACCGTAGTGTACAGTGACATAAAACAACACTTTTTTGACTGTAATCGAGTGAATATCAGTTGCCTGCCTACAGGCGTGTGTGTGAGGCCTACAGCGCCTACTCTGCCAACTTTTGCCAGTGCACAGTGACACTCCTATCTGGAGGCACCTTAGATTGCACGCGCAGTGCCCAAAATTTGAAGTGGGAGGACCGACCAAGCATCTTTTTCCATCTCCGCTTCCAAAAATCCCTGCCATATACACGTCCCCTGATAGGTGAAGTAACAGGTATCAAACTGATAGGAATAAATAGTACAACTTAATACACCACTCCTATCTGGTGGCACATTATATTGCACGTGCAGTGCCCCAAATTCGAAGTAGGAGGTCTTACCAAGCATCTTTTCCTATCTCCCTGTTCCAAAAATCAATACCATATACACGTCCCCTAATAGTGGACGTAACAGGGATTAAACTGATAGGAATAAATAGTAGAACTTAATACACCACTCCTATCTGGTGGCACATTACATTGCACGTACAGTGCCCCAAATTCGAAGTAGGAGGTCCAACCAAGCATCTTTTTCCATCTCCCAGTTCCAAAAATCAATGCCATATACATGTCCCTTAATAGTGGACGTAACAGGGATTAAACTGATAGGAATAAATAGTACAACTTAATACACCACTCCTATCTGGTGGCACATTATATTGCACGTGCAGTGCCCCAAATTCGAAGTAGGAGGTCTTACCAAGCATCTTTTCCTATCTCCCTGTTCCAAAAATCAATACCATATACACGTCCCCTAATAGTGGACGTAACAGGGATTAAACTGATAGGAATAAATAGTACAACTTAATACACCACTCCTATCTGGTGGCACATTACATTGCACGTACAGTGCCCCAAATTCGAAGTAGGAGGTCCAACCAAGCATCTTTTTCCATCTCCCAGTTCCAAAAATCAATGCCATATACATGTCCCTTAATAGTGGACGTAACAGGGATTAAACTGATAGGAATAAATAGTACAACTTAATACACCACTCCTATCTGGTGGCACATTACATTGCACGTGCAGTGCCCGAAATTCGAAGTAGGAGGTCCGACCAAGCATCTTTTTCCATCTCCCTGTTCCAAAAATCAATGCCATATACACGTCCCCTAATAGTGGACGTAACAGGGATTAAACCGATAGGAATAGTACTACTTAACAGAACACACCTTATAATAATGCAGACAGAGGCAACGCAGAGAGAGGAGTCAGAGGAGGAAGGTGGCTTTGAGGAGGTGGAAGACCAAACACAGCAGGCATCCCAGGGGGCTTGTTGTCACCTTTCGGGGACCCTTGGTGGCTGCGTGGAGGAAGAGACCTTCAATGACATCAGTGAGGACAAGGAACGGGACATGGCTAGCTTGGTATCCAACCTTGTGCAAATGGGGAGTTTGCGGTTGTGCAAATGGACTGTTTGCAGTTGTTTGCGGTGCATTTAACAGGGAGATTGGTCTGTTACTGTGAAGCGGGTATAAACTTTACACTACCTGATCGATACAACATCATATCTAATGTTTTAAAGCATGTTATTCCAAACAATTTAGGAATGTTAGGTGATTTATGCCCTTTATGACTTAAAAACAGATTCTGCATCAACTATATAATTTTCCGTGGGAGTTTTGCCATGGATCTCCCTCCGTCATGTCACAGTCCAGGTGTTAGTCCCCTTGAAACAACTTTCCCATCAATATTGTGGCCAGATAGAGTCCCTGTGGGTTTTGAAATACGCCTGCCCATTGAAGTCTATGGCGGTTCGCCCGGTTCGCCCGTTCGCGAACATTTGATGAAGTTTGCGTCCACGGTTCGCAAACCAATAATTTGATGTTCGCGACATCACTAATAGGAACCAGACAGAAGTCCAAACGGGAAAATACACACTAGAGTCCGTAGACAGGCTTGAACCGGCAGCAAGACTGGGCATACTTCATAGAAACCAGACTTTCAACAGACAGAGCCATGTAAGACCTTTAGAAAGATGTACCCACACTTCAGGCAAAAAGTCCAGCAACAGTCACTGTGCAATGGACCCAGCCAGAATATGTAGGCCCTGGAACTACCTGATTGGCTGAGCACATGCCCTGACTAGGAGTAGAGTTATAACATATGGGGCAGAGCATCAGGAAGTGAGACCTGCACAGCACCAAACAAAGAATAAAAGCACACCTACCAACCATGACCCCGAACATCACAAGGATTTGGACGTACACTGAATATCTCACAGAAACACACTGCCTAAGACTACACTGCTACCTACTCAGTATGTTTGTCACACTAGGCAAGGATCTACAGGCCCAGCCCTGGGGTTCCTTCATGGCCAACTGAGCGTATGACCACATAAGGAAATTCTCTAGAAAGCCATTCAAAATTCCCAAACATTTTCCAAGTTTATTACTAAAAGCACCAAGTAACATTATTTATACATCAATAGATTACGTTATTTATGAAACTATGGTATATAAAATATATAAATAATTTTGTTGTACTAAAGCCAAATAATATCACTTTCAGGCCTATTAAATTCCTCCAACGTGAAAACCCGTAGCCCCTAAGGAAGCCTGCAAGACTATTAAATTGGCCTCTTACAGCTACCCGCAAACAATCCGCAAATGGTTACAGGCTGAAAAACCCTATGGGTTGTCAAAATCGGAACTCTGTTGGCGCAAAGCCTTTGATCTGCCAAGCCTGTAAATGTTACGCTCGCAAATTGCTATTAAATTGCTATGAATCCACTGGCGTTCAAACCCGTAGGCCGCAAATGGAGGCAAAAATATTACGCCCTCCAAATAGGACCCGAAAAGGGTTTAGAGAAAAGTCCTCAACACTGTAAAAGACAATATAAACACACCAGTAGTCTATAAATGATGGGAAAAGTATGGAAAGGCATTATAATTACTTGCACGATAATCCCCAAATATAAAGAAGGCATTTTAAATAATTATTATTTCATCATATGTTAGAATGGTCATACATATGCCAATATGAAAAGAGATGCTGCAACATGCATAAAGCAATTAAAGACACACTACCTGATTAAATTGCAATACAAAAACATGAAACATATTAACCCTTTATCCCACCACCAGCAATGGCGTGGTACTTTCCAGGATGGACGTAGTGGAGATTATCCCTGATGGAGGTGAGTTGGCTGTTGATTCACGTGCCTCTGCACAGCCTTCATGTGTTTTTGCAGCCCCTCCTGATGGGTTAGAGTAAATTAGTGTGGTGTATGTGCCCCTGGTCCCCTTCAGCATTGCTAAATGGTAGTGGTGAAGGGGCTTGTGTACTTCAATGAAGCTGTGAGCTATACCATGTATGGTCACTTTAGGTGGGCAGGTCATAGCAGAGAGGTCAGACAAATCACAATTCACTAGAGAAGGAACTGGCAACTCACTCCAGTATCAGCTGTCATATTGTTATCAGGCCCTCAAGGGAATGTTGATACTCCACAATATCACAAATTGGATTTTGCATGTGCATTAACCCTTTATTATTATTAATATTATTATTATTATTAATATATCTGATATCTAAGGCTATTTTTAATGGCATTATTACTATTATTATTGTAAAAAAACAGGTTTCTCTCAGAGTGGAGTTTCATGTCCATAGAACTAACCAATTAAGGTTAGTTCCTTCTCTGATTGAGCACCTCTAAATTTGTTTTTTATTATTATTGTTATATGTATTAATCTATTGCATAGTGACTAGGGCTCATTAGTTTACATATATAGGAATGTGACACAAATGTGGCACAGTGAGAACGGTATAACAAAGCTGTATTTCATATACAGAGCACAATCAGAAATGGACAAGACTGTGCATTCATATCATGTGTGTGGTGTGGGCGGAGAGCAAGAGGATTGTGGCAAAAAGGGAATACCTACAGGGTATAATGTGATAGTGTAGAATAAGCATGATGCATAGCACCTACCAGGGTCACATGTGGTCACTACACCACTGCAACCAGAATCTGAAGAAAATAAGGGATCATCAGAAATCACTCCATTTAATTGAAGAAACCATTCATGTGCATAGCACTTACAACTTGTCTAGATCTGCTCAATGAAACAGATGATTCAACCTCTGGACTGTGTAATCCAATCCAGTTTCACACATACAGTGTGGTGACAAAACTAAAATCTGAAAAAAAGTGGTCGACTAAAAAAAGGCTGAGGAGGATGAATGAAATAATAAGCATGCATGTACAGTACAGTGCTAAATATTGTAACTATAACAATATACCAACTCACCTTATTCCTATCTGAAAGCATTACTAACTGTTAGCTAGGTCTCTGGATAAACAGCAATATGGGCAAATACCCATTAATATGGAGAGGACACAAAGGTCAGCAGCCAGATTCATTGTTACTTAAATCAGACCCAAGGATCTGTTCTCAGACTGATATTGAGGTCAGGATCACATGCTTCATTAGTGCATATATTAATGCTGGCTGTCGTTAACATGCCATTGTGAAACTTTGCAAGTCCTCCGCCATAGCTGTATTAGTCTACATTTAAGCTAACAACAATCATGTCTTAGATGTCTGGCTATATGATAGCTTTAAGATTGTGGGAGCTACATGTTAGAGTGGAGGGAGGGGGGCTATCATTGAAGGAATGTCTACCTGAGAGGTACTGTGAAAACCTTAAACCTCATATTTTTCCTTCACAATGCTTGCAGATGCAGAAGATGTCTTCATGGACCTGAATTGTACCTAAAACAAAAAAAAATAATACAAATAATAACATTTACAAAATAAGGCCTTAAAAAGAAGATAGGAACTGCAGCATCTCTTCTCAACAGCATTCCTCAGTGACCATCAATTGGTGACATGTTCAACAGAACCCTACTTGTCCACAGAGGAGGGGTTCATGGACCATGTGATGGGGAGTAGTTATCTGCATGCAAAATATCACCATCACATAGGTGAAGATCCAAGACTCTGTAGCCAGGCTAGATTAGGTTAACATTGTGACCAGTAGATGGTCACTGAGAAGTATTGTTGAGAAGGCACAAACATCTGCACAGCCCCTATGTCCACCTCCACCTAGGCACAGGGCCCAAATCTCCTGTGGCCGACCACCATATCCCTGGTGGTGGTGGAGGGGGGGGGCAGGGGGAAGGCAAGCCCCTGGGAGACAGCGGCACCTGCAGTGGTGAAGGCATGGTGGAAGAAGAGGAGGGGCCGGGGTGCGGGATCCACCAAAGACACACACACGTTGGCCACGTGAGGGTCAGCATCTCCGCCTGCGCAGCCTGGCCTGATGTTGGGGATGGAGGCCCCTGTGGTGTGGCCTATGAGGAGGTGTGGCAATGGTATCGGAGTGGGGAGGGTCAGTGGTCCAGCTAAAGACTGCTGCATTATGGGTGGTGGTGTTGTTTGGCCCTGTTGGCGTGATGGCGGACAGTCCAGTGCACTGCTGTGGGGGGGGGGGGGGGAGGTGGTGACTGGCTTGTAGGAGGGCCCTGGGGAATAGGCTCAGTCTCTGGAGGAGGGGGATAGTGGGGTCGAATCCTGGTGGTGTAGCTGGTGGTCCAGATTGTGACCCCACTAGCCATATTATATCCTCTGCCTGCTAAACAGAGCCCTGGGCTCTGCTTCTCTCCTTTTCCCTCTGCTGGGCGAAGATTTGCTCCTCCACTTCCTGCTCCGACGCCCCCGCCTCTGGCTCACCACTGGAGCCAGATCTCTGTGATGCTGAAAGAGAGAAAAGAAAGGTATATGTTATCAGTATGATGAATAATCCATTGTTTTGTGTGCATTCCTAACTATCTGACATCTAGGCTTGAACCTGGATGATTCTCCTAATTGTAACTCAGATTAGCTTTCATTTGCTAGATATGATCTATTCTTTGGTTCTTGGTTTTGATCGTTCTTGGCTCCTTATGCTTTTTTGATTCCGGCTGTGGTCTGTAACTGCATAGGATGCAGTGGGCACACCAGTACATAAACTCTCTATTGGTTGATCCCTGGGCACAAAAACTACCTCTTCCATGCCTGAGCCCTATGCCCTGGCCTAACTTCCCTCCGCCTGCAAGGATCACAGTGCGGCCACGGATAGCACCAAGGAGGACCACATTCTCCTGGTGTATGTAAATGTGGGCCCTGTGCTTGCCATTAGCCTCTTGCCCTCCCAACTGTGGACGGGGAACCCTACCTCTCTGATCTGTCCCTGAGGCCTGTCCCTCTCCGGAACCATAACCCCTCCTGGAATCAGGCCCCTCCCCTCCCCCTCTTCTAAGTGTGCCTGGTGCTAGGGTCACCCTGCCACCACCCACCCCCTCCTCTACACTCTCCTCCACTTCCACCAGCTCCTTCTCCTCCTCTTCCTGCTCCAGCTCCTGCATCTCCTGCTACTCCCCACCTCCTCTCCTCCACCGCTCCCAACCTCCTCCTCCTCTCCACCACTCCTCTCCTCCAGGGCCACCTCTCTCTCCTCTCTCTCCTCCTCTCCTCCTCCTCCTCGCCTCTCTACTCCTCTCCCCTCCTCCCTTCTCCCTCCATTTCAATCCTAAAGAATATAACGATATATAAAAATAAGTATTGTAAATATATGTTGGGAAAAAAATGTGTATTTTATGTGTATTTCATAACTGTTGGGGAATGGGGTGTGGGGGATGGGATGAGGGGGTGGGTGCATGGATGACCTAGCTCTATGTGTGTATGTGTGTTCTTTAAATTATGTGTATTGCAATTATGTGTAATCTGTAAATATGTGTAATCAAGCATTAAGTGTAAAATCATAAATAGTATAATAGAAATAAACAAAACCACAAATTACTGCCAGCAAAATACTCCTACTCTATCTCTATCTAGAACCAACCACCAACTCCGGGACCTGCGTGATACTTCATCAGAAAATACAACACAGTCAACGCATGGGCAGATGGAATGCAGATTTATAATCTCCCTCTGTCAATGATCTGTGGCTAGACAACTTTCTATTGGCTTTGTTGCACTATGTTATAACACAATTGGATCGTAATGGCCAGCCCCTTGACAGCTTACATGCGCAGAAGGGGTTTATGGACTTGCGTCTTTGGCCCATTGGTCGGGGCATGGTTGAATGTAATAGCTCTGTAACTCTGCAGAATTTCAAGCCCGCAGGCTTTGCGAGTGTTGCGTTGCCTCTATGGTCTTGGAATTTAATATGGCCCTTTGCTTATCAAAAACATTTCTATCATATATTTTATCTAGGACTTAATAAAAAAAACTATTTGCGAGCAATGTATTAGCAGATAAAAATCTTAGATATGGTCTTACACCATCAGCAAGATTTACTGCTTCTTTCATATCTTTCCGACTGGTTTAATATGATTTTTACAAGTATTATAACTAACCAGATGCACTTTTCAGATCACAAACAATAAATACATATTCCTCCAGGAAGCTATTCCTTTAGACAAGAAACCACTTTAGGGACGTAGTAAAGTAAATTGGTTTTGAGGTTTGTTTCATGGCCCCCTGTCCATATTTATACTCAGGCTGAGATTACTGTTCTTTTTTTGTGTCCTCTTCAACAAATAGAATGCCTCAAGGTGTTACAGAGAAGCAGTCAAGTGGTGGAACTAATAAGGTTGTGAACCTGTCACTCTAACACAATACATGTTTTATTTCAATAATTTTACACCCACAGCTCTACCACTTTCTTCAGAAGCTGTGTAATTTTTTTTCTTTACTGGGAATACATTTCTGAAAATAACTTTACATAACAAAAGAACAAAGTGAAACGTGTCCCAGCTTACAATGTCCTTATTTAAATTATGGCATTTAATTATTAACATATTATTTGAAGTCAATAATGTTTTTCAAAGATTATAGTTACAGAGCTTCACTGTTAAAACATATTGTATAAAATCATATACAACTGCAAAATATAATAAAACAATAAATATAATAAATTCTGGTAAAAAATAGATAAATGGAAAGAAATAAAAAACACAAACAGAAAATTAAATAAAACATCAAGTATAAATTATTACATTTAATTTCTTTCACATTTATCTGGCAAGCAGGTATTTCTTGTAGTTATAGTTAGAACCCATCTAGGATACTACAAGTTACAGTAGTGGTGACAGAAAACAGACATCAGCTGAATCCAAAGCCTTTTCTGTTTATAATGGCAGTGTAACAGTTTAGTTTTTACTGTGCCTGCTCAAATTGAAATACATAGCTTTAAAGTTGTATAAAACAAAACACAGTAAAGCAGTCATGCTCATTTATCCTGAATTATTATCCATAATTCTTATGTGAGTTATCTTTGAACATTCCTTAATTAAAAATAGATATGCTTTACTATACTTATTGACTCTTGATGTGTTGTGATAATCACTACTTATTCAGCATGAGTAATCAGTGTTTACATAAAACTTAACTTTATTGTAAAATTGTTAAAATATATGGTAAGGAAAAAATGGAAACATGATTGTGTCTTGAAATAATAGTGGTTTGATAACAACCCTTACAATATCTGGAAAACAACAACAAAAAAATAACATAAACTAATCCCTGCCCAATGGATAATGTCCTGTAAAAATAAAATTCCAAAACAATTGAGAGGAATGAGATACCTACAGACAATGTAATTAGCACCACTTGAAAACTGTAACATAGTATTCACGTTATTAATTAGTAGTAAGGGATAAAATGGATACATATAGTCATGAATCATTAGTTACTCTTTGTTGTAAATACATTGTAAATGTATCACTTATACCATGTATAATGTTAAGAAATGCTAAGGGTGAGAATAATTATCCTTTGCAAAAGTAAAATGTTGAGTAAAAATAAATGAATGTGTAGGCAAACAAAAAAACTTGGTTCACTTGCTCAAGTCCAGAAGTTGAAATCTTAAAAAAAAAAGTATATAATGAAGTAACAAACCTTAAAACATATAACAAAATTGATAATATGTTGATAGCTGAGTGTAAAGCATTTCATGAAATTGAATCTTGGAAAACTATAGTGATACAACCATCCAACAAAGAGGTAATGTTGTCTAATGGCCACTCTCTGCGTTTCTGGAGGAAAGCAAGCATCAATTGAATTCCAAATGTTAGATTAAATTAGTTTCAGATCCAACACAAAGATACTCTGATATTTATAATAACATCTCGAACGAAGCAGAAAAGGATTAACTAATTGCATCTAAAGAAAAAATATTTTTTTACACAAAAGAACTCTGCAGTGGCAAAACTATATCTGCTTCCTAAAATCAGAAAATCAACTTAAACCTTCAAACAGACCAGTTGTTTCAGGTAAAGAGGATTTTTCAGAAAGCAAACATTTAAAGGATATCACAGTAAAACTAGATGCTATCTTAGTGACCTCTGATGATGAATCTTAATATGCTAGCAAACATCATGACTTAGATATTGAAGCTGTTAATTATTTCCTTTGGACTGATTTGATTTAAAATAAAGACAATAACAGATTAATTATTAGACTAATCAGCTTTATTTTTAGGTTCAAGTACTTTACATTTTGTTATTTTTTCTACTTACTAATACCAGGCACAGCCATAGTTAATGCTTTTGTCCATACATATGCAGGTTTGTTCCTTGGATGGTGGGAGATGGAATTTATTTTAATGAAACAGTGATATGTGACAAAATCCATATTTCCCTTTGGTCAAGATATATTGATGATATCTTTTTCTTGTGGAAGAGAATATTAGAAGTTTTACAGTAATTTTTAAAAAAAGTTAAATCAGAATAAGTTCAATATATAATTAACTGAGCAGAATATATATTCAGTGACTTTTCTGGATATAGTTATTACCATAGATTCTAAGCGTAACCTATTAATAGATTTGTACCATAAAAAAACAGCAGCCAACAACCTATTACATAGTATATAGTACCTGAAAGCTACTATAAGATCTCTTCCAATTGGATAGTTCTTAAGAATGATTAGAAAATGTGCAACCATAAAACAATTTGACAAACATGGCTAAATACTTTGTGATATGTTGCACTGAAGACGACATGGATAAAGAAGAGTAAAGAAAGCTTATCACTGTGTCAAAATATATTAAGAGATGGCTTATTAGTGAAGAAAGAGAGATGGATGTATGAGTAACTCAGGCTCATTTAGGACTACTCAGACCAAAGCTATTGAATTAAAGAGATTATTAAGAATCATTTGCATATTCTCCTTAATGATCAGGAGCTAAGTAAGTTTTATGAGGAGTTGCAACATTGGAGACATATTAGTTCATGGCCACCAAAGGTATCCATGGTAAACTTTTCCTACCCATGCGGTTCATGTAAATTAATAAAGTGAATACTATGTTACAATTTTCCACTGACAATAATTATATTGTCTCTAGGTATCTCATCCCACTCATTTGTTTTATAACTTTAATTGTACAGCACATTTGGCAGGCATTAGATTGTGTTATTATTTTTCTTTGTATTTCTAGATACGATAAAGGGTTGTTATGAAACTCCTATTATTTCAAGACACAATATATATATATATATATATATATATATATATATATATATATATTTTATCTTTCTGTATATTTTAACAATTTTACAATAAAGTTGAGTTTTATGCAAACTCGGATTACTCATGCTAAAGAGGTAGTGTTTGTCACAGTGTGTATTTCCCTCCTGTCCTGTTTAAATATGTATAATCCATATTGAGCCCCTGAATGTCACTGATTGTGCCTGAATATATTGCTGTTAGGTGGTTTAGGTAATACTAACATAAAATACCAACATAAATTTAGTGTATTTTCTATTGACCTATTGATCATTGTTCACTGTTATTATTTAAATTGACCCACACTGTCCTCACCCTCTTTTTTCACATATACACTGCCTTGGAAACAAACTTAGATAAATCATTGTGAAACACCATTAGGAAGCCCATATAAATATTTGAATAGCTGTGTACCAAACATACCCTCTATAAGAATAAAAAGCAATTTGAAATGACAGCATAAGTAGAGTTTAGACCACAACTCAAACTATTTAATTAAAGGGAAGGTTCGTTGCATCATTGGTAATCCAGCATTGGTATAAAGTAGTAGTTGCCGGGCTTTGCCAGCGTGAGGTGATGGTTACAATAATAGGCACTTATAATAAAAAGAATCAGAACTAAACTGATAATGGACACATTTAAACAATACAAATAATAGGAGAGTTTGGAGAAGGACTAGGAATATAGGATTGGTAAAAGTAGTGGTTCCAGAGTTCTGCTACCATGACGAGGGCACTCATATACTGTAATAAAGGGATCAACAAAAATACAAATAGTGTTTGGCACTGTTTATACACAAATTCTATCTATACTTTAGAGGCACACTTCACATTTACAATCACATACAGTGATTAACTATTATGTTGATTTACTTTTATTTTTTGGTGTTATGGTAATGGTTGCATGCAACCGTGAGATAATATAATAAATGGTAATTGTGTAGTTTTTATAATTTTTTTCAACCATAAGGTAAAATAGCAAACTATAAAAAGAGATTTTGAATAAAAACATTATAAATTGTAAAAAAAGGCAATAGTAGTGGAAGCAAGATATAACAGACTATATAAAGAAGTACTAGTAAGGAGTTAATTATATAAGTTATAAAATCAGAAGGAATTGGATAATCTTATATAAATGTTGCAAGCAGAAAATATTGTCTGAAAGTCCGCCAAGCAAAAGTAATGGCAGTGGGTGCAGTAGTTGTATCCATGAGGTAATATTGTTCAATATAAAACAATTTGCTAATGGTGCTACCTATTATGCATTTATAATTAATTTGCACAAGAGTCTATTATGACCATAAGAGTGAAAAAAACCCAGTGAATATCAGTGGGTAAAATTTAAAGAATATTTGAGCTGCAAGATTATAATTAAATATAAACAAAAACAACAGCAATAAAAAGATTACTATCAGTGACATCAGTTCCCTGGGCAAAAATTAGCTAACTAAATATTTTAATTGTCTGTATTTTAAAGGTTTTTATAACAATTGCAAATACAATTTAAAGTTTTTAACAATGTAATTTGGTTTGTGGAAATAGACAACAAAATCAATCCAAAAAAGGGTGTTCTTTCCATTTTTGTGTTTCTCTTTTGATGATTTGACTCTATCAGCTTATCTGACAAAATAAGTCATTGAATCTAATACCTTGTGTTAAAACAAGAAATAATTGAACAAGGTCACAAAAGATAAAGTTGATACTTTAATGATACAAAATCATCCAGAAAAATCCAGATGTAGAACAGTAGCCTAACTGGTGGGATTCCTCTCCATAACGTGTTCAGCTGGCTCTGCTTTGTGACATATATAATATCATTTGTGGACTGCAATGCTATTTTTGTGGTGTATACTTAGAAACATTTCCCCATAGAAGGTGTGAAAATGTCATCTTGCCGCCATATACATAAAAGGATTATTTTGAATACCATGCAGCCCTATTAAATTTGAACCCCGTAGCGCCATCGGCAAGCCTGCAAAGGCTGCGGGCTATGTTACAGAGCTATTAAATAAGACTATGCCGCAAATTACAGGTCGAAGACGTTAGCCCGTAAACCATCCTTGCGCTGTTGGATGTGCGGCCATGAACATGATCAATATGTCAAACCTGTAGTTACAGGTTTAGACGGAGCCAATGGTAAAAGAGATCATCATCATTATGTCACTGAAAAATGGAGGTTAGATTTCAAAGCCTTACGGGCTTCAATTACGTGATCGGACCCGCATTACAGAAATAATGCAATATTCATAAATCAGTAAATATGATATTCTAGTCGATGCAAGTTCCATTATATGTATTAACATATTGATTGCCGGAATCAAAATAACATGGAAATGAAAAATAAATAAAAGTATTTTATATTGCAAATTTGCAAGCTTGAGAATGTTGTGCTATTAATTGTAATACCTAACATCACTTTCCCTTTAATTATAAGTACAGTAGTGTGTTTTTATTTGCATTTACAGTGCTACAGATAGGACTTTCCCCCCTTGCGGGTCCTCTCCACTACCCATTGGCTTCTTGGTTCCACTTGCGGGTTTACGGGGCTGAACGCCAGTGGATTTGTTGCAATTTAATAGCGAAATTGGTAACGTAACAATTACTGGCTTGACAGAACAAAGGATTTGCGGCTGCAGAATTGAGATTTCGACGTCACGTAGGGTTTTTCCGCACCTAACCCGCAAGTTGTTGGCAGGTAGCTTCGAGAGACCAATTTAATAGCCGTAAGTCTTGCGGGCTAAGTTACGGGCTACGGTTTTCAATGTTGGGGGAATTTTATTAGGGTTGATGGTGTGGCTACTAAGTAGTTAAAGCAAATCAGGCTATAAGGAATAGATGTGTACACATTTCAAACTTTAGTTGCATATCTTGTTTTGTGAGCATATCTTGTTAAAGGGTTTTGTAATAAAATATTTTGATAAACTTTGCTCATTTTACTCTCTGTTTGTTTTGGTAGTTCACATAAGACAAAAGGTAGCATTTTCCTTTATTTTTAATATTGATCATTATTTGTAATTTATTTAGTATTAATATTTACAATTTACAAAATTTACAATTTATACCCACATATTTTATATGCATCTGTACAGGCAAGATTTATATTTATACATAACATTAAGTAGACTATTCTATATCATACATTTTCAGAAATTCCTCTCTGGTGGATACGCTGTATGTTTTTATCATTATCAAAGAGATTTCACAGGCTGCCTCGCATACAACAAGCTCAAAAATAGAGAGATTTTAATGGTCTTTTCTTTACCTCCTACTATCTCTGCAGGAATCTTGATGCTGGAGCTGTTCACCTGGAATCCCACAGAGGTTGCTGATTCAGTTTGTCACTACAAAAAGCCTTTCTTACATTTTGTCTCTTGCTTGCTATCTTACAATTTTTTTTCTATTTTGCAAATATATGTTTATTTTCAAGCTAACAATGCATCTTTAAGGATAAAACAACATATTATATTATTCTAGTTTGGTATTACAGTACATGTATACATACTTAAAATATCCTTTAATATAGTTTAGACTTTTTTTTTATCTACTCAGCATACAGATATATTTTTTAGAGTTGTATTACATGTATTCCTCTGATTTTATATGCTTTTATTGATTACATGTAGAAAAGTGGATCCTATGTAATGTATGAAACACAACATAACAAATCAACTTGTATGTGAAGGATACTTTTCTATCTCTTTTATTATTAGTTGTCAGGAACCAGATACAAGAAATTCAGAACCTTTATGGATGTGCTTGCAACAC
The DNA here is from genome assembly GCA_027410445.1 of Discoglossus pictus. Taxonomy (NCBI): domain Eukaryota; kingdom Metazoa; phylum Chordata; class Amphibia; order Anura; family Alytidae; genus Discoglossus; species Discoglossus pictus. The sequence goes on along the minus strand of CM050165.1, from coordinate 68,921,039 downwards.
AAAGTTAATGAACAAAAAATTATACACAATGCTTGATGAGTATCCCTTTAAATCAAAAGTATAATTCTTGTATAACTCCATGCGCAGAAAAAATATCAAAATCATGGTCAAGCACTGAAAGCAGGCTGACAATGCTTTAGGCAGCTACACAGCATCATAAAACTGGAAACATGGTTTCTCAGAAGCAAACTGGGAAGTAGGAGCCATCACATAGGTGAAGGTTATATCTAGAACCAGAGCAGAGCAGAAGCTATAGGTAGAACTCTTGATGGATAGCAGTGCAGGACACAAGCAGAACTCCAGCAAGACAGGAACAGAATTAGCAGCACGGGACACTACAGCTGCAACAGCAAACCAGGCAGGACAAAGCTCACAGCCGGAACAAAGAGCCCTATTTTATTTAAAACCTGCAAATCCCTCTAGCCAATAATTTTGTCTGCAAGTGTTTTTTCTCTAAATGTTTTGATGTATTCTATTGACTCAATTTACCTCATTAAGCCTAAACTCATAAACTCTGAAACCTTTTAAGTAGGATTTCAGGGGGCATGATAATCTGATCTGACAATATTTAAGCAAGCCCGTAATTTACTTGTTAGACACAGCCAATAGTAAATGAGACCGTCATCATGATATAAGTAAAACATGGAAGTCAGACATACTCTGCAATCAGAGGCTACAAATTAATTTGTTTCAATAAGTAATATTTGCTGATCGGGCTTGCAATCTAGCAATCTATAAAATGCATTAGATCATTTGTTCTAGTCCATGTGGGTTTCATGATATGTATTAACCCCTTGAGTCCCAAGATCAATATTATTCAGAAATAACATTTAAAAATAGTATTTTTTATTGCATATTTGGGGGTTGAGATTGTTTTGCTTTTAAAGTACAGTATTGTGTGTTCAATTGCTACAGCTCTAATACGTGTTTGAAAAAGCACTTGCAAGCCCTAGTTAGTATTCATAATATTTTTAACAGGAAAGTGATTATTTATTCAGTTGTGGGTTAGACTTTATTTGCAAGTTAGAACTACGGGTCTAGTAGAATATACATTTTGCTTAACTTTAATTATTGAGAGCTCATAATATTCGAGCTGTGCTAAAACCAAAGAAAAATTTGTGTCTTTGACTGGCCCGTAGTGATTATGGGCGGGTAACTCGTAATCAAATTGCGAGTAGCTAATAGAATATGTGGCAATATTAAAAGCTATTTTAAGAGTGTATACATTTATAAATTGGGCAATAAAATAGATAATATATAATAGATAATAAATAATAAATTATAACTGGCAGTCTCAGCTGGATCTTTACAGACTCACTAGCTGCATATTGGCCCATAGTAAGTCCCATCACCTGTCATTGACTAGGGTAGAAATATGGCCCACACAAGTAGACCTATTTTCCTTGGTTTCTCTTTTAGCCTCCTCAATCTCTGAATCCTTACAGGCGGTGGCTTGACCTGAACAACAACTGGCCTTCCTTTGCCTAACCCAAGGCTACTAGACCATGTACTCCTGATATTAGTATTATTCTTAATGTATCATTCCATGAATAAACATAAACCTTGTACTTATAATAGTTTAAAATAATATTATAGTCCCAATAAAGAAATCATTTTTTTACATTATTAAATATATACAGATAAATTATTATAATTAAATAACATGTACATAATATTGAATGGTATTAGTATTAGACAAAATAAATATTAACTTTCACCAGACCTTCAGTGAAAAAATTTGGTATGTAATTGCTGTCGCATCTGCAAATTTTAAAGCAACCATGGTATATGTTCCATTCAGTAAATTATTTTCCGTATCGATAAGGACATTTTTAATTAAAATGATCACATCTTTAATTAATTTATCTACCGTTCTTATGCAAACATTATCAGGAGAAAGCTACCACTGAATGCCTGATTAGTTTATACACGCATGATAATATTAATGTGTGACATGAAACGAAGGGAATCTATTCAAAATACTAAAAGGCACTTGAGACCTTATAATTAGCTGGCAGCCATAGATCCACTGCCAGAGGGTATTATTTTGAGTCTTTATGCCATGAGTTTTTGGATCTATAAGTGTTACCCAAAGAGACTGTGATACAACTGGCCAGGTTTATATACTTACCCCTAGCTATTTCTCAATTGAGGGATATATATAGCAACAGAAAATAGATGACCCCTCAAAATGCCAACTTATGATTCTTCTGATTTTGATTTAACAGTGGTTTTATAAATATGCTCCCAAATCTTAAATTCTTAGTTAGTCCATGGAGCAGCATGACAGCAGCTAAGGCATTTGCATTGTAATATTGCATGCACGTGTGAAAACTCATGAATGTCTTTGACTTAAGAATGTACTACATTTGACAGCTTATATTACACAGAAATTGCATAAGGTTTCAACGAAACCTTACAATTATGTTCTCATAATTTAGACTTTACTTGAATACTTCAATTGTTTAGATTCTACAGTGTTTCCTGTTATGTCATTTGTTTAACCCACAACTATTTTTATAAGATTTTCAATGTGTCTTCATTGCCACGATACTGCAGGCATGAAATGTATTACTTACCGGTCACTAAACATTTATTGTGCATTAGCTTTCTACCTTAAAGGACTGTATAATGCATTTTATTTGTGTGCAACCTGGAATATTTCCTGTGTATAGATGCATTTCATTACATTCCCTAAAAGGGTGAAGCTGTTGCTACTTTATGTGTTACGTATGAATTTCATCAGGCATTTTGAAGACTGGCATCAACCAATGAAATGCTTACCTATTTCCAGTAGTGTGGACATGCTGCAGTGAATCACTAGGTAACACGGTTTTCCAACCGTTGATAAGTGATCACTGCGTCACCGCCACGTCACATACCTGTTACCTGGTTACATTAATGAAAGCCATAAAATCTTGTTATTCTTATGTATTAAGCCCTCGAGGTCCATCACTCAAGTGCCTAATACATTTTATCACTTGTAGATAATTGTAACAGAGATCCAACTGATGTTTTTATGTGTGATAATCAAACATTATTGTTAAGTGACCTATCATACAATATGTTGTAGATACTGTGTGTGTTCCTTCTTAAGCTCCACCATCTAAATCTGTAAGGTTCGATATACAGTAGCAAATAATCTTTTCTGAAATTTTCAACTTTGAAAATTTTACATATAATTTACCAATGGAAATCACTACTTGAAAAGTAAAGGCAAAACTTTTTTTTAGATAGATGTCAATAAATAGATCCATTTTATAATTGTCTGTAAAAATATATAGCAATCCCTGAGAGATGGAAGGTTGGGATGGAAGGTTGCAAAGAATGTCCAAAATAAATATAAGGGTGGGGGAGAGTTATATTAGACTTAGATTTCTGTTCTAGTAGAAGCTAGAGGAGGTGGACAGGGCTTAGTTAGTGGGGGTAGTCAAGCCCACCCTGGTTCACACTGGCTTGTAGGCACTAGTTAGTAGGGACATTTATATTTAGTGTTTATTTATTTTCAAATTTAATCTTGGTATAGGGGGAAGGTAATTGACCCTTAGTTTCCTCTCATTATTGAGCAGATTCTTGTTACCACATTTCAATATTTTTTGGAATATAATGGAAAACTGGTTGCTAATTTAAAGGGTCTTCATTTTTTTAAAAAAACTAAATCATGCATCAGAAAGATTAGCTTGGTTTCTAGGGTTCCCACAATATTTGCATTAGGGGGACATTTTTGTATGTATTGTTGTGGTTCGTGGTTACATTTTAGCTAAGGATTTGCATCTCAAACAGAAATATAAGCCTTGCTTCTTCATTGTCTTGAATTAACTAGTTAAATTTCCAGCAACTGAAGTCGCTGATTCCCTGTTGTTGTGTTTCAGAAAATAAAATCAGCCATTATATGCATGGGGTACCATGTGTTTCTGCTTTATAGGAAACATGTAATTGCCTTAACACGTTAGAAGTTTGTTTTTTATGGCATTCTTGGCAAATTGAAAATCACATAATCATTGTGGGAACTATAACATTATTATAAAAGCATTATTCTCATGTCACGTTTCCTTCGTAATTTTACAGTTTCATGACAATATTTGTCTTAGATGTCTTGGTCACAATATTGCTTAAAACTACACCTTCTAAATCAATATGCTCCAAGAGACAAAAATCTGCTGGCAATACAATTCGTGGAAAACACATAACTTCCATTGATTGCAGATTTAAGTGCTGCAATAAGTGTCAAAACTCAATTAGCAATGGACATTTTCTACTTGACTGCACTTATTGTATTTGTGTAGAATTTAGTATCATCAGCTGTTTACTTCTTTGATGCTGTGGTGCATCTTGTTGAATGGTTTGAAAACTAATGATTGAACTGTTCCACAATGTAACATATTCACTGTCCAAGTGATCAAAATCAAATTTTGAAATCTCCTCAGAAGAAGCAAACAGTTGAGGTCATTCATAGTGTTATGAGTGCTTCAGTACAAGTCAAGTAAACAGTGTAACTGTTGTGGCAAAAAGAAGTTATTCAGTTAAGTAAAATATGTCACTTTTAACTGTGTTACTATGAAAATAATTTTTTTAAGACTGTGGTAATTAAGCTTAGTGGTGGGTCCATCCATCGATCTGGATGAAAACCTGGACATTTTATTGATTGACTGGGCTCTGTGCATCTAAAAATGACTGAATAGTCCAATTTGGGCATGGAATGACCAGTCACACTTCAGGCAGACTTGTTCAGCTCACACTTTCTTTGAGCCTCAGCAGTACACCTCATCTTTGTTTGATGATTTGGCAGCCTTTGTGAATGAGGCTGTTCCATGCTGAACGGTTCAGTGCAAGAGTTTCCCCAGGTGGCGGTTTTGATCTCCAAGGACTTCAAGGAGACCTTCAGCATGTCCTTGAACTGCATATTTTGTCCTCCATGGTAGGGCTCTCCCTGTGTGAGTTTTCCATCAACCTGCCATCTGATTCTCAAACATTTGCAGACAGGACATGTGGAAGTGATTGAGCCATCTCCTTCACCTTGTAATGTCATATGTGGTCTCAAATTAAAGAGTTTCTCCTTAGTTCTGTACTTTAGGCCTGTTTTTTTTCTGTGGCAGAAAATATCATTCTTAACAGCGGTGATGATTGGGAAAGCCTCAGATGTTTCACCATCATGCAGGTAATGAGTCATCACACAGTCATGAAGCTGCTGTACCATTAGTATAAATCTGTCTGGACAGCCGAAAATCTAATGCTTTTGTGAGATCCTCAAAACTTGTGTACTATTTACAATTCTGCTCTTACCACTGTCGTGGTGTTTATAGTAAAATGATATTTGAAATAGTCTCTTTAACTTATTGTCCGATTATAACGTCAATTTATAGGAAAGTATAGCTTTTAAACAAAACAGCGTTTATTATCATCAATATCACAATCGAATTCTAGAGTAATAAAAAGTTCTAAACAGTACTATATGATTTTCAGATGTCAATAACCCAATTAAGTCTATTGCAATATAATACGATAAAATGTTAATAAAAACAAGAAAAACCTAACTTCTTTATCAACAAAATCTTCTAGGGTAATAGAAAATAACAATAAATTACCATTAATCAATATTCCTTATTTTAGCTATTTATAATAAACATGAGAATCAATCTTATTAATATAGTAAGTCACAATAATATTTTTGGCAAAATATATAATATACCCCAATAGACCTATATAACTAATAAAGGTGATGCTATAATAATAATCATATATTGAATAACAAAAATACTATAGGAACAAAGGAAAATATATCACAATTTGAATGATACCTACAGTAGATATATTGGTGGCTTCTGTGATAAAATTGATTTAGTGGAATAATTAAGATCAATTTATCTATTATATCACAGAACTTTGAAATTAAATCTATACATTACCAGATACCAGAATCAACCCAATATCACGTAGAGTCAGCCTGGATAATCCCAAATCGATTATTATATGAAAAATTAAATATATTAGGAATCAAAAATAGGTCCTCTCTCTCTCAATGTCTTGCATCTGTGTGTCAGCCTCACTCCTCTTTGTGTCTTTTCCTTTCTTTCCTTTTTCTAGCCTATTTTAAATAGCCATTCTTATCTAAATATCACTTTAATCACATCCTGGAATTATTTCTCACTATTGTGTTAAGTGGCAATACATGAATATCAAATGCACAGTCAAACAAGTATTGTCATTATCAGAACCAAATGGTGGATCTCTCGTCTCCAATTTGAGGTGTGACTATTTCATGACATTTGAGGATCAAAAGAATCTAGTATGAATACTAATGACTAGCCTTTTGTTGGTTTCACTGTTTACATTCTGATTACAATGTAGACAGTTAGTGAAGCTCAGAAAAATGGAATATGTGTATAAAATTAAAACTCAAAATAAAATGATGATGTGCAATATAGGTATAACATAACACATAGATATGAAAAGTTTAAGATATTTCCTATCCGATGATATCAAACACCGTTATGTTTGAGGAATTTCTATATGTGTATTAATTAAAATATTAAGAGGATATATTTAATCAGAAATATATAATGAAATGGTATATATATATATATAGGAGTATACTCATTTATATATTTAATAGGTAAAACCCCTGACAAATCCCCCTTTCTGGAATACTGTCTCCCCATTAGGTAGGTGACATTATTACAGTAGCAATATGTGTAATTAAATAGATAAATATTCGGTTGTCTAAACATATTTCTTTACCTATGCATCATTTCTATTGGGGTATATTTTCTGACCTCATTGCTTACATGTACCAATTATATGGATGATCCAGAGGAAGGCAAACATAAAACCCAATGGTCTTAATTGGGAAAAATTAATTCCTTCCTGACCCCAAATATTGGCGATCGGATTCCTCCCTGGATCAATACTCCCTCCATGATTAAGCAGGATGACCCTGAATGTCCTTTTAGTTAAAAGAGATGCAGTCCTGATCCATCATCTATTATTATCTTCCTGATAATCACTTCAATGGTTATGATTCGGCAAATGTTCTGACCGTTGATAACGGGAGTTATGTGAGTTTATACAGTTTTCCTTAGTTGTTTTTACGTCTTCTTCTCAATGGCCTATGAACAGGCAATGTGGTCACGATACCACGTTTGAGTCTTTTCCACCCTGATGTGGAGTATTCTGAATTGTCTTTTAATCATCCTCTGTGGATCGACACTGATGAAGATTTTCGGCGACGTTATTCTCCTCCCGGGTTAGGATGCATCTTGGAGCCTCTTGGATAAAGACGCCTGAGGAAGGACCGTCCCACGATAGCTTCCGTCTGAACTTGTTGGCGTTAGGATCATCATTACCCTGATACGAGCGGCCTTTTCTTTTATCAATTTGGATACTCTCTCTTTTTGGTTTCTAAGTTTAACCGAAATACAAGTGGTTTTAATAATACATTCCTAACATGATGGATTAGGTAGATAGATGAAGAGACAGAAGATTTTTTTTTTTCGCGAAAAACATTTCACAAATCACGGTTCATCTGGGCAAGTATTTTCAAAGATTCTTAACTGAGATCTAGGATGACAGGTTCTCATTTGGTTAATATGGACCCATTTCTCTACCATTTCACCATCTTTTGGGATCTGAATCTTATACACGACGGGTGCAATTTTATCTATAATGGTATAAGGTCCTTTCCATGAGGGTAAAAACTTTTTCTCTTTTGCCTGGTTACGTAGGAAGTTATATAGATAAACTTGATCTGTGATCTCATATTCTTTCTTAGATGTTTTCAGATCGTAATATGTTTTAGTGCTTTCAGCAGATTTCTCTAGATTTTTCTGGGCAAATGCAAAAGCCTGTTGTAAATGCTTCCTCAAGTTCTCAATATACTGATGGGTCGTGGCGGCATTTACCAAGTTATGGTCTTGGGTTCTATAGATAAGGTGCTGTGGGAGTACCATACGTCTCCCAGTCATTAATTCAAAAGGGGACATTTTAGTAGCAGTACTAGGGGTAGATCTTATCGCCATTAAAACTAAGGGTAATTTTATGTCCCAGTCCTTACCTGATTCCTTGACATATTTCTTTAGGATACTTACAATAGATTGGTTGTACCGTTCTACCCCACCACTAGAAGCGGCGCGGTAAGCAATATGTAATTTACGTTTAACACCTAGGATTCTCCACATACGGCTCATCACCTCACTGGTGAAGTGACTTCCTCTATCTGACTCAATTCGTTGCGGTAGGCCAAAACGAGAAAACACATGGTTAATCAACAAAATTGCGGCAGTCTCCGCTTTACAGTTTGTCGCCGGAAGGCATTCTACCCATTTGGTGAATAGACATGTTACGGTTAACATATACTTATTACCCCTGGAAGAGGTAGTTACCGGGCCAATAAAGTCAATCTGTATGTCTGACCATGGCATGGACATCCCCCTTTTCTGAAGAGGAGCCCTATGGGTAGGTGAATGGGGTTGAAACTGGGGACATACTAAACATCCTTGACAGTAAATTTTTACATCCATCAACATGTGTGGCCAATATGCGAAATCACGAAGTATCTCATATGTAATCTTTTCACCTCTGTGGCCTGACGTTGGTGCATCATGAGCATGTTGTAGCATTAGACCTCGATAAGCAGTAGGAACTACCCATTGATGTATACCATTCTTAGATGTGCGGATAAGTAAACCATCTAAGATGTTAAACTGGGATTTTGACTTAATTAGAATCCTGAAATCTTCCTTATCTGACACATCTATTTTGTCCAGAGGATACTGTATTGGATCCTGTATGTGGTTATAAAATGGACCTATGATAGGATCTTCTTTTTGACTATTGATCAAGTCCAAATTAGGAGTATCATGGGACCACTGTACTGTGGGGAGTTCTGTATCTTTCTGGGATTGCTGTCTAGTGATAGCCTGAATTTGCAATGGACCCATAAGGTGGTCCATTTCAATTGATTCCCCCTCTAGGGCACCTTGCTTTGCTAGTTTATCAGCAAGATCATTTCTGTCTTTATCCTGACCCTTTACTTTGGAATGTCCTTTTGTTTTCTTCCAGTATATAGTCAGTTCATGAGAATTTACCATTTCATCAATGGCATGTATTAACTTACCATGTTTTATCGGTTTCTTTCGGACATTAGTCATATTATTTCGTTTCCATACTGGTAAATATTCAACAAAACTATTTCGGGCGTATTCTGAATCAGTAATGATTACAAAGTCCTTAATGTTATGCTCTATTGCGGTGTAAACAGCATAATATATGGCCATCAATTCTGCTATCTGACTACTCTTGGGTCCTATCTTACACCCTTTTGGAGGAGCAGGTAAATTATCTATCCATACATTACCAATTCCCGCAACTAGCTTACTATCTGTATCTACTTTTACGTGATAGGCACATCCATCTACATAAACTGTGGGTAAGGATTTACAAAATACCTCTTCATATATTTTATGAGGTGACAATTTATATTCCTCCAGAAGGTCTATATGAGGATCATCATTTTTAAAGGGGTCTGGGGCAGTACAATCATGTAAATCTGCTAATCCTTGGGCAACTAGATTCTTTTTATTTTGGGCATATCTTATCTCTAAAGGCCATCCTTGTAAGGATAAGGTCCAAGCAGTTATGCGGCTATTTGATAGATTGCCAGACCTAATTTTATTGCTCTGAATATATTGTAATGGTTGGTGTGCCGTTTCCACTATTATTTTCTCACCTTGTATGAAATTTCGAAAATGTTGTAGTGCCCATACTGTAGCAAATAGAGCCTTCTCACAATCATTAAATTTTACCTCTACAGGTGATAGTGTTTTACTCGCACAAGAGATAATCTTGTTATGTTGGTCATATTTCTGATATAACACAGCACTTAAACAATTATCAGTATAACCGGTTTCTAAGAAGAAGGGCTTACCTCGTTCTGGATAAGCTAGGCAAGGGGCCTGACATAGTTTCTGTTTTAACTCATTTACAGCTTGGTTCTGAATCTCACCCCATTTCCATGGCTCACCTTTCTTTAACAATTGTATGAGGGGTCTTGTTATTTCGGCATAATTCTCAATAAATTTACGAGAATAATTGGTGATACCCAAGAATGATCTCAATTCTTTTGTAGTTGTAGGCATTTTAGTTTTAAGTAGGGCCTCTACCTTCTTTTTCTGTGGATTTACACCATCAGGAGTTATCTCATGACCTAAAAAGTTAACTTTAGTGCGGCACCACTGAGCCTTTTGGAGAGATATTTTAACTCCTGCGTGCTTTAATTGGTCCAAAACATGTTCAATTTCTGCGATATGTTTATCAAATTCGCAACTTTTAATCAAGATGTCATCTACATAGGTTAATGTCCCTCGCTCTTGAGCATCAGGCATTGCCTTGTGCAAGAAGATAGCAAACTCATTCCCTGAATTTATAAATCCAAATGGAGTTCTAGTCCATGTAAATTGTTGATTACCAAATGTAAATGCTAATTTATGTTGGTCCTCTTCATTGACTTTAATAGTCCAATAACCTTGGGCACAATCAAGTGTCGTAAATAATTTAGACCCTTGGACTTGTGCTAAACACTGGTCTATATATGGGACAGGCCAAGCCGACATATGGACTCTCTTATTTAATTGCCTCAAATCAGCGCATAAGCGCCATGTCCCATTTGGCTTCAAAATACCTAGAACAGGATTATTATAAGAACTATGTACAGGACGAATAATTCCCCTTGATTCTAGATTCTTTATAATATCGGCTAATGATTCATAAGAGGCCAGGGGTAGTCTATATTGCTTAACAAATATAGGTGGCATATTGGGATCAGTTTTAATTTTAGTGACATGTAGATCCGTCAGGCCACAATCATATGAGTCTTTAGAAAATACACCTTGGTAATTCATAAGCACTTGTCTTAATTTTTGGCGTTCAGTATCATTAGAGCACCCATCTGCTAAAATTATCTGTTCTTCAACTCTTTCTTTAAACCCAGGGAATACCTCAGGTTGACTAATTTCATAGGCTTCCTCTAGTTGTGTAGATAGGTCAGTGGTAATGGAGTTTATCTGTATCTTATCGACCAAATTCTCTTCATACTCTTGTTCATCTATATTTTGATTAAAAATTAGCTCGTCATCTGTTATTTCACACTCTCCTTCCATGGAACTGAAGGGATAAATAGATTGAACAGTAAATAATCCTTCTGGTTGAGTATCGAAACATTGGTCAATCATTTTATCATCACTCATATATTCCTCTGGTATCAAACCAATAACTGAATTGGTAAATTCAGAGGTGAAATATTCTGCATCAATGGCCATTCCTACTATGGATCCCTTCTCCATATGTATTGGATGGGAAGCTATGTTATTTACTAGGATGACAAAAGGTAATTGCGTCACAGCAATTAAAGGAGTGTGGGTGGTGTTAAGGCCTTTTTGTTGGGTTTGATAGCTAAGATTAACATAAGCATCTTTGCCTTGGATCATCTGCCCTCTTTTTACTTGCAAGGGTAGAGGGAATTGGGCTACTCCTTCTGGTATAAGGACAGTTCGTTCCATCTGTATGGTTATTGCATAAGGCATCTGTTGGGCATATTTCAAGGCTTCTGCGTCATTACTGAAGTCTAATGGTGACTCATTCAACCGGGACCATAGAACGTTATGGATTAAATCAATTTGAAAAGCAAACCGATGTAACAAATCATTACCAATATATATTGGATATTGGGAATCCTCTATTACCTGGAACAAGTGCACAACCTTTTTATCTCCTATCGAAAGGGGTATTAAACATCTTGCTATAATAGGATGGGTTGAGGTTTCATGATCTATTTTATATATGTATTGGTCATATGGTTGGGAATTACGAATTAATCTTGGATTCTTTATTAGTTTTAATAGACTTTCATTAATATAACTATGTTCATGGGTTAAGGCTATTTTGGCTTGTTTAGGATATCTCATACCTATAATATTTATGGGGATAACTAAGTCCTTATCTCTTATTTCTATGTTAGCCATAATTTTGGAATGTCTAGTTATTTCAAAAGGTATAGAGGTTTTCCTATTTAGTGAAATAGTTAGGACATTTCCTTCTACATGAGTGTTATCTATGTGGGCCTGATTAATTTGGATCACATTTTCATCATTTATTTGTTCTTCAGAAATGTCGTGGCATTGTATTATCGTCATTTCAGGTGTTTGATTATTTTGAAAATGAATTTCCACCGAATTTTCTTTTGTTTCTATTACATGACAATTTCTCTGCATATTGGATTGTTTAACCTTTTCATAGTTTATGGGAAAGCTAACTTGTGACCATATTACTCCATCTATACAGTCTATTATTGGACTTAATCGCCTCAGTAGATCTGTCCCAATTAAAAATTGAGACTCAGGAACATCTACGACTATCACTGGATGTTTTACCTGTTTATTTCCTATTTTAATACTCAACCATACACTACCTTTGGTCTTTATGGTAATTCCATCGAAATTCTTTACAATTCCGATGAATGATTTTAGAATAGTTTTCTTATTAGATCTACGTTCTATTTCTTGATACATATCTTGGGAAAGAACAGTTACTTGGGAGCCTGTGTCTATTAACCCTTTAATGTCCATGGAGTCTACATCTTGTAAGCTGACAGGGATATAGTATCTCCCCTGACATTCCTCCATCTCACATAGGAAATGGGAATGTTTTAACATATCTGACTTCTTCCATCGTTCGTTCTTATTTAGAGAGTCAGACTGGGGGGTATTATTTATCCAGTTTATGGTAATTTCGGGGGGGTTATTGGTCAGGTTAGGTATACCTTCAATTTTACCTGTATTATATTGTTTATTATCTTGACTAATTATTAATCCTGTTTCAATGATTTGTGGCTTGGTCAGTGATGCATCCTGTAAACAAAAAGGTTTAACCTGTATATTGTTCATACCGCTCCCTCTGACTTCATTGATACCTCCTTCTTGCTCTGTGGGAGTTCCTGTGTACAAAGAAAACTTAGGGACAGAAGGAAGAAACATCTTATTATCATTTGTTTCAGGATTATCCATCACATTTTTGCAAACGCCATTCAGTCACTGGTTTTGGTTTTCAGAATTTTGTCCCCTTTGGACTGGCTGGGCTCTCAGTGTTTGATTTCCCGGCATATTCATTCCTGCCATGAGGGCAGTCATTTGCTGGGTCAGTAATTTAACTTGCTCCTCTAGGTTAGAGTTTTGTTCTACATTTTGGTTTCGGTTATACCTATTCGTAACTCTTTGGCTTTCTGAATTTCCTAAAGTACTGGGCCTTGGAGAGCTCAATCTTCTTTCGACATTGGGGCTTTTAGGTTGCCACCAATAATCTCTAATAGGATTATTTCCTTTGTAATTTGGGCTTACATAAAACAAATTATTATTTCTATTTTGGGGCCTTTCAGGGGTAACTGTTATAGGTCTCCGTTTGGGTGGTATGTATTTTGGTTTATTTTGACTTTTAACCACATCAGCATAGGATTTAGTATTTGTTTCAAAAGGTAGTTCTGGTTGGATAGAGATTTCCGCTATTTTATGGATTTGGCCCTTTTCTTTACGTTTAAAACTATTTTCCTCATCCTGTTGAATCTCATATATCTTGGAACATTCGTTTACCAACCAGCTGAGTGGTTTAGAGTCATCATAATCTCTGATTATATTCCTTTTCATAAATGATGGTAAGGCATGAAAATATATCCTCTTGAACTCTGCAGATTCTATATCTGCTCTTTTATCTGTCTGCCGATATGCATGTTTTAATGTGACTAAAAATTATTTTGGACTTTCGTCAGGCTGGCATTTGAGATTGTGTAAGGCCCTTAAAGCTGCTTGGGGGTTACGAAATTCAGAAAAGTACCTCCTCACCTCTGCTCTGTATTGATCCCAATCAGTTATATCGCTATCTTGAAGGGAAGTAAAGAATGATGTATATGAATTATCAAATGACCAAGGGAGATATGACATCTTTGCATGAGATCCCCGTACATTTAATTCAAGCATGATTCTCTCCACAGTATCTAGGTGATCCTCAATGGATAATTTAGATCCTTTAGTGTAGGGCTTTACCAATTTTCTGATAGCCTGCGCTGTCTCATGGAAAGATAATTTCTTATTATGAGCATCCCTTGAAGGGGATGAATCAAAATCCTCATCAAAATCTCCAGGATGCCTGGCAATCGTTATGTCTGGTACATGATTTTGGGCCTTATCTAGATCTGCTTTTAACCTGCCAATATCCTGCTGGTAATTTTTAATCTCCTTTTGGGCATTATCAAGTAAATTTTGAATCTTTCTAGTTTCCTGGTAACTTTCAGCTTCTCTTATTGTTCTCTTAGTTATTTCATTAGTAAGGGTGGTAAGTTTATCTTCTAAACTTGATTTTTCTCTTTTTAACTCCTCACAGTCTTGTAAGTATTTTTGAGACAGTCCCTCAGCCTGATATACTTTTTGAGCTAAATGATCACATTGCCCAGACAACTCTTCAATTTGGTCAGTTTTTCTATCTCTGTCTTCAGATAACTCATCCCATTTTATTTGAAAATCCCCTAATTTCCTCATTAATTTATCACACATTGCTGTTAATCCTTCATATCCTCGTAATCTTTCCTTAGCATCTTCTAATTCCTTTTCTAACTCATCCAGTTTAACTACTTGATGTTCTGACATTTTTATCCTATCTTCGTGTAAGTCTCTCAAATGGTTGCATGCCTCAGATATCTCATTAATTGTCTTTTTTAAACCAGTTATGACCACCTCCTTTTCAATAGTCTGGCCTTTCCAGTGTCTGGCGACTTCCATCCAGCTAATCGCTACACGGGCAAGATTCTTTTTACGTTCAAAGTTATCCTGAACTGCATTTATGACACCATTAATATTTGGTAATAATTCTGTCTCCTGACTCCAATCGTCTATGGCATTTCCATCAATTATCGGTATAATGTTACTAAAGTATTCTGACAATCTTGATGGGTATTCACACAGAGGATACACATTGCTTATTAAACTTTTGATCAATGTTTCACATCCCATTGCATCTAGTCTCAATATCTCATCTGATGACAACACCCCTGTCCTTTCTGTACTGGATCGGCCTTCTGCCATTTTGTTTTTATTTAAAATAAACGCTGTTGTATTAAAAAGTTTTAAATTGATAAATATCAATTCACTTATCTATAAAGACGTTATCTCAAGCAGTGCCTCCAAATTATGTCGTGGTGTTTATAGTAAAATGATATTTGAAATAGTCTCTTTAACTTATTGTCCGATTATAACGTCAATTTATAGGAAAGTATAGCTTTTAAACAAAACAGCGTTTATTATCATCAATATCACAATCGAATTCTAGAGTAATAAAAAGTTCTAAACAGTACTATATGATTTTCAGATGTCAATAACCCAATTAAGTCTATTGCAATATAATACGATAAAATGTTAATAAAAACAAGAAAAACCTAACTTCTTTATCAACAAAATCTTCTAGGGTAATAGAAAATAACAATAAATTACCATTAATCAATATTCCTTATTTTAGCTATTTATAATAAACATGAGAATCAATCTTATTAATATAGTAAGTCACAATAATATTTTTGGCAAAATATATAATATACCCCAATAGACCTATATAACTAATAAAGGTGATGCTATAATAATAATCATATATTGAATAACAAAAATACTATAGGAACAAAGGAAAATATATCACAATTTGAATGATACCTACAGTAGATATATTGGTGGCTTCTGTGATAAAATTGATTTAGTGGAATAATTAAGATCAATTTATCTATTATATCACAGAACTTTGAAATTAAATCTATACATTACCAGATACCAGAATCAACCCAATATCACGTAGAGTCAGCCTGGATAATCCCAAATCGATTATTATATGAAAAATTAAATATATTAGGAATCAAAAATAGGTCCTCTCTCTCTCAATGTCTTGCATCTGTGTGTCAGCCTCACTCCTCTTTGTGTCTTTTCCTTTCTTTCCTTTTTCTAGCCTATTTTAAATAGCCATTCTTATCTAAATATCACTTTAATCACATCCTGGAATTATTTCTCACTATTGTGTTAAGTGGCAATACATGAATATCAAATGCACAGTCAAACAAGTATTGTCATTATCAGAACCAAATGGTGGATCTCTCGTCTCCAATTTGAGGTGTGACTATTTCATGACATTTGAGGATCAAAAGAATCTAGTATGAATACTAATGACTAGCCTTTTGTTGGTTTCACTGTTTACATTCTGATTACAATGTAGACAGTTAGTGAAGCTCAGAAAAATGGAATATGTGTATAAAATTAAAACTCAAAATAAAATGATGATGTGCAATATAGGTATAACATAACACATAGATATGAAAAGTTTAAGATATTTCCTATCCGATGATATCAAACACCGTTATGTTTGAGGAATTTCTATATGTGTATTAATTAAAATATTAAGAGCATATATTTAATCAGAAATATATAATGAAATGGTATATATATATATAGGAGTATACTCATTTATATATTTAATAGGTAAAACCCCTGACACCACTTCCCCAGTAAGTTGATGAACAGAAAACATCATATCAATGGTTCCATGTCCCTTTGCACAAGCTTCACTGCATTTTTGACTATAAGCCTTGCTCCAAGTGAGCGATCAGATGGTTCAGCAAAACTTGTGCAATAACTTTCCCTGCTGTCAAGAACAGCGAGATTCTACATTCATTGTCACATACCTTGTGATTGTGGTTCCTGTTCTACAGGTGTATATTGACATGTCTTTCATTCCCTCTGGAATTGATCTTTGTTTCCAGAAGGACTGAAACAACTCAGTGAATTCCTATAATAGCACAGGACCACCGATTTTGTAAACTTTTACTGATATAGTATCCATGCCTGGGGTGTTGACATCCGATAGATGGTTGATGGCTTTCTTTAAATCATCTTCTTCTGGTGGAGCGTCCTTGGAGTCATTGACACAAACTTGGGGTATCCTGTCTATGGCCTCATTGGGGATGACTGTGGGGTGGTTGAGAACTGATTCAAAGTGTTCAGTCAATATCTGGAGGATCTGTGTCTTCACAGTAAAGAGAGTAAACTGAAATATTTGTATTGCCCTTTTAATAAAAAATACATCAAATCTCTTTTAAAAGTTTTCTATTTGATCTGATGTCATAACTCCCTTTGGGAGTGAACTGAAGCAGTCACTTCTGCAAGAGACTCTGGAAATATCAGTGGGTCTCATCCCATCCAATCATCAGAATATCACCTTCCAACTGCCATTTTGCCATTTCTATCTACCATCAGGACTGAAGCTGTCACTTCTGCAAGAGGCTCTGCAAATACCACTGAGCCTCATCTCATCCATAATCTCTCTTTCCAACTGCCAGTTTCCTAGTTCTCTTTTTATTAACTTGCAAAAGTCCTTTTTTTTCTTTAATTACTTCTGTGTTTGTTACTTAACCTCTGTACAGCGCTACGGAATATGTTGGCACTTTATTCAAAGCTGTAGTATAATTATATTATTACTGAGTTCCACAATCTGACTGCTCTTACTGTGAATAACCCTTTTCTTTTTTTTAAGTGAACTCATATTTCTTTACCTCATGGAGTGAGCTCTGGTCAACTGTAACTTCTTGGCATGAAGAGTTCATCTGACAAAGAGTAATACTGACCCTGGAACCCTGGTGTATTTTAAAAAATAATCATGACACCCTGTAAGCACATTTTTTAAAGATAATACGTTTAACTTGGTTAGCCTCTTTTCTTATCTCATTCCCTTAAGTGTTTAGCACATCTTAGTTATGCTCCTTATATTGTTTATTTACGTTAGTTCAGTTTTTTTCTTGTAAACCTTTAAGATTTAATTTGCTAATATTTTTGTATGTTTTTATTTTGTGCAATTTTATGTATATTAGTTAAAAAAGTGAAAAAATCATGTAAGAAAAAACATTTCTGTCGGATTTATGTATACTGGAAGACTTGAACATATTACTGAACAGAGCTGTAAACTTGATTGAATAAATTCCTGAACTCTTTAAATGTCAGGATAAGAGTATGATTAACTAAAAAAGCAATTGTACCTGACTTGCTAATTACTTTCTTGAATATGTAGAATACAAGGTAGTAACATAACAAGTGTGAGTGAGCTATATGAAAAAAGAAGGTTATTCTGAAGCAAAAGACATACATTTGTTCACCAATTATAATATTAGCTCTGTCAATCCCCACTACCATTATATTTGCAAACCACTGAGCATTGCAATGTTTTTTTACTCAAGGATGCAATAACACCCTTCACAGCATTTTACAGGGTCTGTAATAGGTTAGTGAATTTACCCATTTGTCAGTTGGTTTTTCATGCTCAACCAGACATGTTCTTTTTCCAACAAGAATAGCACCTGCTGTTGCTTCTCTCAAACAATCATGGGCTATGTTTAATTGAAATTAAAAATACTATTCAAATTGAAATTTAACAATCAAATTGGCTGTGCAAAAAATATTCGCCAAAAGTATTGGTTGCCTCTCCAAGGGAAGGAGACATCTCTTGCCATTTCCTCCATTGATGGGCAGCCTTTCGGTTCCAGTATCATGAAGCAGGAAGACTTACCCCTCAACAGACAGTTACAGTTGACATACTCTTGAGTATATAGTGGGTAGCAGAGAGTGGTTGGCAACCAAGCACTTACATCTTCATTAACCTTTAGCCTAGATGGGTCCTAGATATGTTGGACCTTTCTCAGCATCATCCAACCAAGTCACATATTACCTTAATTTGCCTCATTCTCTCCATATGCTAACATGTTTCATGCCACCCTCCTCAAGCCTTGGCTTCAAAACTTCTTCCTTCTCACACCCTCTATACTTGACTCCTGTTGGGGCTTGATTCCACTGTCTAATCTCCATAACCCACATCCAGTCGTCTTTCCTGGAAAGTGATGTAGTTCAAGACCCAGTAAGCTAATCCATGTAACACCTGGGCTCTGCAATCTCAAGAGAATTCTATCACTCTGTGTGGTCATTGGTGTACCATGAATCATCCTAGTGTGGTTTAAGAGAGGCATTGATCTGATCCCAGATTGCAAGGACATATGTATCAAGAGTGTGAGTTGGTTCTGTGGATTGATATACTATTATCAATCAGTTATTTGCTTGTCTCGTCATTTATTCTGTCTACAGCTCTCTCAATTGCTTGTGATCCCAACTACATTATCCTCTGCCCGCCCCTGGAGTTGGATTGGCTATAGATATTCCCGCTGAATCTAGAACAAGGTTTACAGGCTGGTCTTGCATCTTTGTATGTGTCCTGTGGGTCCCCTCTATGCCTGGCAACCAACAGGAAATCCATCTGCAACATTATGTAAGATAATCTCCAGCAAACTTATTATAGACATTGTAAAACATTTATTAATTTAATTAATCATCCACAAACCATGCAGACGTGTGTTAATATTCTCTTTTTGAATTATTAGGCAGTTGTTCCCCCCTTTCCATTGATGATATTTTAAATCATTATTCAGCATTTCCTTATCCTTTGTATACAGTATTTCCTAAGTTAACCAAGAGCAGTTGAAACATCATCTCAAGATAACGTTTTAACCAATGTAATTTCAATTCTGCTATATCAAGATGTGGAATAAATAAAGTACAGAAGTAGTGCTGCATATTTATGTACTTGTTCCCATCTAAGCACAAAGACAATTCACTGTACACAGGGAATATAATTTCTTTAACTCATGTCCTCACCATCCTGATTTTTTTAGGATATTGCAACTAAAATATTTCCACCTATCTCAACCTTTATCCGTACTTGATAAATAAATCTGTTTGTTTTAACAAATATGCAAATATTGTAATGGGCCTTGTGAATCTATCAAGTTTATTTATTTTGTCAGACTGTTCATGGACATTCAATTGAGATTTCAGGATATTCGGAGTGAGGTTGTAAACTATTTTGCTATTCAACTGGCGTCTTTTTTTCTCCAATTGGCTACCGAGGTACAGGCTTGAAAATATTGCAATGGTTAGACTCGTAACTTACAGCCTCCAGAATCCTTTGATCTCTCACTTTCCCCAAGCCCGCAAATGTTTTCACACCCGTAAACGGTAAATGAAGGAGAAAATCCTACGAGTACTAGAGCGGACCCGCAAGGGGGTTAAACAACAGTTTGTAGCACTGTAAATGCAAATAAAAAATCACTACTGCACTGTAAATAACAGGGAAAGCGATGATTAGAATTAGAATTAATTGCACAACAGTCTTAAGATCGCAAATCGCCAGGAAATACATTTTATTTTTATGTTTCATTTTGGGGTTAAATCAATCTCGGGTATCAAAGTTAATACATATCAGGCCACCCATATGGACTAGAACAGTATTGGCAATCGTTTTCATAATTCTTTATTTTGCGGGATTGCGAGTCTAATCGCATATTGGACCCTGGAACCTAATTGATTGACACGTAAAACATGTTTTACTGCCTTGGAAATTACTGAATGTATTAATGATAATTTACATTAAATTAATTTAGTTGGTGTTCCGAGATCCTTGGGTGCTCATTGCGAGCCTCGCGCTAAGCGCCTTTGGCGCTCATTGCGTGGCTAGCAATGAGCACCTTCGGCGCTGATTGTGAGCCTGTTGGTTGTTTGTGTGCTATGAGCAGCGTTGGCGGTGGTTTTTGTATGCTAATGAAATAATTAATAAATGAATAAATGAATATACTTTACCTATTTTGAAGTAATATATGCAGGGAGCATTGTGTTGAAGAGCTGACAATCTGTGTTCATGGTGCTGCACCATACAATGTGGGTTTTTACTGTTGTGGAGCTGCTGTGTAAGCCATCAATGTGTGCAGTGTGTAGTGTAAATAGTGAGCGTGCGCGAGGAAAATCCGTTAGGGTAGCTGTGTACTTCCGCATTGTGTAAGTTAGTGTTGTAAAATGGCGCCTAATGTATGTCGTACGCGACTGTGGCTGATTTTTCGTCCTTATTGTTGGACCTCGTACAGCTTTTTCGGAAAATCTGTATGTGTTTCGTGGTGTTTTGCGTGTTTAGGGTCCTGTAGCCTCGTTTTCGTTTTTTTCGGCTGCCATTTTTTATCTCGCTTAGGGGATTTTCGGGTGTGTAAACTCTTGAATTTTTACTTAAATTGAGGTGTAACTTCACTTTCAGAGGTGCATCCCCTTGTTGTGGGTAAGCTTTTTATGTGTTTGTTGTGTGTATTTATTGTGTTTTTAATGTTTTCATGAGCGTGGGTTTCGGGCGCTAAGGTCGTACTTTTGCGAGGTAGTAATGTTTTTTTTCTTAGTTCTGTGGCTCGTATTTGAGGATGGTAAGTCCGTAAATTTTGAGGTCGAGGTGGGAGCCTCCACCTCCGCAAATGCGGCCCCTTGCTTTGCGAGGGTCCGCATTTGCGGGCCTAAAGTCCGCAGTTACTGGGAAGGAGCGCCTTTCGCTTTGCGAGGGCCGCAGTGGCTGCGGGCTTGCTACGCAAGCCGGCAGCGTTAGCAACGACCCGCTTGCTCAGAACTATATATGTGATAAAATAGAATAAATAAGAGGTAGAGAAGAAGAAGGGAGGGGAGGGAGAAAAAAAAGGGACCCACAACAAGAAATCATATAATATGCAAATGTTACAGGCATAGAGCCTGATTCAATTGTGCAATCGTAAGTTACTGGAGCCCGTAAGTAAGGCCGTAAGTTATTCGATTGGCATCTATCTGCTGGCTCCAAATGGTTTACGTTTTACGGCCTTGTGGTTGTTAAACCTGGAACTTACAGCCTCCCGAAGTCTTTGATCTTTTCCGTCTGCAAGAGTTGCGATTGCAAAAATTACAAATTACTATTCAATTGCTACAATTCCCAATTGTTTTCACACCTGTAAATGGCAAATGTACGAGAAAATCCTATGAGTACTAGAGAGGACCCGCAAGGGGGTTTAACCCCTGTCCTCAGCACTGTAAATGCAAATAAAAAATCAATACTGCACTGTAAATGACAGAAAAAGCGATGAAAGACATTAGAATTAATTGCACAACAGTCTCAAGCTCGCAAATCGGTAACAAAAAAAATCATATTTTTTTATGTGTCATTCCGGGGTTATATCCAATGAGTTAATACATATCAGGCCACTCATATGGACTTGTACAGTATTGGCATTCATTTTTATTATTTTGCATTTTGCGGTTTTGCAAGTCCGATCGCATATCGGACCCCCGAACCTAAATGATTGACATGTAACCTCCATGTTTTACTGCCGTAATGATTTCGGTCTCATTTTCTTTTGGCTGTTTCGAAATAGGTGGTTGTAGCCTTGCTTAATTTATCATGTTGCCCCCCAGAAGTGCTACGCACGAGTGCATGGTTTAAGGTTTCAGCTTTCAGACCGTTACTTGTTCAATGATATAGCACCGGAATCTGAGACGAGAGCCCACAGCACGCCCGCAGACATACATGAGGAGAGGGAGAGGATGAGGGGAGGGAGAGGATGAGGAGAGGGAGAGGATGAGGGGATGGGGAGAAGAGGGAGAGGAGAGGGAGAGGATGAGGGGAGGGAGAGGGGAGGGAGGGGATGAGTGGACGTCGGCACCCAGTGTATGCTAATGACGTGACATCACATATGCGCCACGTCATTAGCATTGGCTGGGTCAAGACGCTGGAAGGATTGGAGGCCGGAGCAGAAGCTGCAGATGGAGGTAAGTGAGGGGAAAGGGAGAGGTATTTAGAGGGGTAAAGTGAGGAGGGGGGTTTAGAATGAGGAGGTGGGGTTGAGGATGAGGAGGTGGGGTTGAGGATGAGGAGGGAGGTTGAGGAGGGGGGTTGAGGTTGAGGAGGAAGGTTGAGGAGGGGGTTGAGGATGCGGGTTGAGGATGAGGATGGGGGTTGAGGTTGAGGAGGGAGATTGAGGAGGGGGTTGAGGATGAGGATAGGGGGTTGAGGTTGAGGAGGGAGGTTGAGGAGGGGGTTGAGGAGGGAGGTTGAGGATGAGGAGGGGGTTGACGATGAGAAGGGGGTTGAGGAGGGAGGTTGAGGATGAGGAGGGAGGTTGAGGATGAGGGGGAGGATAAGGAGGGGGTTGAGGAGGGGGTTGAGGAAGGAGGTTGAAGACGAGGAGGGGGTTGAGGATGAGGAGGGGGTTGAGGATGAGGAGGGCGGTTGAGGATGAGGAGGGGGGTTCAGGAGGGAGGTTGAGGAGGGAGGTTGAGGATGAGGAGGGGGGATGAGGAGGGGGGTTGAGGAGGGAGGTTGAGGATGAGGAGGGGGTTGAGGAGGAGGAGGGGGTTGAGGATGAGGAGGGGGATTGAGGATGAGAAGGGGGGTTGAGGAGGGAGTTTGAGGTTGAGGAGGGAGGTTGAGGATGAGGAAGGAGGATGAGGAGGGGGGTTGAGGAGGGAGGTTGAGGAGGGGGTTGAGGATGAGGAGGGGGTTGAGGATGAGGCAGGGGGTTGAGGATGAGGGGGGGGGTTGAGGATGAGGAGGGGGGTTGAGGAGGGATATTGAGGATGAGGAGGAAAGTTGAGGATGAGGAGGGAGAATGAGACAGGGGGGTTGAGGAGGGAGGTTGAGAATGAGAAAAGGGGGGTTGAGGAGGGTGATAAGGGAGGGGGGAAGAGACACAGGGAAGGGAGAGGGGGGAAGAGACACAGGGAAGGGAGAGGGGTGAAGAGACACAGGGGAGGGAAAGGGGAGAAGAGACACAGGGGAGAGAGAGGGGGGACACAAGAAAAGGGCACACAAGAGGGGGACACAGAGGGCACAAGAGGGAGATAGGGGGCAGCACATTTCCCACCCTTGGCTTATACTCGAGTCACTCATTTTTCCCATTATTTTGTGGTAAAATAGGTGCCTCGGCTTATACTCTGGTCGGCTTATACTCGAGTATACACGATAGATAGTATCCTTAGTTATTTCTCTTAAGATATCTTATATGAGATCACAGACCATTTGTTAACCAAAGTTCGTCTCTCAGTCAATGTTATTTGGGATGCTAGAATTATGTAATTTTTTTATAACATTCCCAAAGGCTTTGAAAAATTATGTATGGATCTAATGGAATATCTTTCTCCTTGTTTAATTACAGAATCTACCTATTTGTCCACACCCTCTCTAGCACATTTGCTTTGGGATTTTATCTATTCTATATTATTTATCTGGAGTGATGTACCACCCAAATAAAGTTTTAGAAATCTGTTCCTTATAATTCACCCAAATGGACATTTTGTTATATATTTTTAAGATATCCTTTCAGACTTCCTCATCTATTTCACGTCTAATATCTCTTTCCCACTTTATCATGTAGGGAAGCTTGAGCAGTTGTGTGTTGTCATATAATAAATCATAGTATGTAAAGATTAAGTACATCTCTTTTCAAAATATGTCAGTGGTTGTATACATGCTCTTCCAATCCTATGATCTTGAGCAAAACTACAGATTTGCATGTATTTGAAAAAAAACATGTATGCTTAGCTGATATATTTTCTGCAAGTCTTCAAATGATATTGTTATCTGTTCCTTATACCAATCTCTCTATATATCCAAATGCTATAAACTTGTTGCTTGCATTATGGTTGTAAAACGCATCAGTGTCCCGCAGACTGGAAAGGTCAGTCTACATCCCATTAATAAAAAAGACAATACCAAAGAGTGCTCCAATTAATGAACAATTCACATACTAGCAAGCTAATGCTTAAGATCCTGCAAGTTTTGCTCCAAATATATATGGACTGAAAACATTGAGATGTGTAAGTTAGATTTCTCAGATATAGAGGCATAAGAGATCAAATTGCCATTGTCCATTGGATATTAGAAGAGGCACGAGAGTTCCAGAAAAAAACATTTACTTCTAATTCATAGACTACTATAAAGGTCTAAAGCCTTTGACTGTGTTGACAACAACAAAAATGTGGCAAGATCTTAAAGAGATGGGGGTACCAGACCATCTCGTCTACTTCCTAAGGAATCTGAATGTGGAACAAGCATTCAAAGTCAGAACTTAACGCGGCCACTGAATAGTTCAATATCGGGAAAGGAGTGTGAAACGGTTGTAGACTGTCGAGCTGGATAATCCAAAACCATCAATATTGCTGGGAGATACAGTATATAAACAACGTTGAATATGCAGATGATACTACTCTGATGGCTGAAAGTGAGAAGTCACTAAAGCTCCCATTGATGAGGATTAAAAAAAAGAATGCAAAAGCTGTCCTGCTGTTCAACATTAAAAAGATGAAAATCATAGCAAACAGCAATCCAGGTTGCTGGCAGATAGATGTGGAAGAAGTGAAGGCAGTGCCAGGTTATATTTTCTTTGAGCAAATATCTCTGCAGATGGTACCTTCAGTTATGAAATTAAAAGGCATTCACTTCTGGGGAGGAAAGCAATGGCAAGTCTGAACAAGGTATTAAGAAGTTTTAACAGTAGTAACATACGGTTGTGATAGTTGGACCATAACTGAGCACCATATAATTAACCCCTTTGAATTGTGGTGTTGGAGATAACTGTTTAGACATGTACTGCAAGAAGATTCAATCAACCAATACTAGAGGAAATCAAGCCAAACTTCCCACTGGAAGGTTTGATAATCAGGCTAAAGTTCAAATATTTTGGCCATATCATGAAAAGAAATGGATGGCAGAGGTGGAAATGGATAGATGAAGTCAGCTCAGAGGGGCAGATAACATGACTGAATGAGTAGCGAGCAAGCATGCAATCAATGTGTTACCACATATACTGTAACTCGCATGTAATAGAATATCCATTGGCTCCATCTAAACCCCTAACTACGTGATTGCAACCCCGACGGCCGCGAACTGGTTTACGAGATATCGTCTCTCGCTCATAGCTCGCAGCACTTTCTAATTTAATAGCAAAGTAAAACGGACAGATTTGAAGAACGCAGTCCTTAAATGATACACGTTGGACAAGGCTGGAATTTAATATGGCCCTATATCAGTAGTTATATTAACAGATATATAATCACAATCATGAATAATCAGTAACTGTGCCAGAGAATCCTCAGTTGTCCAGGTACCTTAGCTTAGCTGTGGATATGTTTAGGAGCCAGGAGTCAGAGAGAGAGACCGACCAGAGAGCAGTCACAAATTAGCATATGGGAACCTCACAGAAAAGTGAGTAGATATTTATTTTATTTAGAGCAAAAGTGTCTATTATAATGTAGATTGTCCAGGCAGTTTGGTGCACTCTTTAGAAATAACTTTGAAAAACAATTATATTTAATTTGAACTTATATCAAAAGTGTTATTATAATTTTATACATGAACATACATATAGTTTTGTACGTGAACAAACTTAACACTTGTCGTTAAATGAATTCCTTTTTTACTACACGAAAAAGAGTTCACTTCCTTTGTGTCTACACAACTTGTTTATTATTTATGTTGAGTTTTGAGATTTAAATTAATGCATAGACACAAAGGGCCTCATTCTATTAGCGGCCGCAGCCGTTGCGGGGCCGCAAGGACCGGCCGCAAGCTATTCGGCTATTCTATTCCCTTCCGGCCGGGGGCTCCGGCAGGCTTGCGGCCGGCGCCTTGCTATCCCTTGCGGCCGCTCGCGCCGGAGGAAAGCCTTTGATCTAAAACGGCCGCAAGAGTTTCGGCCACAAGAAAGCCCCGGTTGCTATTCAATTGCTACGGGAAACCTCTCTGCAAGGCTAAAAGCGAGCCGCAGCTTACTTGCAGCAAAAAGGTCCCACTAGCAGCAATTAAGCACATAATAAAGCCCAAATAAAGCCATCCTGCACTCTGAGGAGACTATAAAGTGATTGTAGGTGTTAGCAAAAATAGCACAACATTCCCCTATACTCAAATCCGTAATTTTTGTATTTTAAAATTCTTGTCAAATATCCGTGGACAAAGTCCCGAGGGCTTGGAGCACCTCAGACCCGCAAAGGCTGCGGGATTAGCCTCCGTCAAGTCCGGAAATGGGTAAAATAGACCTACGGGTCGTAAAGGGCTAACTTACAAGTCGTAGCATCGAAAAGCCATTCTGTGCTTTTATTAAAAGTGAAAGTGATGTTTGGTTTCAGAATTAATAGCTCAACATTCCCCTACTCTCAAATGTGCAAATAAAGATATTTAACTTCATCTATCATGCAAGCCCGCACGGGTTTGAATAACGAGCTACGGGCTTGGTCAGTGAAGTCCGTGGGACTTGTACGGATTTTAAAATTAAAATACAATTTGGCGATGTGCAAGCATGAGAATGTTTGGCTAGTAATCCTCATGCCCCCCCATTATGTTCCCCATCATTTACAGTGCTTTGCAGTGCTGGATTGAATAAATATTAGCTATTACAATGCTGGGTTTGCGGTCCTTCATCTCCGAACCCGTACGGGTTTGAACAAGGACCAGCCCGCGGAACTACGGGACGTAAAGTAATCCGTAAATAATATATCTGATTTGGGCTGATGTGCAAGCTTGAGAGGGTGTTGCTATTAATCCTTGTGTCCCCCAGTATGATGCCTAGCATTTACGGAGCTTTACAGTGCATTCTCGATTTTATATTTGCATTTTCAGTTTTAGGACTTTGCGGCCGGAAAACAAGATTTACGGGTGCTAGGAAAAAGCTTCCGGCCGTTTGCATGATATGCGGCCGGCCGGAAGGGGATATCCTTGCGGCACCGTATAATTGAATTGCAAGGTAAAAGTAGCTCTACACGGGGCCGTAAGACGGCCGCAAGGAATCGCAGCTTTGCGGCCGTTTTACGGCCGATAATTGAATGAGGCCCAAAGGGTGTAAATGCCACAACATATCTTATTAACTATTAAAATTGAATATCTTTATGTAAACACTCAAAGCTAACTATCTTTGGGTGTTAATGGTAATGATATTATTAGTGTCCAAAGGTAGTTTTTGCTGATTATACAGTATTAATGCACATAAAAAGTCATCCACTGTTTTTTGTCTCACTTACCTGCTAAAATGTATTTTTATATAAAACTATATTTATTAAGTAATGCGTTTATGGTCTATATATTTAAATTTTTGAGTGATATAGTGCATAGAATATAGTAAATAGTGCAAGATTTTATGATATTTTTTATTGTATAATGAACAAGAATAATTGCCCCACTCTTTGAAAGATAGCTGATTTTCTGAAATAATGTGGTTAAGCCGCACCACTCTTTTTGCTGAATTGGTGAGGTTTCATGAATTGTATGTATATTCAATTGTAAATTGTTATATCAAAAGTAAAAACTAACAATAAAGGTAGTGCCTATTTCCCTGGTGGTTCACATCTCTAATTTATTATTATTATATTATAATTTATTTATTATGAGAAATTATTCCTCAAAAAATTATTGACGGTATTACAAAATATTACTAATGGAGATACAGTATATTAATAAAAGTAAATGCATGGAGCCTAACAGAGTTGTTTAAATGTCATTGCTAGTGTCTCTACCACCACAATCAGCAGATACTACGTAGAGCTCTCAAAAAAGTAAAAATGTTATCTACACACATTTTTTATGCAAAAACAACTTTTAAAATGTGTAAAACATGATCTTTTAAATGCTTGAAAAAAAAAGAAGCTGTTTTCCATGTCCCTTTAAATGAGGATAAAGGAGTGGATAAAATAATTGTGTATTTAAACGTTGTTTTTTTGCAAAAAGAAAGTATTGTATGAATATCATTGCGGTATCATTGTTCTTAACCCTCAGAGAAAATATAGCTGAGCATTCTTCACATTAACTTTAGATGAGAAGAAATAATGGTGTGTCTGTATTAATATATAGCTGCAAAAAAATACACTATTTTTACTATTTTTGTGATTTCAAAAGTTTCAAGTAAACTAATTAACAAAAAGAATAGATAAATATAAATATACAAGAAGGAAATAAATAATGCATGAAATAAGCTAAAAAACTAAGAAAAAATAATAATATAGAATTAATTACATCTGAGATTTAGGGAATTATATTTAATGTGATTTCTATCATAAGGGAAATAGGATGCTCTGTATTATTCCATAGGATTAAAATATTTGCTTGATGATTAGCTTTTTAGTTCTTATTTTTAAAGCAATTAAAATTCACCCTTTGATTTATCTAAACAATAATCTTTTGTGACTCAGTATATATTTTAGGACAAAAATATATTTTGGTCTGGTATTTGTCAGCAATTCTTGCATTGTACATATAATTATAATGTTATAATAATATCAATAATAATAATTTCATACATCATAATATTATGAATCTCCAGTTAGAACTATTATATTTAATTAATAAATTTATGATTTAAGAAAAAAATGCTATAACAATATTTATTTGAATTATATCAATATACAGTATATATAAAATAAAAAGTCAATGTTTTGAGTAGGGGTCCTCAAACCATAAATTGTTCTGATTTGACTCATTCAAATTAGTAGATTTTTTTATCAGTGGATAATCTGTTTTATGTTGTGGCCACTGACTAATGTAAATAGAGAACAATAACGATTTTTGTTTTATCACTTTGACATTTTATAAAATATAGTATTATATAAAAGGATTAATATCAAGTAACTGCTGCTGTGTAGTTACAGCTGCTAAATGCTGTAGTAACAGCTGCTGCAATGCTCAAAATAATCATTATTCACATTCTAAAATCTGAGTCATACACATTAACCAATGAATGCTCAGATTGTCCAAAAATCCTACATCTAACTTACCCCACCTGTAGGGGCACAAAAATTGCCTCAGAAAAAGCATACAGGTTTCAGATCGGATGCTGTTATCAACCTAACACTTTAATTTTGTTGTATATGAGGCTTGATTACACAACTAAGGGGTTAATACCGTCAATCAGTATGAGCCCCCAATTCCTGCTATATAAAATTATCCTTGCAATCCCTGGGATCCACTCTCCAATACCCCTATCTACAATGGTAATGTATAAATTCTGACTGGTTAAAATTATAAAACATATCTTTTAATTTATAATAAAATAAAACACATGTTAAAAATTAGTTTTAGCGCAGGGAGCAATTGGAGAAAAAATTGTCTAGGGACTTTTCAAATAACCAAGATTTTCTATAATGTTCCCATATTATTGCCTCTTTGATATATTATTGCATGAATAAAGTGCTGAGTGCCAATATTTATATAGTGCAACTGAAAGTGCCAAGTGCTAAAGTGTATAGATATCCCAAAAAGTGCTTAATGCTGTGCAAAAAAATATTGAAAACAATCTTTAACTAAGATTGATGTAAATAAGGGTTATCAGCTTCTTAAATAAAGTGCTTTTTAAACGAATAGTCTTTGAAAGTGACTATCCTTATGTGCACATCATGCAATGATTGAGGAGAAATCTCCTTTGTATTTATGAAGCTGTTGAATAAATGTTGTAGGGAATATTAATCTATGTTCATCGTGCAGATAGTTGCTGGACAATTGTGTCCATTTCCAATGTGCTCTCTTTTAAATCAATGCCAAAGTATTTTGTAAGCTACACCGTTATCCTAGTGCCATGTCCTGTCACCTGTTATAATCTTGAGTGTTTGGGCCTTTATCTAGGGGCCTATTCGGCGCAATTTCCAGCACCTCCAAGAGCTAAACGCACACCGCGATCAAGACGCTTGGATATGACGTCATTAATCTGCGACGGCGTCCTGCGTCTAAGACCCGACGCACGTTTCTGATATTTTGTCCCGGGTTACGCCAGTCTTTTTACCCAAGCTATTTAAGGGCTGGCGTTACTATGGTAACACGAACATAAATGTAATCAATGCTCTAAATTAAAATCTATCGTTATTCTCTTTATTATTGTCAAATCTATTGGTTATTATATATACATATTTTAAACTCAAAAAATATATCATGATTTTGCCAATATTTTTTTTGTCATGAGAGGTGAGGCCCTTTGAATTTTTTTTATAGTCTTTTGGCATGACTACTCCTTGACTGGAAGTGCTGGACTGCAAGATCAAAGGTTGGTGGGATTCTATGTCCTGGCTGGACCAATTAAAGAATTGTGCCTGACTGTATAAGACTTGGATTAAGTATACTCAGTTATTTGAGGCGCTGTACCTCTGCCCCAGAGACTGGAGGGTTAATTATATGGCCATATGAGACGTGGACCTCTGATAGCACAATTTAGCCTTTTTAGGTATAAAGATCTGTACCTCGGCACCAGTTATTGGGACTGCTGTGGGAATAGGATCCCTCTATGGACTTCAGTGTTCCCACCTTATACTCCATCTTCCAGGACTGGAAGTGCAAGGAAAACAGCCAAGTATAAATTCTGGGGAATGGACTATGCTGTGGCTAGGCTGAGCCCTGATACAAAAGTGTGTTGGTACCTACATCTTTACATTAGGACTGAGACTTATAGTAAGATTTAAATATAAAAAAAGAAGATAAAAAAGGTGTTTAATCTGTATTAAGGAGGGAGGCCAAGTAATAAAGGATAATTCTAGGAAAATTGGACCTTCAGTTTATTAAAACCTAATTCCCATGTGGTTAGAAAAGAAAGCTTCTCTTGTATGATGGACTGCTTCAACTGACCTACTCCTTATTGTACTTGAATTAATTTACTCCGTACTGGACTGATCACGTGATCTAAGTTGGGACTTTGAACAATAGTTGTATATCTGAATTGTAGAGTCGAGCAGAGCCCATTGGGAGCTTAGAGTGAAGTAACATTGTAACAACATGGGCTATTGTGCTCTGGTGACTGTTCTTGAGTAAGAGGAATGTGAACAGTTTATCTTTAACTAGACCTTAATGGGTATTTTCTTCTTTAACAAAAAAAGTTTAAAGGGCTCTTATATAGTGTATTAGTTTCCCCTGATACCCAAATATCAGTCGTAATTCAGGTTTGGCATTAGGTATAAGGTGTACAGAGGTTGAAAAAAGGAATGATTAAATTTGGGAGCATAATCAGAAATTAAAATCAAGGGTTATGAATTGAGAAGAGGAGATTAAGTTATTGAAATAAAAACAAAACAGGATTGATGAAGGATAGAGAAAAAATAACCCAAGAGTACGGGGTATCCTGGAGAGTTTTGAGTAAGGATTTGAAGGGTTATCTATTAAAATTGTTTAGCTCCATGGATGTCACTATGGAGAGTGATCAGTCCCAAATTGATATGCTATATAGAATACTGCTGCCTCCAAAATTTCTTAGGGAGGCTCCACGAGATATCATTGTTAAATTTCAGCATTTTTCATATAAGCAAAAAATATTGGTAGCCAGCAGAGAATTCAATAAACTGCCTCCCCCTTTTGAGCAAGTCTCGATATTTTTCGATATATCTAATGAGGTATTACAAAAGAGGAGAAGCTTTAGAGAATTTACAAGAATACTTAGGGAGAAAAAGTTTTCCATCAAAAATCCTTCTCTATAAAGATGGCCATAAGACTGTTATTAATTCGTTGAGGGAGGCTAAGCAGTTTCTTATAAAAGAAAAGATTCAACATATCCGGGAGACTGGTGACTTCCACATTGAGAACAGTCTGTCTGATTGGCAAAAAATATAATTAAGTGGTTGAGAGGAAAGGAAGAATCATCTTCCATTTTAAATCTTTGTGGTATGCTATTCAACAAGATTATATATGAGTAACATTGACAAAAAATGTTGTTGGATGGTCTAATATTGCTCTGAGGCTCTGGATGGTGGTCCTCTCACTGCCCAGAGCTTAGTTCTAACAATGACGGTGAAGAGTATTGTGTCATCTTCTAGAGGATTTGAATGTATTTTGGGTGTTTGTGTGTATGTTGTTGTGGAGCAGACTAATTACAAGGAAGGAACTCATATAATGTTGACAATTCAGCCCCTGTTATTTTTAGAGGGCCCTACATGCATCAATTATCCGTGAATTTCAGAGTTTTTCAGGATGTATTTAAAAGGAAAATATATCCAATTGTGCACACTAAATGTAAGGTGGTTGATTTTGTTTAAGGTTTAAGGAAGATATGCATATATTCATTTTGCTCTTAGTTGTGGGGATTCACATTACTTTTTATCAGGAACAACTGTTTGTGGATTCCAGAGTTTTATAGGGGTTGATCTAATGGAACAACCTAATAAATTAATCACATTAAATGTAAGGGGTTTAAATAGAGGTGTTTTATCTAAGTTCTTTCAGAAGGAAAATCCTGATGTTATATGTTTACAAGAGACACATTGGTCTGGGAATTCAGTGCCTAATTTTATGATTAATCTGTATGAGCTATATGCTCCTTCTTGTTACAAAATAAAGTCTAGAAGAACTGCCAAAAGTAATTTGATACAGAAAGATTACACACAAATATATCTGGATGGAAGATTCTCTATTTGGATAGGCACAATTAATAAAGTAATGTACACTATTGCTAATTTGTATGCTCCCAATCGAAATGGGATGTATCTGCAATTGCTTGTAGGTTTCTGATATTTTGGCACTGTATCACGCTTCTGAGTGAGACCAGACTGATATGCTACAGGATATTTCTCCCTGTGAAGGGCACAAGTGAGCTAAAAGAGGTTGCTCTCTGAGTAGGTAACCAGACCTATAGAACAAACCTACTTAGGTATTGTTCGTTCTCAGATTGAGCACTGTCACGATCTGCTTCTTCAAAGGGGCTTTATATGAACCTAGTTCAAACCTACCCCAGCAGAATCATGTAGTTCCTGTTCTCTGTGGCACAAAAGATGGCTTCTGAAGAGGGCAAGGCCCAAAAGGTACTGGCAGAGAATAATGCAAACAGGTTATTAGTGGCTCATGGCAAGCCCACTCCCCAAGTCAGGATACAACACACAGAAATAGTCTCACACCTTGTTTATATGAAAACTATCTCTCAACCTTTATTGAATGATTCAAACAACATATTTATACTCTCCAATACCACACCCTTGTGTACATTTTTGTATGTATGATGTAAGACCATCTGGCTTGCAACCTTGAGCTATCAAAGCTCTTGAGATCAAATTTACCAGATATCTAGTGAACAAACCTTTATGTTAAACTCAAGTATTTGCTTAGGACAACTTGAAGTACATGCATCTGTCTTGACCCAAGGTCTGTATGTGTGAGTGTAGAATGATCTGCAGCTAACTTCTATGCAGAGCATTTCTACCAATTCCACATATGTTCTATATAACATTTTCCCTCTTATAATATACTAGAATATTGCCTGTCAAAAAATTACGGCAATGAAAGTGTAAGTGAGCTAAGGGTGTTTGGTGAATATAATGTGTCTGATGTAGCGTTGTTCACTTTCTATGTCGTGCAAGTTTTTCGTAATATTAGTTTTCTATGTCGTGCGAGTTTTTCGGAATATGACCAGGAGACAAACCACAATCTGGGTTACCCTCTGGCTCTTTGGTCTCTGGATTCTCAGGTGGAACCTCCTGACTCTCTCCATCTGAGACTGCCTGGTGTGTAGTTACAGGCAGCCCTTGAGAAGCAGCTGCTACTGCCTCTTGTTCAGGTTGAAGAGCAGGGCGACTTTCTGTTTCTGCTCCAGGGTCTATGGCTGGCTCCTGGACAATGGTCATCCAAGGAACCTCTCCACTATTTCCACAGTCAATTGGTATGGCCCAATGCTCATTAGGTTCTTCTCTTATTTTAGGAGCAGAGTAGCTTTTCCCCAGTTCTTCCCCTGGGCCTGGCACTGCTGTCGTTTGGCCCTGTCCCCATTCCTCTAACTGGGTGAGACTCAGCCCCCTAAAGATAGGGACCAGTTCTTCCTCTTCCCAGTCAACCACATGGATGCAGGCATCCTTGTTATTTTGACAATCATTCTGACCCAGCCTTGGCAATATTTAGCTGGGTCTCTGTAGTACCTGTTAGGTGGTTCTGTTCCATGCCTGACTGGCATGAGCCCTGCCAGCTGGGTGGCCAACACCCATCCAGGGATGCTTCATCCAGCAACTCTATATAATCCACCTCCAGCTGTAGCTCCTGCTGGATCAAATGCCAAAGTAGGTTAGCTGTCTGAGAGCTTGTCTCCAGTCCCAGCATGTGACAGCGTTTGGAAAACAGACACAGATGTCTTTTCTCTGTCCCCAAGTCACAATCCGGATCCCCATGTACAATATCCCAAAGTGCCTCTTCCAGCCCCAATGAAAAATGATGAGGTATCCCAACAGGTCCCACCTAATAAGCATATTGCTCTTCCAGGGCGACCTCCTCACATACTAATTCTTCAAGCCATTCCATTAGCTCGTGACCTGGCCATAGTCCCAGGAACGCCATACATTTATTTAGTATCTGACGTCAGATGACTGCTTGATATGCATTTCATCTAGGGAAAGCGGCTTTTGTAAAAGGAGTATGAGACTGCCCCTTAACGTCCTTATATTTATTGTATATGTGTAACCACCTTTATGTTCTGCAGCCTACAGAGCACTGTTAACAGTTTCATATATAATTAACCATTTATTGTACAGGTATAAACTCATAGGCCCTCATTCTATTAGCGGCCGTAAATCGGCCGTAAGGCTGCGATTCCTTGCGGGGGTTCAGTTAACTCGCGATTCTATTATACGGCCCCGCAAGGATCTCCTTTTACGGCCGGCCGCATATCTTGGAACCGGCCGTAAGCTGTGAAATATAAAAACTCAAAAATAAATTCAAGCCTGCACTGTACAGCTCTGTAAATGCTAGGGATCATATTGGGGGACATGAGGATTAAAAGGAACCCACTCTCAAGCTTGCACATCAGCCCAAACCCAAGTTCAAATTAACTGTTTATTTTCCGGCTGCGGCGTGGGCATGTCTGAGGTGCTCCAAGCACACTGGACTTTTTACATGGATATTTTACGGATATTAAAAATAAAATATTTTACGGATTTGAGTACAGGATAATTATGTGCTATTTTTTCTAACACCTAAAATCCCTTTATAGTCTTCGCAAAGTGCAGGATGGCTTTATTTAAGCTATTTTATGTGCTTAATTGGTGCTAGCGAGACCTCTTTCCTGCAAGTAAGCTGCGGCTCGCTTTTAGCCTTGCAGAGAGGTTTCCCGGAGGAATTGAATTGCAAAACTCTTGCGGCCGTTTTAGATCAAAGGCTTTCCTCTGGCGCGAGCGGCCGCAAGAGATAGCAAGGCACCGGCCGCAAGCCTGCCGGAGCCTCCGGCCGTAAGGGAATAGAATAGCCGAATAGCTTGCGGCCGGTCCTTGCGGCCCCGCAACGGCTGCGGCAGCTAATAGAATGAGGCCCATAGTATCTTTATGGTTTTATTTTAAACTTAAAATTATATTTTTGGAAATAAATAATTTACGCATCACACCTTTCAAGGTTATTTTTGCTACGTTATTGTTAACTTTCATTAATATATTTTAGATATATAATAAAGAGGGTAAATCTAAAACAGTTCATTGTTATTATTACATTAAATTCAGAGTGTATATTATTAATATATACACTCTTGTTATACTCCAATTATACACTCTCTCTATACTGTGTCTTAATTTGCCGTCAGAGCCATGACATTCCATTCACTGATGAATGGTACAATTTTCAATAAAAAGAGTGGTGTCTAAATGTAGGTGTGACCTTAAACAATCGAAATTCCTAATTTAAGTCCAGTAATATATGGCCCATAAAAACTATAATTCTCAGTTAAACTTTTTTATTCATAAATGTCAGCTTAAATAGAACAATGCATTTACTGCATGGGGTTCATGCATGAATAATGCTATATGGATCTGTCTTGATTCTATTTTACCAAATAGTAACAGAAAAAATGGGCACAGGTTTTAAAAAACGGAATACTCTTTACTATATAGCAATAATGGAGATATAATGTTATACATATTTAATAAAACTTCAATAATACTACATGTATGAATTGTTTTCTCTGCATTACTGACCAATTTAATAAAGTAGTGGCTACCAATTATATACAAGCCTTTGATCTGAAATTGTTAATTAAACAAAGAAACATGTTCAGTTATTTAATTTTGTTTTAATTAAGAACCAATTAGCATAAGCTAATCATCTTGTTCCTCTTATTATCTGCTGCTATTTTTACATTCTGGCAGATGTATTCATTCTGGAGGTTTGATAAATTCAAGCTAATGTAGAGCTGAATGCACAGACCTTGCTGTAGAGTTGTTTTATTTATAGCTTCTATTTTAGCACTGATTGCTTTATGTAGATTTGTTTGCTTTATTCATTTTTTACAAGATGTATTAAACTGTCATTTTTTAAGTATTTATTTATATACAGGCCATCTTGTCTGTTTTACATAAAGGTGTTTTTCAGTAGGGTGCCAACATCCATAAAGATTGTCTGTATGGAGAGCTTTTGAACATACAATAGAAACCACATATTATTATTGTTATTATTGTTATTTTTGTTATTATTATTATCTTTTATTTTTAAAAGACCAATGTATTTCGTAGTGCTAAGTACAGAGGATACATTAAATACATAAGACAAACATGACACAATTTACATAATGGTACAGAAAGTGTAGACATCCCAGCTCCCATAAGTCCCCCCAATCCCCCCTTCCAAGATCCCCCAAACTGATCTCCTACCCCCCACCACCCACAGTTGCCCCATTCAGATCTCCTACCCCCCCACATGCCACATTCAGATCTCATATTCATTTTTTATATATATGCTGCTAACTGCAGTAATCCACCTTAACCGAAAAGAGGCCAGTGGGAGGGGTATACAGCATCCCTCACTCCTGACAGTGCGCGCCCACGATGCGTAAGGATAACACGCTAGATCCAAAATGACTGTTTAGATGCATGATATCGGAGTTTAGCAATGGGAAACAGGTTTGGAGGGAATTACATTAGTCTATGATGGAAATTATAAGTTAATAAATTTAAATTTTTGTTTTCTTGTGTGAAAAAAAGACACATTTTGGAGATATTTTGCAGGTGCAATCAGCAGGTTTTGGTAAGTGATTAGATATAGGTATTGTGATTAGAGTACAGAGTAATCCCAAATCAGTTTATGTTGTGGGAGGCCATCCATAAAGATGAAACTGGAACCAAAGAGAGCTTATTAGTTTGCCAAGGGAGACAGCAAAGATTGAGAAAAGCATCAGTTGATAAGTAGGAAATAGTGTGATTTGCTTTGGCCATCAGAAGGTCATTAGCTACGTTAGTAAGTGCTTTGTGATCTGTTTTGGAGGCAAAAGAAAGCAAGGACATGGTCTGTGACAAGTTACCAGTCTCCCTAGATTTGGGCCTGTATTTCTGGCACTTTAATCGAGGAACACCATACAGGAGGCTAGAATTATTTTCCATTTTTTACAAAATGGTAGCTAGTGACCACAATAATGAAACAAAACACCTCACCTGAGCACTGCCTTTACTTAGATAGAATTTATTCACTATCTATACCCCCACTGGGCTAAACTTGGGTAGAACAAAATAAATGTCCAGCTCTGTGCCCTGCTGCAGAATCACCTCCCATCTGTTGTCTATGTGTGTGTGTGTGTCTTTTTCCTACTTCATATAAAACCACTCTGTCTGTGTGTCTCTTTTCTTCAGCCGAAATACTCTCTGCACACACTTCTCTTGTGTGGGGCTCTCTTCAACTCAGGCCACCTTATAACTTAGTCCATCCAGCAGCCTGACACAGACTGCAGGCCACAAACACTGACCATTATGGCCCCCACCTAAATTTCAGCTTCAGTTTTAAGTCAGGTTTGATCAGGTGGATCTAATCAGCTGCTTAGGGAAGTTAGCTCTTAGCTAAACTGCCCATAGGAGCAAAAAGAACAAACTCCACCCTACAATGGTTTAAATAAACCATAGATAAGCCAACAGGTGATGCAAACAGAAAATGGCCAAGAATTATGTATTTTTTCACTTTTAGTTTCTAATATCCCAAGTACTATATAGATAAAACAACCATAAGAATAAAAAAGCATGGAGCAATATGGGACAGTTTTCTGATATCTAAGGTACTTTATTGAGGCTATGTTCTTGAAATGTAAAAATATAAAAAATACTATTTCTTATGAAGTTAATCTCTATGTAGTCGCTATGTTCTCCATAGGTGTACCAGGCCATCAGTGGAAGTCATAGAGACTAATTCAATTGCAAGGCCACACCTCTTGCGGTATACAGACCGTATGTCTGCGGTCCTGCTGCAGGCTTGAACTCTGTTACAATTAGGGTGCTATTCAATTGAACAAGCCCGCAAGTTACAGGCCGAAAGCCGAAACAGGAAACCATGCAATCGTATGTAGTATTTCAGAGCGTGAACATGATCAATTAAGCAAGGCCATAACTACCCATTTAGAAACAGCCAATAGAAAGTGAGAACGTCATCAGATGGAGGTTACATGTCAATCAATTAGCGTTTAGAGGTCTGAGATGCGATCGGACTTGCAAAACCGCCAAATACAAGATAATAAAAATGAATGCCAGTACTGTTTTAGTCCTTATGGGTGGCCTGAAATGTATTAACTCATTGATTTCCGGAATCCATATAACTCCGAAATGAAACATAAAAATAATTAATTTTTGAGCTTGAGACTGTTGTGCGATTAATT
Source organism: Discoglossus pictus (assembly GCA_027410445.1). Lineage (NCBI taxonomy): Eukaryota > Metazoa > Chordata > Amphibia > Anura > Alytidae > Discoglossus > Discoglossus pictus. Next base: position 68,881,555 of record CM050165.1, on the reverse strand, counting down.
CAAATGTCTTTCATCACTTTCCCTGTCATTTACAGTGCAGTATTGATTTTTTATTTGCCTTTACAGTGCTCCGGACATGTCTTTAACCCCTTTGCAGGTCCCATCTGGTACCTGGAGGATTTTCTTCTACATTTGCCGTTTACTGGTGTGAAAACATTTGTGGGCTTGCGGAATTGTAGCAATTGAATAGCGATTTGCGTTTTTTGCGATCGTAACTCCTGTGGACTTGAAAGAACAAAGGCTTAGATGGAGTGTGAGTTACAGTTGTAACAAACGCAAGGATTTCAAGCCTGTAACCCGTAGACTGTTTGCGGCTTGCAAAAAGACAGCAATTGAATAGCAAAATAACTTACGGTCTCCATTACGGGCTACTGTAACTTACAATTGCTCAATTGAATGATACTCATATTGTTTATGTGCCTGTATGTAAAACAGTACCAGTGATTGGGAAACATAAGGCACAATATTAATATTTTGTTAATATGAATATTATATTATTAGGCAATAAAGACATTAACCCTTAACAGAGAGATTGTGCTCTAGGACAAAGTGGGATGGATGGAGAATAGAATAATTGTGAACAGGCTCCAAAATGATATTCATATTTTTTCATTTATTCTATAGAAAATATAAAAGAAAACATCATCATATGAATGAAAATACAAAATATTATTATAATAATATCATTAAGAAAAAAAAAGAAAAAAGAAAATATAATCATTATTTACAAATTTTACATATTAAATCTAATTTAGGTCCATAACATATATTTATAAATCAGACAGTTTAGATGTGCAGCCAAAGAATAATCTGTTAACTGCATTACTTAAAACCTTCATCTTTTATGGCCAGGGTTTACAACTCAGAGATTCTCCAATAAACTTTAATAATCTCGATAATTGAAATGCCATAAAGACCAAAACACAAAATGTCTAATAATATTTCCACTTCTCCAATCTTTTTCCATTGCTCTATTTTTTTAATAGCATCCTCACATCTAGAGAGTTGTCTGTTTCTAACATTTAGCTACATATCACTTTGCTACCAGCAAAATATGAGAAATTAAAGATGGCAGTTTTAAAAGTGAGATGTATATTATATTGTATAATATAATTTATATTTTGAAATTACATTTTCCAAAATATCTGTATTACAATTATCACAAGTCCACCATATATATGCAGTATGGTTCCAATTGCATTACATTTTCTCCAGCAGCTGCTTGATTCATTTTGATAAATCTTAGCTAATGTATCTGGAGTTATGTATCATCTTTGAATTAATTTAAAATATATTTCTCTATATAAAAAGTCTTGGAAGCTCTTGAAACATTTCAAAAGCCTGAGTCCATTCTCTCATAAAAATCTGTAAATGTAATTGTTCCCATTTCATTTATTTTTATTGTATTTTTATTGTAACATACAGCTAATAAAAGCAGATTACAGCATATAGCAATCATTTGTGTTGAAGATGAAATAATAAAAGTATCTTCTAATGCAGGACAGCTCCCCAGGTCTCTCAAATTATAACCTCTGGAAATAAAAACTTTCCAAGGAACCTTAAATTCTGATTTATGCTGACTAAGGGGAATGGAATTTTGTTAACATATACTTCTGATTTACAGTTCACCGTTGTTTTAAACAATGATTTTAGCTCTCAATATTTAACTCATCCATAATATTTCATTTAATTTATAAATTGACATCCAGTCATTTCCCAATTGTCTCCCACTAATTGGTTGTATATTTTATACAACAATCAACCATCCTAGATGCATGATAATAAATAAGTCAATATTGCATTGTAATAGCTCCTCTCAAATTCATCCTTCTTAAACAATCTGCTCATATTCATAGAGCCTCATTCAATTCGAAGCCTGCATCTCGTGGTATATAGGCCGTATGTCTGAGGGCCTGCTGCCGGTTCGCAGTCTGCTAAAATTCTGGTGCTATTCAATTGAACAAGCCCGCAAGTTACCGGCCCGAAAGCCGAAAACCGTAAACCATGCAATCGTGCATAGCATTTCAGCGCCGGAACATGATCAATTAAGCAAGGCCGTAACTACCCATTTAGAAACAGCCAAAAGAAAATGAGACTGTCATCATTAGGTATAATTAAATTATGAAGGTTACATGCCAATCAATAGTGTTTAGAGGTCCAATATGCGATCGGACCCTCAAAACCGTGAACACAAAATAATAAAAATGAATGCCAATTTTCTAGTCCATGTGGGTGGCCTGATATGTGAATGGCCTGATATAACCCCGAAATGGTTAAGTATATTGAAAAGGCATATATATGGACCAATAAAAAAGTAACCTTTATTCTTATTTATTACATACACAACGACGAAACTTAAAACTTAGAATAAAAAAGTTCCTTTAAGATCTATTTCCTACTGCAGGGAAATAGCACGATTACCTCAATTCATATATAATCACATATTATAATTGTCAAACTGTGAGTTGTCATCACACTTGTGAGCCTCACGAAGCGAGCCATTGAGGCATAGAAGCCTTCCAAGCTTGGAGCACATAGGCAATGAGCGACAAAGGCACTCATCGCCTTGTGAGCCTTGCAAACCAAAAAAACACTCACACAGAGCACGGGGGTGGGGGCACACCAGGATGCCTGTAAGTGAGGGTGCTCGCAAATTTAAGCAGAATTTGCAGAGTTTCGGCACTCAAAAATCGGCTAAGTGAGAAAAAGAATGGCTAACGAAAAAAATTAAAACGAGACTAAAGGAGACCGAATGCGCAATTCACCGCCAGGCACCTACGAGTTAGCTAGGAACGGCCCCGCAATCTTGGGGGCAAAAAAAATGACCTCGCAAAAATACGACCTTAACAACCGTACAGCGAAAATCAAAAAACAAGAAAACAATAAAAAATAAAAACACACACACAGCATGGGGGGTGGGGGGGGGGGCGGTGAAACGCCAGGACACCTGGGAGTGAGGTTGCATATGAATTTAAGCTGCATTTGACGAGCACTAGAAAATCGAGAAAAGCGAGAAAAAAAATGGTGGATGAAAAAAATTTAAATGAGGCTAAAGGAGACCAAAGCGCACAAATCACCACCAAGCATGTACGAGTTAGCCAGGAACGTAGGAGTTTCAAAATATGCTCGCGAGGCAAGTAAGACATAGAAAATCGCCTCCATTTTATAACACCAACTTGCAAATAATATTACGAATCTGAAATGGGGGTTTTCCTGCCTAAACCAACGATGTTGGCTCACGCACAAAGCCTATATATATACTGCACACTTGCCACATTGCTGACAGGTTCTCTTCAGTTGATGAACAGTTCGACTGGACATTTTCTGCTGTCTGAAAATCCAAAGAGATTTTTAGCTCTTCAGGATATTGATTGCTGAATAATAACTCCAAAATAGGTAAAGTATATTAATTTATTGATAAATTAATTGTTAGTAGAAAATTAATTAATTATTATTAAAATGTATTATTATTTAAAAAAATAAAGCGTAATCTCTTACACTGCCGTTACTTTATGAAGACTTAAATGCTTAGCTCTTTTTAATATATCTATTCATTGATTAATTAATTATTAATGTACATTAATTTATTAATTAGTAATCATTTAAAAAAAATTATATATATTTGACAATGCACTAAAAAAAACTATATTTTACACTGCAATTATATATCTGGATTACTGCTCATTAACGTACAATAATTTATCAATTATTACTTATTAATAATTAGAAAAATATATATATATATATATTTTAAATGCACAATAAAATTTAGATTTTACATTACATTTATATATCGGTATTACTGCTCATTGCCTGACAGGGATAGGACCCTCAAAGTAGTTAAATATTTAAATCAGTTTTTTATCATCTGAGGCCTCCATTGGGGGAGGACTGTGCCACATTAATTAAATAATAATTTCTGTATCTGTATTACTGCTCATTGCCTAACATGTATAGGACCCTCAAAGCAGTTAAATATTTAAATCAGTTTCGTAGGCTCTGACACCTACTACATTGAATATTTTATACTACATTTGTTTAGGAATATATTGATGCTTAGGTCTTTATGTTTTGTATGTATGCCAATTCATCATGATACTTTAAATGATTGATTAATTAATTGAATACAAACATTACAAATGCTTTTCATGTCATTTTACAGTTTGCTCATCTCTGCAGCTGCCTGAATACAAAGTGTGTGAGCTCCGCAGCATTTCATTTGCAATAACATCAACATTATAGGTATATATTATTTAATAATGCCCTTCTTTGGGAAAACAGCATTACGTCTTTTTGTTTTTCATTGATGACAGTTATTGATTAATTAATTAATGTATGCTAATTAAATCATTATTAATTCATAATTGAAATTTATGAATTAATAATGAATAATTAAAATACATTAATTAATTAATATGAATACATACATGCTTAGCGATTTACGTTTCAATGGATGCCAATTAACCATCATAACTTAATTGATTAATTAATTAATTGAATCAAAACATTTAAAATCCTTTTCAGGACAATCTATAGTTTGCTCATGGCTCTTTGTGTTTGGATATGAAATTAATATTTCAATGATGCCTTCTTTATAAAAATATGAATAGCTCTTCATGTTTTGCGTTCATGACAGTTATTGATTAATTAATGAACGTATATTAATTATTTACTTAGTTATTAATTAATTATAAATACAAATTAACGTATTTTACACTGACCTTATTTCTCAATATATATATGAAAATAAGACATCAATTGATTGATTAATTAATTAATTAATTAAATAAAAAATGTACAAATTCATTTCAGGTTCTCTTACTGTTTCATTACTGCTCTTTAGGTTTTGCATTGATGAAAAACAATATGTACAATAAACAAACACATTGGGCCTCATTCAATTGTGATTTGGCCAATTTAATAGGGCTCTAAATAAGAACATAGGATATTTTTTTATAGAAGTTTTTAGTTAGTGAAAACTTTGCTTTTGGATAGATGCTTACTAACTAAAAACTTCTTAAAAAAATATATATTATGTGCTTATTTAGAGCCCTATTCAATTGGCCAAATCGCAATAGAATGAGGGCCATTATATCTTACAGATTGGAAGAAATAAAAAGGCTACTACTACAAGACCATCATAAAGTGGAAAATAACTTCTTCCATTAAGACTTCAGGTAAGTAACAAAGAAATCTTACTAATGTTACGATTGCCATTGTTTCATATATAAGAAAAAATTAAAATTCAAACTAAAACGTCTGTATTTACAATTCCAGATTACAATGGCGGATAATGCAGAAGACAAGAAAGAACGCAAAAGAAGAATGGCAAAAGAACGGAAGCAAAAATGGAGAGATGCACAGTCCCCTGAGACTTCACAAAGATTAAGAGAAGACTGACAGAGACTTGCCAATAAAAGAAAAATGACTCACAAAGGACAAACTGAGTGTGACGGAGCTACAAAGAAAAGGGGCCAACTGATGGAGAGTTTATTATTTGCTGTCAGAAAGGGAAGGTAAGACTTCCAGAAAGACACACATTTCCAGAATATTTAAAAAGTATAATGAGTGATCCAACATTTCCAAATTATAGCAATTAAAAAAAAAAAAACATCTGGTCTTTCATTTGCTTCAATGGGTGCTACATTAGCAGAAAATGTGCCAGGACATAGCCCATACTGTTTTAGAGTACAAGGACAAATTTACCACCGGACTTCGCATTTACACCCACAAGAAGGAGAGCAAAGGAAATTTGCACTGTTATATGTCCTAGATACAATGGTAGCTATTGAACAATTGATGACACTTCCTGAAAATAAACAATGTTTACGCATAGTGATGTCGCAAACATCAAATTTGGGGTTCGCAAACAGCGAACGCAAACTTTACCAAATGTTCGCGAACGGGCGAACATCGGCGAACCGCCATGGACTTCAATGGGCAGGCAAATTTTAAAACCCACAGGGACTCTTTCTGGCCACAATAGTGATGGGAAAGTTGTTTCAAGGGGACTAACACCTGGACTGTGGTATGCCGGAGGGGGATCCATGGCAAAACTCCCACGGAAAATTACATAGTTGATGCAGAGTCTGATTTTAAAGCCATAAAGGGCATAAATCACCTAACATTCCTAAATTGTTTGGAATAACATGCTTTAAAACATCAGGTATGATGTTGTATCGATCAGGTAGTGTAAGGGTTACACCCGCTTCACAGTAACAGACCAATCTTCCCGTTTAATGCACCGCAAACAAACGCAAACAGTCCCTTTGCACAACCGCAAACTCCCCATTTGCACAAGGTTGGATACCAAGCTAGCCATGTCCCGTTCCTTGTACTCACTGATGTCATTGAAGGTCTCTTCCTCCACCCAGCCCCCAAGGGTCCCCGAAAGGTGAAAACAAGCCCCCTGGGACACCTGCTGTGTTTGGTCTTCCACCTCCTCAAAGCCACCTTCCTCCTCTGACTCCTCTTCTTCAGACTCCTCTCTCTGCGTTGCCTCTGTCTGCATTATTATAAGGTGTGTACTGTTAAGTAGTACTATTCCTATCGGTTTAATCCCTGTTACGTCCACTATTAGGGGACGTGTATATGGCATTGATTTTTGGAACAGGGATATGGAAAAATATGCTTGGTCGGACCTCCTACTTCAAATTTGGGGCACTTAACGTGCAATCTAAGGTGCCACCAGATATGAGTGTCACTGTGCTCTGGCAAAAGTTGGCAGAGTAGATGCAATAGGCTTCACACACACGCCTGTAGGCAGGCAATTGCTGTTCAATCTATTACATTCAAAAAAGTGTTGTTTTATGTCACTGTACACTACGGTTGCACCAGATATGACGTATCACTGCGCACTGGCAAAAGTTGGCAGAGTAGATGCAATAGGCTTCACACACACGCCTGTACGCAGGCAATTGCTATTCAATCTATTACAGTCAAAAAAGTGTTGTTTTATGTCACTGTACACTACGGTTGCACCAGATATGACGTATCACTGTGCACTGGCAAAAGTTGGCAGAGTAGATGCAATAGGCTTCACACACACGCCTGTAGGCAGGCAATTGCTATTCAATCTATTACATTCAAAAAAGTGTTGTTTTATGTCACTGTACACTACGGTTGCACCCGATATGACGTATCACTGTGCACCGGCAAAAGTTGGCAGAGTAGATGCAATAGGCTTCACACACACGCCTGTAGGCAGGCAATTGCTATTCAATCTATTACAGTCAAAAAAGTGTTGTTTTATGTCACTGTACACTACGGTTGCACCAGATATGACGTATCACTGTGCACTGGCAAAAGTTGGCAGAGTAGATGCAATAGGCTTCACACACACGCCTGTAGGCAGGCAATTGCTATTCAATCTATTACAGTCAAAAAAGTGTTGTTTTATGTCACTGTACACTACGGTTGCACCAGATATGACGTATCACTGTGCACTGGCAAAAGTTGGCAGAGTAGATGCAATAGGCTTCACACACACGCCTGTAGGCAGGCAATTGCTATTCAATCTATTACAGTCAAAAAAGTGTTGTTTTATGTCACTGAGCACAATATAAGCTGTGAGCCTGACACAGGCAGGCAACTGAAATTAGATTACAGGAAAAAAATGGTTGTTTTCAATGTATGTTACACCACCAGGTATGAGTAGTGAAAATAAGCCCAATATAAGCTGTTAGGTGTTAGCCTGTCACACACACACACGCTGGCAGGCAGGCATAGATTACACCAAATTTTTTTTAAAATAAAATAAATGATGTTCAAAGTTTCCTCAATGATAAAGTATAGGGGGCGAACCCGAAAAGCGCATGTGTTTGCCGTTCGCCGTGAATAGTTCTCCGACGAACTGTTCGGTACATCACTATTTACGCATAGTCTTTGAACAGCTGGATAAAATTATGGCCAACAACCCATATAGTCAAGCATACAAAAAATTAGCAGAGGTTGAAAAAGAACAACAGGAACATGCTCAAATACATCAATTGCCAATGCCAAGAGTAAATATGGTTCTGAAAAGAGACCACAATACTGATCAAACACGTTATAACTTACCAACAATAAATGAGGTTGACATGGTCTTTAAAAATGATGATGGTGAACCACCATTTCAGCGGGATATTAGAATATATCCACGCAATGAAGAGCAACCTTTTATAAACATAAATGTATTAAGTTGTAATTTAGATCCAATCCCATTTTCTTTCCAAATGGTGAGCCAGGATAGGAACCAAAATTACAATTGCAAAGTTAACCCAATAGTAAAATTTGTGTTAGAAACAATATTTCTATGCTGGAATACAAAGTGGCACAAACTGCTATTCGGGATCATTTTAATCCTATTTTATGTGGGGGAAACTCACACAACAATGGATTATTGATTCATATCTACAAGTCGAAGCTAGTGATGTCCCGAACAGTTCGCAGTGAACGGCGAACACATGCGCTTTTGGGTTCGCCCCCTATTCTTTATCATTGAGGAAACTTTGACCCTGCACCTCACAGTCAGCAGACACATTCCAGCCAATCAGCAGCATACACTCCCTTCCAGAGCCTTCCATCTGAAGGACAGCAACCCAAAAAGCCCTTTTTAGGGCTAGAACATCATTTATTTTATTTTAGATATTTTTTCTGTGTAATCTAATTGCATATGCCAGCCTGCCAGCGTGTGTGTGTGACAGGCTAACACCTAACAGCTTATATTGTGATCAGTGAAATAAAACAACACTTTTTTGACTGTAATAGATTGAATATCAGTTGCCTGCCTACAGGCGTGTGTGTGAGGCCTATTGCATCTACTCTGCCAACTTTTGCCAGTGCACAGTGACACTCATATCTGGTGGCACCTTAGATTGCACGCGCAGTGCCCCAAATTTGAAGTGGGAGGACCGACCAAGCATCTTTTTCCATCTCCCGCTTCCAAAAATCCATGCCATATACACGTCCCCTGATAGTGGACGTAACAGGGATTAAACCGATAGGAATAGTACTACTTAACAGTACACACCTTATAATAACGCAGACAGAGGCAACGCGTATAATCTTCCATGCTGTGCAGTGGAAGCCCCCAGACTCTGACCTTTGTATAATATTCCATGCTGTGCAGTGAAAGCCCACAGACTCTGACCTGTGTATATTCTTCCATGCTGGGCAGTGGAAGCCCCCAGACTCTGACCTGTGTATAATATTCCATGCTGGGCAGTGGAAGCCCCCAGACTCTGACCTGTGTATAATATTCCATGCTGGGCAGTGGAAGCCCCCAGACTCTGACCTGTGTATAATATTCCATGCTGGGCAGTGGAAGCCCCCAGACTCTGACCTGTGTATAATATTCCACGAGTGGAAGCCCCCAGACTCTGCGAGTCTGAAGAAGAGGAGTCAGACGAGGAAGGTGGCTTTGAGGAGGTGGAAGACCAAACACAGCAGGCGTCCCAGGGGGCTTGTTGTCACCTTTTCTGGGAACCTTGGTGGCTGGGTGGAGGAAGAGACCTTCAATGACATCAGTGAGGACAAGGAACGGGACATGGCTAGCTTGGTATCCAACTTTGTGCAAATGGGGAGTTTGCGGTTGTGCAAAGGGACTGTTTGCGGTTGTTTGCGGTGCATTAAACGGGGAGATTGGTCTGTTACTGTAAAGCGGGTGTAACCCTTACACTACCTGATCGATACAACATCATACCTGATGTTTTAAAGCATGTTATTCCAAACAATTTAGGAATGTTAGGTGATTTATGCCCTTTATGGCTTAAAACCAGACTCGGCATCAACTATGTAATTTTCCGTGGGAGTTTTGCCATGGATCCCCCTCCGGCATGCCGCAGTCCAGGGGTTAGTCCCCTTGAAACAACTTTCCCATCACTATTGTGGCCAGAAAGAGTCCCTGTGGGTTTTAAAATTCGCCTGCCCATTGAAGTCTATGGCGGTTCGCCGATGTTCGCCTGTTCGCGAACATTTGATGAAGTTTGCGGCCGCTGTTCGCTAACCCAAAATTTGATGTTCACGACATCACTAGTCGAAGCTAATAATTTTAATTTTATAAAATTTAAACAAAACAAGCTTTGCATAGAACAATATTGTGGATTGATGGATTGTGTCACTGAATTGGCTACCAACAGAGACATTCCAGCTGGAAGAGCAATCATTTTGCCATCCTCTTTCCAAGGATCTCCTTACAAAATGCGAGAAAGATACAATGATGCCATGGCTATTGTGACTACATTTGGAAAACCAGATTTATTCATTACATTCACATGTAATCCACAATGGCCACAGATCAAGGAAAATGTTAAACTTGGCCAAATTTAATGGCTAGAGTATTCAAATAAAACTAAATTAATTAATACATGATATATCTAAAGCACAGTTATTTGGGAAATGTGTGGCTTTTATTTATACCATTGAATTTCCAAAAAGAGGCTTACCACATGCACATATACTTTTAATCCTACAAGAAAACAATAAATTGAATACAGCAGAGAGAGTGGATTCAGTGATTAGTGCTGAACTGCCACATCCAGAAAAATATTCCAAACTTTATGACATTCTTACACATAGAAGGATTTATGGTTCATGTGGAGATATTAATCCAAATTCATCATGTATAGAAAATAAAAAATGCACAAAATAGTTTCCAAAATAATTTCAGATGCAAACTTAAGCTAATTGTGATAGATACCCTTTGTAAGAAAAGAAGAGAAGGACAAAATGCTATTAGTCGTGGCCAAAAGGTTGATAATAGATATGTAGTTCCATACAATCCACATTTGCTGCTGAAGTACAATGCACACGTAAACGTTGAAGCTTGCACTTCTATCATATCCATAAAATATGTGTATAAATATATATATATACAAAGGATATGAAACATCAACTGTTATTGTGCAAAGTGCAGACAAACAACAAGACAATCCAATTTTACATGATGAACTTTAATGTTATTTTGATGCTCGCTATGTCAGTGCTCCAGAAGCAACGTGGCGTCTTCTCAAATTTGAGAAGCACGATCTGTCACATGCTGTGTATCGGTTAACTGTACATTTGCCACAAAGTCAATTTGTTTGCTTTACTGCAATGAATGAAAGAAATGACCTAGCCCAAAATGAACATAGAGCAACAACACTTACTGTTTGTTTTAAAATATATTGTGAGGACACTGAGGCCAGACCAATTTTATACATTGTGATTCCATATCACTATGTATTCATAAATGGCGACAATGAAAAATAGCTACTAATAAAATGATCCCAAGAATTTATACCGACAGTCCAATTGAATGTTCCAGTTTAAGATTACTTCTTTTACATGTTCCCGGCCCACAAAGTTATGAACATTTACGCACAGTGAATGACATAGTTTATGACACTTTCCAATTAGCTGCAATACATCAAAACTTCATAGCAGGTGATACGGAATGGGAGAGGTGTCTGCAACAAACAGCACTATGTCAAATGCCAAAGCAAATGAGAGAACAATTTGCATTAATTTGCATATTTTGCAATGTACCTGATGCATTAGCTTTGTGGGAAACATTTAAGTTAAATATGTGTGAAGACTTTTTGAAACATTTAAATGAGACCATTGCGCTATAAAAAGCATTAATGGAAATTCAAGAAATCTTTCATTGTCATGGGTTCAATTGTTCATGTTTTATTCTGCTTGATGCAGGACTAATAGATGAAATAAACTTTGAAGACTATGACACTGAGCTTCAAAACCCCAAAAAACAAGAAAACATGGCAACGTTAAATACATTACAATTGCAAGCATTTCACACCATCACAAATGCAACAGATGATGAAATGGTCGAAGACCGTTATTTCTATCTAGATAGCCCTGGTGGATCAGTAAAAAGTTATCTGTATAATTGCTTGATGAGTTACATTCAAATACAGGGTCAAATAGCACTGCCATTTGCAACAACTGGAATTGCCGCACTTTTATTAGAAGGTGGCAGAACTATGCCGAGTGGATTTAAACTGCCAGTTCCCATTTTAGAAACATCAGTGTTGAATATTCTAATGAATTCTTTACAAGCAAAAAATAAAAAATAAAGTAAATTAACTATCATAGATGAGGCAACAATGATGTCATGCGATGCCTTGCAATGTATTGATAGATTATTAAAAGAAGTGATGGATAATGATTTGCCATTTGGTGGAAAGGTGATGTTGTTAGGAGGAGATTTTAGGCAAACGTTAACTGTTGTGCCACATGGAAATAGGACTGACATCGTCAAAACATGTATAAAGACAAGTAAACTGTGGAAAATATTTACACAACATTTATAATTTAGTTTATTCTCCTTTCTGAGATTAGGATAATCAGATGTGCCCTATAATAGGATCTTTTTTTCCTCTTTATATATAATACTTAATTTATCCTTAGGAGCACCCTGACCAACAAACTTGGCTCTTATGTTATATACCTGAGCCACCAGTACCCAAATATACCTTTTCAAAAATATTTACACACCTGAAATTAGAACTAAATATGAGATTTGAAGGCCAAAATGAATTCAATGATTGGCTAATTCAAATTGGAGAAGGAGAACATCCAAAAATACATAATCAACCTGATGATACTATACAAATCCCATTACAAATGATTTGTAATGAATCACTCATATCAGCAACCTTTCTAAATACTATCAATAATGATGATTACTCAGAGATTGCAAACAAAGTAATATTAACATAAAAAAATATTGATGCCTTGAATCTAAATAACAACATTTTAAAATTCCTCAATTCACCCCCAAAAAATTATTACAGTGCAGATTCAGTTATGGCTGATGACAAAGACACTGAATCTAACTTTAGTATAGAATGTATCAATTCTTTAACTCCCTCTGGAATGCCACCACATGTTTTTCAATAAAAAAAAAGGGGGAATTGTCATGCTACTGAGAAATATGAATCCCCCAAAAAGGACTTTGTAATGGGACCAGATTAATTGTGCAGGATTTAAGAGATCATTTTATACATGCAGAAATTTTGAATGGTACCCATAAAGGTGAGCAAGTTTTTATACCAAGAATTGATTTGGCTCCAAGTGAGAGTGGTTTGCCTTTTGTCCTTCAAAGGAGACAATTTTCCATTATCATGGCATTTGCCATGACTGTAAATAAAACCCAAGGACAAACTTTTAAGTCTGTGGGTAGTTTTTTACAGGAACCTGTATTTGCACATGGACAACAATATGTTGCTTTTTTAGGATGCAAAAATCCTGATGACATTAAAGTTTATATCGATAAAAACCAAAGTCAGGGGGGGGTTTTAGAGGATGGATGCATTTTTACAAAACACATTGTGTTCTATGAGGTCCTCTAACTTACATTACAAAACAGAAAAGTGCTTTTATCTCAATGACAAATTGACAATAAAAAACCACAACAAACATAGAGAACAGTGGTTTTATTTCAAGGACAAACTTTTATGTCACTCAGACTCTTTTTAGAGGACCACTATTTCACACAGGAAAATCTATAAAATGGCAAAAACACATAGAAAAGGGTGGTTTATACTTGGTGGATGAATTTTGATGTCTGGTGGACTCTTTTTAGAAGACCACTATTTCACATAAGAAACTCTATGTGCCATTTTCAATAGTTACAAGAATAACAAAAAAAAAAAAAAAAAAAAAAAAAAAACAAAGACAAAGTAACATATTGAAATGTCTTGGAAGTGACCTTTTGCCATAATTGGCCCCACAAAACAGTTACGTAGCATTTTCTTACAATTCCAGGTTAAATGTTGGTACATTAAGGTACTGTTTGTAATGTTAAATTTGTATTGCATTCATACAAAGTTGACCTACTGTTATATTACTCCTGCATAGCTCAGAATTGAAAATTTTAGTATTGTTAAAAAAAATTAGTTCAGCAGTATTTGAAATATAGGTTGCATGTTATAAAGCATTATGTTATTGTTTACAATACAGATTCATACAAACTTCATCCATTGTTATATTATTCCTGCATACATGACAATTAAAAATGTTAATTTTGTTAAAAATTATAGTTTTTAAGTTGTTGAAATACAAGTTGCATGTTAAAAAAATAAATACATTTATTATAATTGTTTTACTTCTTTTTTAGATAGCAAAAAGGTTATGCGGGTCAGAAACTCACATTGTGTGGCAAACAGCATTCCCAGCCTTACAATTTTCTTGCCGTCATTTTTGGCGGGCAAGTCGCTAGTCACATATATAGTGTTGTAATTGTGGGCTTGACAAAAGTTGTTGGTAACGCTGTGTTAATTGCGGGCTGCAACCGCAGGCCTTGCGAAGCGAGAACCGCTGTTGCGGACAGGCAATGAGCACCAAAGTCGCTCATTGTGCTGGTGGAGATGAGCACCATAAGCGCTCATCCCTATAACCTGCAGTACTTAGGCAATGAGCGCTGAAGGAGCTCATTGCACTGGTGGAGATGAGCGCCAAAGGCGCTCATCTTCGCAAATTGTGGGCATTCGGCAATGTGCACTGAAGGCGCCCATTGCGCTGGTGGAGATGAGCACCACAGGTACTCATCCCTGCGACCTGTGGGACTTAGACAATGTGCAACGAAGGCCGAGAAATGACAGCTTGCAAAAATATGAAATTAACGGCCGAACCGACAAACTGCAAAAACACACAAATATGCCTCAAATTTACTTACACACAGCTCAGGGGTAGTGCCAGGGAGCCTGTGAATGCGGTTGCAAGTACATTTAAGGCATATTTTGGCTTTTTTTACGATCGAAAATCGCAAAAGCAAGAAAAAAAATGGTGGCCGAAAAAAATTAAACAAACCGAAAACAAGGCCAAAGAACGGACGTAAGAGGACGTAAATACCAGCTGTCACAACCTACAATGATGATGGAGTATAGAGAATCCTAGTCCTCTTATCTCCTGTAGGTTTTAGACCTAAGATTTGGGTGACTCAGACCAATGGACAGTTTTTGTAGATGCAAGAGCATAAGTCCCAGCTTTTGGTACTGTGCCTGGGAAACCTGGAAGGGAGTCAGAAACGATCTCCTCTACCAGCATATGCCCCTGGGTCAATAATACACCTGCACACAAAGTCTTAATGAAAATTATGAACACCTTTATTTGGAAAACAACATCTTTTAAACAGACATACAACATTACCAGGAGGGGCTACCTTTAGTCAGCCCCTAACTGCCTCTGGCCAATCAGGCAGGGTCCCTACGTGGGAACCATGAGACTCCTCCCCAGGTCCACCCACTAGGTGGGGCTAACTAATTCATTTGGGCTCTGAATCTCCAGGGGAAAGCACCTTAGCTCTCCTGTGCCCATGCTAGAAAGGCTGAGAAGCCTCAGGCCATCCCATTGTTTCTGGGTGCCTGCCTGTCTGCTCTCCAGCTGTGAGCTCCCCATTGTTAGTACTCTGCTGGACACTTAGCTAATGGGATTAACAGGCCTTTGGGAACAAAGGAGGCTTGGCTGTATTCAACGGACTTCCCCTCTACAATATAATAACATACTAATATATTAACATACATTCATATTTACAAATACAACACACAATGTTTCACACACATACAACCAACACATCCCACCAGCTAACTCACATGACACCGATTACAATGAGCCTAAACATGGAAGGGATGGGAATATGCCAAGGGGCAAACCCACAATACTTTATCCCCTAGACCACAAAATAACAATACAACCCTACAACAGTATAACAGGGGGTCTGCGTGCATAAGTACAGATGTAGGTATCCTGTACTCCAGTTGTCTTCTACATGGCCATGTGGAGAGTAGAGTCCGATCATAAAATGGCTCCTAGAGGTGACCACTGCCAGTCCCAATATGGCTGCCGCCTGAGCCATGAACTTTGTCCAAACACAATATGGCCACTGGGTGTGGCCTCTGCTGCCAGTCCCAATATGGCCACTGGCTGATTCATGACACCAGCCCTAAGCACTAAGACTTAACGCAAAACAGTAACACTTATTACAAGGCAGTAACATTTAACTCAAGCCAGTGACACTTAAACCCAAGGTAGTAACACAGAGAGAGAGGCTCGCAATCAGCACTGAGGGTGCTCAAGTGTGAGGCCTATAAAGTACACAGGGGGAGAGGCTTGCAAAGGCACTCATCGTGGGGCTCGCAATGACCGCCAAAATTTAGCAAGTTGTGTCTCACAATGAGCTCATTGTGAGCCACGTGATGAGCTCCAAAAGCTCTCAGCATGGGGCTTGTGATGAGCGCCGAAGGTGCTCATAGGGACCATAACCTCACATTCGGTGGCAAACAGCATTACCATGGCTTCAAATTTTATTGCCGTCAAATTTTGACGGACAAGTCGCTAGTAGATTATAACTCCAATGAGCAATGTAAATCAGTATTTAGTTTGGTGTCCTATATCCCCAGATAAACTGTGTGGTACTGCCCTCTATACTTCCAAAGTGGATAATATACTATATATATATATATATATATATATATATATATATATATATATATATATACATATATATATATTCTTATACATACAGTATTCTATTATATCGAGGTCTCTGGTCTCTTATAGTTGGAAAAATAATAAGTAGTGTACAAATATCATCACTAGATAATATACAGATAGGTAGTTCTATCTCTTTTCTCCATATGGTAGGATTCAAGCAGGTAAATCTAACTATTACCTATGTAGATAGCAATTACCCACTCTACGCTGTCCCAGAGATCCAAATGACCCAAAAATTTGTGCTGGTGACTATACCTATTGCTGTAGAGTCTAAGGAAAGCTGGTGGGATTACCAGTGGTTATATGGGCAGACCTGACCTCCTTCCAGGGCTAAGAGGACTCACTATCTATTATGGGGATATCAGACTTCTAATTTCCACAGTCTAGTGGTTTTATTCAAACCAATGTTATGAACATTGTGTCTGGACTCATATCCGTCTCCCTGCAGTATCGGATAGCGTGTGACGTCACAAGGACACAACGCACACATTAATGATGGCTGTACACACGTTTCTCACCCTGCTTCTACAAGGCAGTAGAGGGAGGCCTTTTATGGAGGAAGGTTAATTTCTACATCTCTAGTTTCTTTCATTGCCTGTAACTTTAACCCATTCGCCTCTGGGGCATGTTAACATTGTTTACAACTTCAAATAAAACATACATCAATTCTATTTATTTTTCTTACTCTTAGATTGAGTTTATGTTGATTTATCAGATGAAAGCCATTTGTCTATTTCTCGTATATGTTTAATTTATCAGGAAGGTATTAATTCCTTATTATTCCGGATACATCATTTAGCTATCCACATGTCAGTATTAGCTTCATTTATTTATGGGGTACAGTTACATATTTAATTTCCTAATGATATAATTGTCCCCATATTTACTCTATAATGTATAGTCACAGACTTCCTCTTTAAATTATGTCATTACCCCTATATTCCATAGGTCATGACTTTGGACTTGTAAACAAAATTTTTTCATAGGGTCAGTCTTACACATAAATTAAGATGATTTATGTAGTTATACATCAATGCTTTTGATTTCGTCCATATAGCATGTTGATTAATTTATGTAGTCATACATACATAATTTATACTTATTACATGTGTATGGGATATTAATTGTCTAAATCATGTGCTATAAGTCATGCTTATCCCTCATTTCTTACTATCAAAGTGTATCTATTGAACATTGGACATTAGATATATCCTATTCCCTCCATTTGTATATCATTGCTCTCCCATATTGTAAAGGAGATACTCGGCACAATACATTAGTATTTATTCTTCAACCATTACCTGCACCCATAGTTGCTGACTGTACGTATAATGGATTTATTATAACAGATACTCTTCCGGGTTTAATAGCAATTCCTTCCACATATATAATTCCTGGGCTACCTTTGCCTGTCCATATGTATGTTGCCTATATCTACCGCATAGAGGCTGTTTATTTGTTTACAGGACAAGGAAAGAGAGGAGAAAATACTATGGGAACACAGAGAAGTTACTTTTAAGACTAGACTATCCACTTACCTTCCTTCTTGAGTAACTCATCTTCTAAATTACCCTTTCTGATCCCTAGTGCCACCAGTTCCAAAACCAAGCACTTAAAGATAATGCCTTGCCACTGATGTCAGGTTTTTGCCTTCTTGTTTGTCTTTAGGTCCATTCCTGATATTACACAAGTGTTTCCCCAGGCGTCTTCTCAGTTCCTGTGAGGTTATACCTGTGTACCTCTTCTGACATGGGCATTCCAAGCAATCAACCACTGTTGTTGTAGTTCACTTGTAAAACCTTTTGATATTATAAGTATTATAAGTACCTGTTCTATCTTAAATTTTTGGCATTTTGGTCATGTATGGACAGAACTTACAATGTCCACAAGGATATGTTCCTGATGGCAGGCTGTTCTTGGTCATTGGACTTGAGAAGTGGCTTTTGACCAATTTGACCTAAGGGTTTCAGATCTTCGCCAACTGGTAAGTATTCTGTGTCTTATGCCCTCCTGAAGCTCATTGTCCATTCTCAAGATCTGACTATGTTTATTCAGGATGTTATTTATTTCTCTCCACTGGGAATTAAAGGTGGTTACAAATTTTATCTCTCCGAGATTCAATAAAACTATTTTTGATTGCCGATTTGCGAGCTTGAGACTTTTGTGCAATAAATTCTAATGTCTTTCATTGCTCTCCCCATAATTTAAGAGTGCAATATTTATTTTTTATTTGCTTTTACCGTGCTACAATCAGCAGTTTATCCCCTTTGTGGGTCATATGTAGTACTTGTTGGATTTTCTTCTACTTTTGCCGTTTAAGGGTATGAAAACATTTGCGGGCTTGAGGAATTGTAGCAATTGAATAGCGATTTGCAATTGTAACTCTTGAGGACGTGAAAGATCAAAGCTTAGATTAACAACCGCAAGGATTTCAAGCCCATAACACGTAGCCCGTTTGCGGCTCGCAGAAAAACTCCAGTTGAATACCAAATTAACTTATGGTCTCCATTATGGGCTACTGTAACTTACAATTGCTCAATTGAATGAGGCTCACAGTCTTTAATTATTTTACTTAGTGGGTACAAGAGAAATCCATGACAGGAGGAAGTATTAACTCAGACATAACTATCTTCCATTTCTGGTAATCAAGCTACATCATTCACTTTGTAAACACTATAAATTAATATATGCGAGTAAAGACAAGAAAAAAATAAAATGAACATAAAAACAAACACAGCACGGGGGGAACGACAGGACACCTGAGAGTGAGCTTGCATGCAAATTTAAGCCGAAATTGCTGAGTTTCGGCACGCAGCCTATTTACAATGCACACTTGGCACATTGCTGACACTTTCTCCTCAGGTGATCAACAGTCCAACTGTACATTTTCAAAAGAGATATTGATTGCTGCATATTAAATATAAATAGGTAAAGTTTATTAATTTATTAATTCATATTAATTTATTTATTTACTGTACTAAATAAATTTTATATTTTACACTATACTTTTATATATCTGTGTTCGCGATGAGCAACGAAGGTGATCGCTGCAAAGCAGGAAAATTGAAGGACACGAGGGGAGAGGCTTACAATGAGCACTGAAGATCCTCAGAGGAGCAAAAGACTTACATTGTGTGGCAAACAGCATTGCCAAGGCTTTAGATGTTATTGCCGTCATTTTTGACGGGCAAGTCGCTAGTATATAGATATTGTTGTTGTCCAGTCGTTCAGTTGTGTCTGACTCTCTGTGACCCTATGGACCGCAGCACGTCAGGCACATCTGTCGGCTACTAACCCTCTAAGCTTCATCAAGCTCACGTGCATTGCTTCAATTACCTCATCTATTCATCTCCACTTCTGCTGTCCTCTTCTTCAATGGGCCTTCAGTGCGCCTTCAATCTTTCCAAGCATTAGAGTCTTCTCTAGGGAATCCTGTCTTCTCATGATGTGGCCAAAATATTTGAGCTTCAGCCTTATAATCATACCTTCCAGTGAACATTTTAGGTTTATTTCCTGAAATATTGATTTATTGATTTATTTATTTTCTTGCAGTCCAAGGGACTCTAAGCAGTTTCTCCAATACTATACCAATACAATTCAAAGGAATCAATTCTGTGGTGCTCAGACTTCTTTATGGTCCAGCTTTCACATCCATGTTACTACTTGGAATACCATTAGTCTAGTTATACAGACCTTTGTTGGTAATGTAATATCTTTACTTTATACTAGCATGTCACCATCTGAAGAGATCTTGGATCACAGGAAAATAAAATCTGTCATTACCTCCACTTCTTCTCCATGTATTTGCAAAGAACTGAGACCTTAGACTGCCATGACCTTCGTCTTTTTAACCTTGAACAACAGGCCAGATTTTGCTCTCTCTCTTTTTTTTTACCCTCAATAATAGATCCTTTAGTTTCACGACAGAATAGTATCATCTGCGCAGAGGTAGAGCTAGTAAATGGACGGCGCTGGTGAAAAAAATAAAACATTTGAGCTCCCTGGGAGAAGGGGAAGAGGCAAAATTTTTTTGTGTGTTGACCACCCCTGCCCCCACCCCCACATGGTAAAAAATAAATATAATATAAATATAACATGTATATATATATATATAATATATATATATATATATATATATATATATATATATATATATATATATATATATATATATATATATATACTGTATAGATATATATATATATATATATTTGTATACATACAAATGTAAAAAAACATGGACATATGGAGTTTTTTGAGGAAAATATACTGGCATGCCCCATTCACTTACCTTCTGCCTGAGCATTGTTGCAGCAACTGAGGTCTAGCACCCTTATGATTTACACTTTTAGTGTGTGTGTGTGTGGGGGGGGGGGGGGGGGTGTTTGAAGCTAACAAGGGGGTCTTGGTGGGCCTGGTGATGTGAGCCGAGGGAGGTCTCAAGGAGTCCCAAAACTATAACATTAAAAACTATTGTGCAGTTGCAGTTAAGATCTAGGACTCTTGAGAGTGTGTGTATGGGGGTGCCCAATCTACACTGTCTGTGGGAGGGGGGGGGGGGGAGTTGTGAAGATACTGATGGGGCTTCAGGGAGCTCAGGGAAGAATGGGGTCTTGTGGACCAAGGTGGTGGGGCACATAGGAGGGAGCGCAGAGGCCCCAAAACTATAAAATTAAAACATAAAATAAAAAATAGCACTGTCCCCTCAGAGGAAAGGCATTGCACTGCCTGCACCATTGGCAGCTCTTTTCCTGATCTTGAGCCATTCTGTTGTCCTGTGTTTGGCTTCTTGGTCCACAATTCCTCAGAAAGGGGATAAGATTATCTGGTACTTTCATCTTTTTAAGAACTTGACACATTTTGTTGTGATCCACATAGTCAAAGACTTTAAAATAATCTATTAAGCAGAAGTAAATGTTTTTTTTTTTTTTTCTGGAACTCTCTTCCTTGTCTATTATCTAGTGGCCATTAGCAATTTGATCTCTTTTGCCCCTCTCTCTTTGCAGATCCCAGCTCAACATCTGGTAGTTCCCGGTCCATATATTGTTGGAGCCGAGCTTGTAGGATCTTAAGCATCACTTGGCTGGCATGTGAAATGAGTGCAATTGTTTGATAATTGGAGTATTTTTGGCACTGCCTTTTTTCAGGATTGGGACTGACATTTTCAAATCTGTTGGCTACACTAGAGTTTTCCAAATTTGTTGGCGCAAGGTGAGCAACACTGTCACAGTAATATCTTGCAAGGATTTTGAATATTTCAGCTGGAATTCCATCAACACCTGCAGCCTTGTTTGCAGCAAGGCATCCTAGGGCTCATCCCACTTCACTCTCCAAGATGTCTGGCTCCAGCTCATTGGACAAACTATTGAGGTCATCAGTGCTGTTAAGATCCTTCCTGTATAGACACTCAGTGTATTCCTGCCACCTCTTTATCTGATCTGCTTCTGTTAAGTCCCTACCATTTTTTTTCCTTTTATCACGCCCACTTTGGTATTAAAGGTTTCTTTTAGATCCCCAATTTTCTTGACAAGATCTCTTGATTTTCCCATCCTGTTATCTTCTTCTGTCTTGTTACATCACTATTTAAGGAATATATCATTGTCTCTTCTTGCTATCCTCTGAAATTCTGCAATCAGAAAAGTCTCATCCCAATTTACCTTCTTAGCCTTTTTTCTTTTGTGGATATTCTTTGTTGATCCAGTCCCTTAAATATATTCTTTACCTCCACTACATATTCACAGAGGATATTATTTATTTTGTATCTGCTTGATCTGATGATTTCACTCTTTTATTCAGTTTAATTCAGAACATTTTGCAATAAGAAGCTAATAATCTGAGCCACAGACAGTCTCAAGGTCTTGTTTTTGGCGATTGTATAGAACTCCCGCATCTTTGGCTACAAAGTATATAATCAGTCTGATTTCTATATTGTATATTGTATTGAGTAACATCTTTTTATTGGTGTTATATTTATGGTGTATTGAATATTTAAGATTTGGACAACTTCAGCCTCATCAGTTTCCATGGTTGGATCATAGACTTGGATCACTGTGAAGTTAAATGGCTTGCTTGCTTAAATGGCCAAGCACTGCTTTGGCCACTCTTTGATTGACTATGAGGGCCATTACATTTCTTCTGCAGAATTCTTGAGCACTGTGGAAGATTTGATGGTGTCGGTTATGAAATGTCCCATTCCGGTCCAACTGAATTCACTAATTCCCAGGATATCAATGTTCAACCTTCTCATCTCATGTTTGACCACATCCAATTTGCCTTGGTTCATAGTTCTACCATTCCAGATTCCAATGATGAATTGTTCTTTGCAGCAG